>JAPMUY010006409.1:0-466708 GCA_026901105.3 Galaxias olidus
ACTGGGCCTAAGTCTCATGAGCCTTGTTGATTACAAGGCGCTGTGGTATAAGTGTTCAGTAAATGATATGCGCTCTAAGAGCATTGCCCATGGAGAGGAGTCTCACTCCTCTCCTTATTAGAACCTGGGTTAAATCATAACCCCCTGTTTTTTCCCGTGCTAGCTTCAGTAGTTTCCAAAGGAAACATAGGACATCAGGTGCATTTTTATACAGTCTGTAAGGTACTCCTGGTGCCGATGCTGCTCTTGCACGTCTGCCTGCATTTTCCACCTCTTTCCATTTTGGAGGGCTGGTGTCCATTTGCTCTACTGGGTCCTGAATTGGTGGAATATCTGCAGGAACTGTGAATGCCTCATGCATTATCTCATCTGTGTGTTTCTTTTTGGTGGGACTCCAGTTCTTGTTTGGTTGTTTTAAGCGTTCTGTCTTTTGCTTTGTTGAACAAGGACTTAGTAAACTTGAAGGGGTCTTTGTAGAATTGACTCCTTGCTCGTTCTTTCTTCTTTCGGTTTCTTCGTAGGTTCTCGGCTCTCCTCAATGTTGACAACCGCTTCTTTAAGCTGTCCTGCAAGTCTCTAATGCCTTCCTTTATTGATTCAGATGCCTTTTTACATTGCTTTTTAAATAGCCAACTTACTTTTACTAGCGTGTCGATCTCTTGTTGCCTCCTCGATTTTCTTGGTTCCACCTGGGTTTTTTGAAGTTTCTCCACTAGCCCAAATCTCTCATTTCCATAATCATATATGATATCCCCTATTTTTTCTAGCTTCCTTTCCACTGTGCCCCTTAGCTGTTCAAGTGTCTTTTTTGGTCTATGTTAATAGTCCCAAACATTCTTTTCAGTGGCTGATGGCCACTTTACTTTAGGTTTTTTGTCACTGATCTTCTCCTTGGAGTTTTTTTGTGTCTGATTGGGCTCTACCACCTTTTCCCCTTGTCTTTCGGTGCTTATCTGTGCCGTCTCAGTGCTGTTGTTGAGGGCCTGCGAACGTTTGTTTGTGTCCAGCCGCTGGCCTTTATTCGACTTACTTGCTTGACTTCTAAAAAAGTACAGGACAATTTAATTAAATTAATGAATGTGTTGCCTCAAACTTTTTTATATGATTATGAGATAACTGTAACATGAGACTGTAATATTTTCAAATTTAAAATGGATGTTTTGTGTTTCCACCACCTGAAAGTTAAACCTACCACACAAATTGGATGATTGAGATGAAAACAATTTCTTATGATACTATACATCTTGAAATATTCTAGTACCCTGAGTTTGTTCTAGTAAACATATATACCGTATCTGAATGTGGAATAATCTCTTAATTTGTAGATTAATTTCCGTCTCACATTATTCATTCTCATTTTTTGTTGTTGGCAGAAACATGGATTCCTCGCCAGTTTAACCAGAACCAAAAAAGGTTGTTTTCAATTTGTAAAAAGAAGGTTCATAAAAAAAACTTTGGCCACGCAACAAAGAAAATGTTAATAGGACACGCAAACTCCAAGTGTCCTTATGAATGCCTAATGTTTTGGAGCATGATTGAAATGGTGGTTTGCACATTGTCATTAGACAGTGGAGCTGTGTTTGTGCCTCTGGAGAGGCTGCACCTGGGTAATGTAACCATCAGGGCTATACAGAGGACATTTATGTACAGTATGCATGAGTGTGTCTATGTATATGTAAACTAAGACAAGCAATATATATATAATTTTTTAAAATCAACTGAAAAAGCCCCAATACGTGCTCCACAGTATGCTCATACTAATGGTTGGACAATTTAAGCCATGTAAAAGTGTTCTAAGTAGTTGCAAAGTTCTTCTTGGCCCTGACACATGCACTGTCATATGGAGTGCATGACAGCTCTCCTGATGATTGTCATCTTGAGTTACAATGCAAGACCAATGGTGAGAAAGTCATTTTCAAGGAAATATTGGAGCTCAGAGCCTTTTAACACCTACAGTACATGGCTCCATCTGTTTTAATTAAACTATGAAGCCTTTACTCTTTAATTTGGTACATTTGGGAAATGTATTAGGTGTGAACATGAAACAAGAACAGGAAACTATGGTTCCCTAGAAAAAGGATCGGGCCCACTTCCAAGTGAAGCATGTTGTGGTTCATTTCAAGTGCAGTACCAATTGCTTAACATTTACATAAGGTGTATTGTGTATGTAAATAAAACAAAACCTCACGTTGAGTATTAGTAGTGCCTATGGACAGTATGAAAATTTAAACAAATAATAAGGTATTATAGTTTTTAAATTATATGAAAGATTTACAAGTAGACTGACCAAGACTGAACATTTGACGTGCTGATTTGAAAAAATCATCGTTCTGTTAAGATAACATACTATGTTAAAATAAACGTTCAACCTATACTTCAACAGACACACACAGCCAAATGTCATAGAGCTCATTTCTCTGTAATGTAATATAAAACAAGCTGCTTCACAGACAAAAATTGAGTCCTTTTGTATTCCAGAGACTCTTAAAAAGGTAGTTTGATGTGTGTCAGATTTCTGATGCTTTACTTTGATACTGATAGGCCCTCATGGGTGGCAGATGACATCCCTATGAACAAAATGGCAAAAGATCTCACAAATGTCATATGTGACACAATGAGGACAGTGAGAAGTATTTCTAAGGTAACCAGTATTGTATATCATATACAGTTGTGACTTTCCTAATATAAACAAATATATAATAACCAAAAAGCCATATGGCTGTTTGTTTGATACTTTTCTGCAACAGCCTTCAGAACTTTATCAGTTTTTCATGTGTTTAATTTCCGCAAGGAATGGAGAATCAAGCAGACATGCAAGCAACCATTTTATGACATTGACACATACAAAGAGTCCTGTCTGGAGGGCTTTCTTTCTCGGTGTCTGCACTTTATCATCCTGTTTTCCAAGGAGCACTTCATTTGAATGACAAATTATTATAGCCCATCTTCAACAAGCTACATATGAGTATCTATTTTAACGTTTATTTATAAATGATATACTTTTTCCCAATCAGTGTCATTGATATTTTGATATACCTCTCCAAACAATCTTGCCCAATAAAGAAAGGAGTGAAGACCTCTATTCCAGGCCCTCAAGAGACCACTTTATAGATTTGATGCAGTGATGTCAGTTTTAGTTTCAGGGGATGATATCTTGACTTTGTGGGGGCCAAATTGATCCAAGGTTGGGGGTTGAAGCAGGAGGGAAGGGAACCCCTGTTGCATGCTAAAGTGCCAGTGAGTGGGCTGGCATCTATTATTTATCTCCCTACCCACCATTAAGCCTGTAATGAGCTGGTTTCATTCACTGGGCAAACAGGCTTACAGCAGTCATGTATCAATAAATGTTAATTATCCCAGATCCTGGTTATTTCAGTGTGCTTGTGGCGCAACTGCAGTCCTGATTGCTCGAGGACAGAATCCAATATGGAGGATGTCGATGCAGAATCAAATGAAGAATGTGGCATGCATCATTTAGTCAATTAGAATGCCCTCTGAGGTCTTTGGTGTAGCATAATTATGCACAAACTGTATTGTAATGCAATAAATCTCAGTACGGATCAATGTCAAAATGCCTGTCTTACTGGGTAATTGCTGATGGAACTTGATAACCTACACCCTTCATCTGCAAGACATGTTCAGCCATCCAAAGAACACAATGATTTCCAGCTGAATATAAGTATACCAACTACAAATATGGGTCATTAAAATACACAGTTTTTTGACAGAAATGTTATGCTTTATTTAAATAAAATGAGCGGTTAGTCAGGAAAGAGAGAAGAGAGAGGGGGACAACATCCACATATTGTAGGGCCATTACCCTGTGAAAAAGATACAAATATATTCATTACATCGGCACACTTTGCCGTGAAGTGCGGCAAACATTAGCCCATTCTATTTTGATGTGTTTTTATTTGAATAAGCTATTAGGCCTACTTATTAAAATATTACATGTAGCTAAAATTTCCAATCACATCTAAAAAAGGATTGTCATGTACTAGCTCAAAATAGGGAAATCAAATTATGAATTTGTTTTTGGTTAGCCTGTATTAGCCAGCAATGTGGGGGAGCTAACGGCTTTAGCCTTTAACCACTAGCCAGACCAATAATGCAATAGCGGTGCTGCTCCACTAGTCAGGCTAAGTCTTGGTGAGAAACACTCCAAGTTCAGGTGACATTGAGAACAAGTTCTGCTTAGACTGACTTCGAAAACAAGTCGTGGCGAGACTGACAGCCAACTGAGAATGACACCATCTTGTGGTGAGATTGAAACCAAACTTTAGTGATACTGACTTTGAAAACAAATCCTGATGACAATGCTATTAAGTTGACGACAATGAATACAACTTTTCATTAAACTGACCTTGAAAGAAAGTTTTAGTGACAATGACCACAAGTTTAGATGAGATCAATACAAAGTACGACTGAGACTGACACGTCCTAAAATGGACACCGTAGCAGTGGATTTGTTTGATGACCAATAACAAAATTACAGTAAACCCTGAATGCCCAAAAAATCTTGAGTTTTCATTTGATGGGCCGATGATTCTTCTGTGTGGGCAAAGCCTAAACCTGGGTGGGCAACGTTCACCCCATCCCATCCATAGACGTGCCACTGTCTGACAGAAGCACGCCCCTGTCTCACAGAAACATACACATACATTTTCAGTATCTTCACTAAACATTTGGAAGGGTACTTTTTTGGATGATGTTTTCCTTACAAACTCTGCAGAGGCACCAGAAGAAGCATTGGAAAATTAAGTATTTCCATGGCTTCGTCCTTTAACTTTTTTCAGCAATGTTAGACGCCCTCTTCTTAAGATATTTTCTCTCCCTCTCTCTTGCTCTCTCTCTCAATATATATATATATTTCTTCTGTCTATGCTTCTTTCTTGTTTGTTTAGGTGCTGCAACAACTTTAACAGCCATTACATAGTATTACATAGCCACAGGATTACATAGGCTAAATAGTCAAAAGTTGGTCACTTCTATAGTATACTATAGAAACTACTATATTCTAATACCTATGTGCTGTCTTGCATTGACATCTTGTTACCATTGTCATAATATGTGTGTACATAAAAATACTGTATGTGTGTATGCGGCTGTGTGTGTGTATGTGACCAAGAAAAAGGAGGAGAGTCTATCCCTTTGGCATTTGTAATATGCTCAATCGATTGGTTTATCCTCTCGCTTTGCTCTCACCAGTCAGTCATTGCCAGTCAATAGGTGATAGCCACATCCCTCAACACGTGGTAGAATTAATGTTGAATAAATCTTCAAGCTTTTGTTGCCCTCTTTGTTTCTTGGAAATTATAAACAATGGCAAGATAAAGTCTACCAATCTGTATCTAGTAATAAAAGGAGATATTATTATTAAAAAATTTGAAAAGTGTTTGTTTCTGTGGCTGTGTACATTTACTGCCCCTTCATTCCCACATGTTGCTGACCTCTCCTCAGGATAATACAATTCTGCGATAAACTAGGGCCTAACAGAAACTTTCCTTTAGGTGACGGAGTTCCCTGCACAATCCACAAAAGCATGTTTAGAGGTTGTATTCTATACATTCTCTAGTCTGTTTGCTATCATTTTAGCTAATTTAGCTAGATTAGCATAAATTTCATTATATTAAAAAAGCATTAAACACTATCTCACAACAATCCTACGCACACAGTAATCGACCAACCAAATCTAATGGGACCCTCTGCCATATGTAGCTTTTCTAAAGCCGCACAGAAAAAAAGCTTGGAATAGATCAAAGCAACTAGACCAGAAATAGAAATACTTCTCATATATGTGGTCTGGGTCTGTGTAACCCTTGTCAGTTCGATTTCCCCCCAAATCGGAGCATTCAGCGAAAGTTCAGGCAGATAGGTCGAAGTCTGTGACGTAAGCCGTAATACTGCGTGTGCTACACACACTAATCAACATACACACACTACACACCTGTTCACAATCAAATGTTATGTCAATGAGGGAGGGGGAAGGTATTTAATTTACCTAATGTCAAAGTTAGGTTGTGCGCTTGCTAGACTGCCAAAAGCCCAGAGAAGAATACGATTTTGTTTTGATTTGGAGAGGAGAGGTCAACCACACGTCAAGACTTTCTAGGGATTTTGGGATACATATGTTAACCTTATTTCCATGTATATTTGTTTAAGGAGCGGATGCAGTGTCTATCTCTGAGCCTGATAGCGCCACTTGGTTGTCCTCAGCAGTAAATCTTTATAGTAAAGCATCACATCCTGCATCATGGTAACAGAGGGAGGAACAGACAAGTGATAGTAGAGAGAGGCAGTGTTGTGTTTGTATGTTTTACAGAGAGTAGATCCCAAACATACTGTAGAAAGACAGAAAGAAATGTGAATAGAGAGCTCAACTGACTGTGTGTACAGTGACAGTCATTAGTGAGTAGACAGAGAGATTGCTGAGTGCTGATTGCAGGCCACAGTGCATGAGCAATGTGACCGTTCTAACGCAAGTTCTGTGGACAAACAGCGTGCTAGAATGATTGCTGGCTGCCACTGGGAATCACAATAATGAATGTAAAGGCATAGACCTCTAGACTCTTTACCCCTACAATTGCCGACAAATATTGACAAACAGGACAATTCGCATGCTCTCCTAAAATAAACACAGGACAAGCAGGGCTTACCCTAACCTTGCTTTAGTGAAATACAATGTATTTTATTTAAGAAAAACAGTTGCTTTATATACAAACTAGGAGGCTACTCATTACTGTAGCTTTTTCCCACTTATGTTCTTTCTTAGTCTGATTGTCTAATTTGACTTAAATTAAGCCACTACAGGCAACATTTTTGTATTAACATATTATCAATACCTTTATACAGTTTGCACATGTAATGTCAATGGGAGAATGAAAAAATCGCAGTTTAGATCAGTCCTCTTGAAGTCTCAATATTTAACACTAATTTTGTCTGGCACCAGGCGTGATCTCCCTTGAAACAGTGACAAAATGCTTTATGGCACTAAGAAGTGCGTCACTAAATCACCTGACATACCATCCTATTTGACTGCATCTCAAAAAATGTCCAGGCATCAATGTGCCATCAAAATCCCAAAAGCACTATACAAAGGCATAATTTCACATCAATTTACACATCAACTTCTTGGGAGAAGAATGAGGTTCTATCACAGCTGAGTAAGTGATAAGGGATAAGGGAAAGGACAGAAAGAGGCTTTCTGGGAGATTTCTCGCAGCAAGAAAATGTTGGGGAAATATGTGAAATTCAGAGAAGCCCTAAGCTGCCATACATTCATATATTTTATTTTCTCAGTTTTCCCTTGATAACGAGATAATTTTATTGTTTTCTCGAGATCTCGGGTTATTTATGTCAGTTTTCACGTCATAACGAGTTCATTTAATGTTGTTTTCTCGAGATCTCAAGTTAATTAGGTCCGTTTTCCCGTGACGAGTTAATAAAACTTTGTTTTCTCAAGATCTCAAATTATTTATGTCATTATCTCAAAATAACAAATCTGTTTTCCTGAGATAATGGGATATTTTTTCTCGAGATCTCGAGATAGAGATCCAAATTAAATTAACTTGTTATCACGGGAAAACAAAATTTATATTAACTCGTTATCTCGGGGGAAAACGGACATAAGTAACTCGATCTCGAGAAAACAAAATGAAATTAACTCGTTATCACGGGAAAATGGACATAAATAACCCGAGATCTCGAGAAAACAAATGAAAGTATCTTGTTATCACCACGGGAAAACAGTAAATAAAATGTATGAATGATGAATGTATGGCAGCTTTGGGCTTCCGTAGATTTCAGAAAAGGATGAATGCCCACTAATTGAGAGTTGCTTCCCTGTTATGTCTCACTGTCAAGACAAAGGAGGACAAATTAGATTCCACAGTCGTACCAGAAAAATACTAGATTGGCCTCGTTTATTGGGAAAGATGACCCATCTCACATCTTGAGGAATGAAAAGCAAAGTCATAAACAAAATCAAATGGATAACAACAATGCAATTGTGGATCTGAATTACATGTAATACTGTTTAACTTTATAAGCCTTCTGATTGACATAACATACAGTTTGAGTAAGCAAGCATCTTCAAAGAATTCTTATCTTACCAAAATATATATATAAATATATATAATGTATTTCTTTATGAAAAAAGACACATGCATGTATATGAATGTACTGTATATGAAACTCTTATTATTGATATTACCTTAGAAAAAGATCCCCCTTTCCAACTAACATCAAAACTAAGCCACTATGGGCAACTTTTTTATATTAACAAATTATAAATACATGACTTCTGATAGCACATTGTAATGTCTATGGGAGAATGAAAAAATCACGGTTCAGATCATCCATCCATCCATTAACTTTACCGCTTATCCTGTACAGGGCCACGGGGGGGCTGGAGCCTATCCCAGCGGACACAGGGCGAGAGGCGGGGTACACCCTGGACAGGTCGCCAGTCTATCACAGGGCACGGTTCAGATCAGTCCTCTTGAAGTCTCTATATCCAACACTAATTTTGTCTGCCACCAGGCGTGATCTCCCGTGAAACTGACTAAATGCTTTATGGCACAAGAAAGTGCGTCACTAAATCAGGAAGAGATGCCCATACTTAGAGTATAGTTGTTGATCATGCTGGCGAAATGCTGTGACCATGAGCATCCTGCATGTCTTCTTTGCAACAGTTAGGTAAAAATAATTACAATAAGCAAATGGTAGGGGTCGCCAAAACCAAGTCTTACAAGACTCTACCTACAGCTGCTTTAAAATTAACCTTTATACAAATACTGTATTTTACAGTGTAAAGTATCTGTGAGAGCGCTGGAAAGAAAATCTCATTCACGTAAAAAAATGTAAGAGATGTAAAGAAAAGTCAATTCTGATATAAGTATGTACCCATAAAACTCTCAGCTTTAATTCATATTTATTTATATGTTAGACACTACAAATTGCAACTTGGGATGTTGTAGTTTCTGAGGTACAGTATGCCCTTTCTACTTATTGTAATACTATGTTTTGAGCAATGTGCCACACAACAGTTGAAATTGTTTTATTTATTTATTTAAGTTTATTGTCATTTGACATGGTAGTGCGCAAAGAAGCTTTAAATAAGCTTTTAAGTAACAACCCAATTGAGACTTGCCGTAACTTGGAAAAATAAATACCATTTCCATATCATATATATAAAGACATACTCCCAGGCCTTCTTGTCCATTCCCAGAAGTATTAAGACAGTCAAATAGACCAATATGTAGCTCTGGGACCATGGAAGCTTGTGTGCATACATCTATTTTATGTGGATTTTTTATATTTGTTGCACATGTCCATTATATCAATAATATGGCGATCTGTCTGGTGAGTGGATATATCAGCAGGGCTATGTGTGTTTCAATATCAGTCGCTGTGTACAGCACATTGTTGAAGTATATCATCTGGGGCTAGGTGTTGCGACGTTGATAATATTGATAACCATGTTTACGTCAATTTCTGTATAAAAAACAATAAAACAAATCTAACCAAGCATATGTCAACAATATAAATGCATTAAAGGTCATACTCTACAGAGGATACTTGAGGCAGAACTATAGCCTAAGGATAAGAGTCTACTGTAAAGAGAATGCATCAAAGGAAGGCATGTGACAGGTGTAACCCAGATGGGAAAAAGGGGTTAAATGAAAAGTAGCTTTTATTTTGGTACATTTTGGTGTATTATATGGCAATACTGTAGGAATGTGTTGAAATATATAATGTTATTAAAAATATGTGTAAGATGTTATGTTATTATAAATGTTTATTTGAATTACCTTTTGTAATACATGGCCAATCAGTAGTAAGGGTGAAAGGTGAAGATGGAGTGGGGCATGTGGGTAAAAAAAATGGTGACACGTGGTTTTGAAAAAACGCTTTCTTTTAGTTTACTAGTTTAATCAGTGGTGGCTCGCCAGCAGAGGGTGATAGGGCACAGCCCTCCCTGGCTCTCCCAGGTTTTTTTTTTTAATTACTTATTTTAAATATGTATGTGTTTAAAATGCACAAAAACATGTAATATATTAAACATAAATCAATATATTTGGGGGGTAAAATTAGCTGACTGTTCATCCCATAGATGTATCTATGTCTATGGTTAATCCCCTCTCTCTAAATAGCGCTTCTGGGGCTGTAGAAAAACAGCAAATTCAGTGCAGCAGCACCAGCCAATAGCTGACAGAAGAAAAGCATACAGCAACAGTGGCAACATAAATTTAGCCAATCAGCATCCTTGAATCTGATGCCTGAAAGGCTGTACATTTTCAGCCCCAAGCAGAGTCCGTCTGTGGTAGAGAAAGTTGGTTTGTGATCTGCCATAAGATCCAGATAGAAGAAGACCATGATGAATGCAGAGATGCAAGACCCAGGATGTCAGGCGCCTGCTAACTCGATTTTATCTCTTCATCAAAACCCTTTCAAAAGGAGAACTTTGGTGGAGAAATTAAGAGTGAAAGAGCTCGGACCAGATTAACCAAATATTAAAATAGAACAACAGACTAGCCAGAACAGTAATGAAAAGTACACGCGAGGCTTCTCGCATAGTTGGTACAAGAAGAGGGCTTTGGCTAGCTGGATGCAGTCATGCAAATGCCGTTTTTTGCTTCCCATGCCTGCTTTTTCGAACAGCTGGGACGGATACAAGGTGAGAAGTAAGGGACATGAAACACCTTTCTGGAAAAAAAATAAGAAACATGAATGTTCGAGGGCACACATGGAGAATATGGTCAAGCTAGCCATGCTTGCCACTAGGCAGAGGATTGGGGTGAGGAAAAAATGGAATAGGTCCATAAGAGCAAAAACTTGAGCTTCGCTTCTTTTTAGTAATAATGTTAAAATCCCTATAGAAGTCTGACCAACTATGTAAAATGTCCTATGAATGTACGTGCTTAAGATTGCAGACCGATCATACAAGTGTAAACATATTTAGCTTGTTTTGCTATGTCGAATGTATGGATGCTAATTAACCACAATCTAGAATGTTCGCTAATGAGCAAAATGGTTCAAGTGTTCGGTCTAAACAAAGTTGTGACTGGGTTATTGTTACGTGTAGGAGCTGGAGTGTCGATTGTTGTGTCTTATCTTTGACAATCTGTATGTTTAAATATTTGCCGGGTATGTGTAATATGTTTATGTATATTTACTGTGTACTTTTTATAATGTGTTTTTGGATATTCTAGCTAATCAGTTGTACTTTCACATTGAGGGAATGGGTTGTGATGTGGGTTTGGTAACGTTACGTCTGTAAAGCTATACGATCACGTTGTTTAATTTGACACTACCCTTTTACTGATTAATGTGGCGAAGACGGAGCTGGAGTGTCGAATACCATGTCTTATCCTTGACCATCTGTATGTTTAAATCTTTGCCCGGCGATTATGCAATAAACTGCATGTTCCCTATGTTCTGTGTGAGAATCTTTAATGGAAGCTGACACGCTTCTCTACTTTGAAGAGGATCAAAACCTACCTGAGGAAGAGCATGACACAGGATGGCCTGAAAGCTCTGGCTATGCTCTCCATGGAGAAAAAAACTAATCAAAAACATCCCTGATTTTAATAATTAAGTAATTTAGAGGTTTGCCACTCAGTGACAGAATGGCCAAATTCCTTTACAAATAAGATGCCAGAAACACACACAAAGTTCCCCTGACCCCATTTGTTTGTTTTTATTTGACTGTAGTAAGATTTTATTGTGTAAGAATGCCTTACATGTTTAATATTGGCATTTAATAAATACTTACTATTTCACAGAACACTGGTGTCCTGCAGTTAGTGTTTAATAGTATTTGTGAAGCTAACTGAATATGGGACAGCCCCACCGAGAATATTTTAAACACTCCTGCCTGGGACATTCCCGCACCTCTCCGTCATCTGAGTAGGTATTTTTCCCAGTATAGTTCAGTATACAGTATAGTTAAGAGAACTTAGAGCCCTGCCCTCAACAGCTATGGAGTAAAAGAGGCTACATAAAATGGAGGCTCCGCTGAGATCCCTTGAGTTTATTACAAAATATTAACAGTTAAAACCAAACAATTTAAAGATTCACATAGGAAAAATGGAAAGTCAAGCTGAGCTGGTGACAGAGCTTAAGGGCTGGTGCCTTGGTGAACTTTTAGATGAGGCTCATTCGCTTATGGTCCTCATTCCAGAAGAGGTGGATGTCACTACAATTGAAGACACCCTACAGTCAGTGAAATGTTTGGGTGTCAAATGTAGGATGTTAAACATGCAGCGCCACCAGTATATGATCCTATGTGAATTTCGGGAAATGTTAAAGAAAGAGAATGTTCCTGTTGAAGTGCTGCCTACTGATGCCAAAGAAGCATGGCCTATTGTCATAGTAGGGGAAACCCCACCTGCCCCTGTGGATGATTTCAGAGAAGTTAGAAGAACTGTTGCAGGCAGAGGGAAAGGCAAGGGAGGACCTCCAGAGCATGTTCCCTTCTCCAGGTTTTCCTGGTAGCCCAACAGAGTCCAACCTGCGTGCACTTAGTGATTTACTGGACAAGACAAAGCCCCCTAGTGCGCATGGTAGTTATTGCCAGCTACGTATTTTCTTCGGAATCCTGCCCCAGAAACCATTTGAACACTGCTTAGAGCAAGCATGGCTTGTGGTTGTTATGGTTGAGTTTGACTGCCCTCTTAAGGATAATGGGCGGAGATTGATGGAAAGCCTCAAAGGCTCAGCGCTAGAAATAGTTAAGGCAGTTAAGTACAGAGCATACATGCAAGACAGAAGGTTGACGTAAAACAGACGGAAATTCAGAGTTTGAAATACGAAATAAAAGAGCTCACATCCTTAGTTGCTGCGGTGGTGACTAAGCCAGACCCAGCTATGCAGGAATATGCTGAGAAAACAACCATAAATGTATCTCCGCCCAGTGAGCTCCGTCTTGACTCCGAGCTGACGGCATTGAAGAAGCAAATGAAGCGAGTCCAACGGAAATTCACCAGGAAGGTGACTGAACCAGGGACTTTGGCTACAGTCTCAACAGTGAAATCTTCAAAGCCAGTCTCCAGTTTCCCCTGACGATCAACAAAAGATGTAGAGGAGAACTCTATCGTAGTGGGGAGAGTGGGCATTTTGCAGGAAAAACCCAGTTAATCAGGCTAAGGTTATAAAAAGACTTATTCAGGCACTGAAAGTTTTGAAAGACAAATGGCAGGCAGATGAGGCAACTACTGGTGACATGAAGTGTGGCGTGAAGAAGAGTGCAGCAGCCATGCAGGAGAGTCCATGTGTCCCTGAAGGTTTGGTTGGGCCACCTAGCCTTGTGCAGTTGAAGGTAAGTGGGCAGCCCTGCACCGCCTTGCTCGACAGTGGCTCACAGGTGACCATCCTATTTGAGCCCTGGTACCAGAAATACTTCTCTGATATCCCCATTCAACTTGTCTCAGGACTGGCCCTTTAGGGTCAAAGTGAATCCAGTCTCAGCCATACCAGTGGGAACCGTGATTGGACACATGCAGCTGGTTGATTTGGTCACTACCATCTGTTCCAAGGAGTCAACTCCATCAGAGTTTGACGTTAGTATGATACAATTTGGAGACTCACCTATCTCAAAAGAATGGTTCTCCATACTTGACCTGAGAAGTGGCTATAACCAAATAGCCATGTCAGAAGAGTATAAGTAGAAAACGGCCTTCATTTGTCCCTTAGGCTTCTACCAGTTTGAGAGAATGCCGCAGGGCATAAGTGAAGCTCCGGTGACTTTTCAAAGGTTAATGGAGAGGATAGTAGGCGATATGAACTTGCTTCAGGTGTTAGTATATCTTGATGACTTGATTGTCTTCGGGAGATCTCTAGAGAAGCATGAAGAAAGACTGCTCAAGGTCCTTGATTGTCTTGGAGAGGTTGGGCTGAAACTCTCTGTGGATAAATGCCAAATTTGCCTGCCAAAAGTAAAGTATCTGGGACACATTGTGTCCGCAGATGGTGTTGCACCTGACCCCAAAAAGATTGATGTGGTTACCAAATGGCCTCAGCCGACCAACTTGAAGACCTTACAATCCTTCTTGGGATTCTGTGGCTATTATCGATGCTTTATTGCCAATTATGCAGCCACTGTCCGCCCACTGACAGAGCTCACAAAGGGCTATGCCCCAACTCAGAAGAGCAAGAAGCATGTTCAAGATCGGAGTAAAGTCTACCTGAAAGAGTCTGAGAGGTGGGATCAATCCTGCGCAGAGGCAGTTGCAAATCCTTAAAGGCCTTACGTCCTGCACGTTGATGCCAGCTTAAAGGCACTTGGTGCAGTACTCTACCAAGAGCACCCAGAGGGTTTGCGACCAGACGCCTTTGCGAGCAGAAAGCTGAGTGCATCTGAGAAAAATTACCCGATCCACCAGTTGGAGTTTTTGGCTCTAAAGTGGGCTGTAGTTGACAAGCTGCATGATTACCTGTACAGGGCAAGATTAACTGTGCTTACAGATAACAACCCGCTTATGTACGTGCTCTCCACGGCAAAACTCAATGCAGTAGGGCACAGATGACTAGCTGCCTTGTCCACATATAACTTGATGTGCAGTATTGCCCAGGTTGTCACAATGTGGATGCGGACCTGCTGTCACAGATTGTGTCAGATGAGGAGAACACAAATTAATGGGTGACTTTATCACAAACTGGGGTGAAGGCCATCTGCCAGTGTGTCTGCCTCCCTGAGTCTTCTAACCATCCACCGAGGTGTGTTGATCAGTTGGGAGCATCTCCTCAGTGACGTGAATGCTTATCCCACTCACATGGGATTGGAGTCCTTAAGACAGATGTCTGTAATAGCAAAATTCTGATGACTTGCATTTGTCTACACTGATGAAGGATTGTTCAAACTGGTTGACATTTAAACTGATTGACTACAGCTGCATGCTGTAAACCAAAGGTGTTCATGTTTTGTTTAGAGAATAGCAAAGGTTGTAATTCATTGCTGAAGGGGTCACACTGGAGTCAGGATGTCTGCAGATAAGATAACACCAGGGGGCTAGGGGGTGTCACCTTATGACCAGCAGTCTGTTCTATATGTGACTTAGTTTAGGAAGAGGGACACTCCCATTGTCTATTTAGGAATGCTGATTCCAGAAGTAAATTGTCATCTCCTTCAGACAGCGTATTAAACGCTGTGTGAGGTGATCCATTTGCAAACGCATTTGATCCTTTGCAGAAGCACCTTTTTTAAATAAAATACTTGTATTGAACTTCATTATTTGGTCTTGTCGTGTTTAATATTTAGAATTTCCATAACATGTCCAAGCAGGAACTTAAAGAGCTCAGGAAGATGATATAGGGATAGGACCTGCTATCCAGGCACTTAAGCATGGAAATTGGCCTGAAGATGCGTATGCCAGTCCAGAACACTCAGATAAAACGGGAGATGGGAAAATTGACTGTGAAAGATGGACTACTATATCGCTTGAGCAAGCGACCTTCTGGAGAAGTTGTCAGCTTGTCCTACCAAAGGAGTTCCGAACGATGGTTTTTAAGTCCATGCATGATGACCTAGGACACCTGGGGGTGGACAGAACAATTGATCGAGTAGATTCTTCTGGCCGAAGATGTCAGTAGATGTAGAGCAGTATCAAGAACTGTGGAGAGTGCATCACTCATAGGTCCATACCGCAACGGGCTGCTCCATTGCACTAGATTGTGATCAAAGGTCCCCTAGATCTGGTTTGCATTGACTTTCTCTCTATGGAACCCGATGCCAAAGGCATAAGCAATGTATTAGTGATCACCGACCATTTCACACGTTATGCTCAGGCCTTTCCAACAAGAAGTCAGAAAGGTCAAGTTTTCGCAAAGGTCCTGTTTGATAAGTATTTTGTACATTATGGCCTACCTGCAAGGATTCATTTGGATCAAGGAAGAGATTTTAAAAGCTGGTTGATTCAAGAGCTCCTGACCTTGATGAGGATTTGCAAATCACGGACTACTCCCTATCACCCAAAGGGAGACCCTCAACCGGTTAGGTTCAACCGAACGTTAATATCCATGCTAGGGACGCTGGGCCGAGAGAAGAAATGCAACTGGAGCTAGCATGTTGGTTATCTGGTCCATGCTTACAATAGCACCAAGTGTGATGCCACAGGATATATCATCTGATGTTCGGCCGAGAGGCCAGACTCCATGCTGATTTGTGCTTCGGAACTTCTCCAGATGGAATGGAGGAGGGTTGTCATTCACGCTATGTAGCTAGACATAAAGAGGACTGAAAGCATGCTTACAAGCTTGTGTCTGCTGCTGCAGATTAAAGGCACCTGAGAAACAAGAAGGCTTTTGACCACAAAGTTGGAGTTCAGTC
This sequence comes from Galaxias olidus, assembly GCA_026901105.3. Lineage (NCBI taxonomy): Eukaryota > Metazoa > Chordata > Actinopteri > Galaxiiformes > Galaxiidae > Galaxias > Galaxias olidus. Next base: position 16,328 of record JAPMUY010006409.1, read on the forward strand.
CTTAGAGATTGGCGATAGAGTGCTGCTCAAGAACCGGGGCCTGAGAGGAATACACAAGTTGGAAAGCAGATGGAGCCCTGATACCTATGTCGTGGTGGGGAAGATGCCCAACCTTCCAGTGTTCAAGATCAAACGTGAGGATGGCAGAGCTGGTACCAAGACCATCTCCTTCCCATCGGGCAGTTGCTGCGAATCCCGATCACAGACCTGGTGGAGTATCCACCTGTTAGACCAAAGACCAGAGCTGAGACCCATCAGAAGACTAGAAGAACCATACCGGACTCAAGAGCCTTGTCAAGAGTTGCCAGACGTTTCAGATTCGTCTTCCGACCTTGAGTATTATGTACCTCACCATACTTGCAAGAAAGAGTTTCATCACAGAAGTCTGGATGCTGCTAGGGGCCCAGTTGGGTTTAATGATGAAGACCCTACACTCCCTCAGACAGATGGCAGTGGTACTGAGGACAGATCCTCGTCTGATGATGACGCTGAACCAGAACAACATAGCTTGGGCGACAAGGAGTCTGATCAAGATTTAGCTTCTGATGACTCCAGTGATCCTGAATCGGAGTCTGACCAAGAGACAGTGAAAGTGCCCAAGGACAATGGGAGAGTAAGATCTGAGACAAGGCCAAAGAGAGCTGTAAAGCCAACACTCAGGCTTACCTATGATGAACCAGGTAGATCCAAAGATCAGCCTCTAACCATTGTGCACCACCAGTTGGGAAAAAGGGGTTAATTGAAAAATAGCTTTTATTTTGGCACAGTTGTATTATATGGCAGTACTGTGGGAATGTGTTGAAATATATAATGTTATTCAAAATATCTGTAAGATGTTATTATAAATGTTTATTTGAATTACCTGTTGTAATACATGGCCAATCAGGAGTAATGGTGAAAGGTGAAGATGGAGTTAGGTGTGTGGGTAGAAAAAATGGTGACACATGGTTTTGAAAAAAACGCAGTCTTGTAGTTTACAAGTTTAATCATATATTAATCAGAAGTAAGCTATAAGTGTGAGACTGGTGGCTTTATGGTAAACTTCGGCAAGAATTTACTGCAAGTATTTTCCCCAGCTTCACTACTGTAAATGGGTTGGTATTCTCGTTAGCACGCTAGTTAACTAAGCAGGCTGAGTATAGTATTATCGTTGTGGGCAGTAGCCCGTTAGCTAAATCAGCAATCGTATACAGCTACTAAGCCCTGACCCAGAAGACTTTGCAGGAGGCACAGACACCCCAGATAGCGGTTTGAGCTACCAGGCAGCGCTCAAACTTCCTCTGGAAGCGCTGGATTCTAGCGAGTGAAATATCGTCATGGAATAAGCCCTCTCGACTCGCCTGCACTCCTGCATGGGACATTCCCACAACCCTCCGTCATCTGAGTAGCTTTTTTCCCCCTATGGACTCGTAAGGGGGAAGATGATCTTTCTTGGGACGTGAATAAATCAAGACTGCATTTTGGTTTTGGCAAAATATAAAATAAAAATATTTGAGTTAGATTAATCATGTTTTTACACAACAACAAACACATCTGCTACAAATTAAAACTTGAAGTTTGTGTATTGGACTTAGCCACTTTTTGTTGCAATTGTACAAGAACGTTAAGTTAAATGTTACAATTTACCCCATGGGTGGGGTTAATTGTAACAGAGGGTCAGTTGTAACACTTGCTAGAAGTATGTTTAAATGCAAAAATCAATGCAATTATATTCATAAACTAGGTGGATACTGTTTATGGATATAGCTATGATAGATAGCCACACATCTATCCATCCCTCATCTATCCATCCATCTATCAAGGATGGAAATATCGATACATATGTGGATAGATCCTTTTGTAGATCTAGATTTTTTCTATATATCCAAGTATTTCCATCCATGTGGATATCTATAACTATCTGCCTAGATCCACATGTCATTATAAATTAATATTAACAAGAGACCGTGTCAAACATTGAGAAATTTATTTTTGTCCAGAACAACTCAATAAAACAGGTCACAGTCAATACCAGACAAAAATTATGGAAATCGTACCCAACCATAGCCTACTGTTCCCTGCTAACAAAGTGTTGCACAGGGTGAGCGCTCCTCCATTAAATTGTATATAGGAACCCGGGCTCGCTCTAGAGAAATTTTTTTTGACCCCCCCCCCCCGATTGGCCTCTTATAATTCACACTCTGGCTATGACTTTTAGGTCCTCCAGCAGTGTTAAATTATTTGACATGTAAAACAGCATCAAAAGCTTTAATAGGCATACAGCTCGGCATGCTATGCAAATGATGCTGTTTTCAATGACGGCTTCATTAATATTGTATGAGTTGCACAATAGGAGCAAATTCATAGAATTAAAACTGCCATAGAAAAAGAAGTGTGACTCTTAGTGTCTAACTTCTGTTCGCTATGTAGCCCCAATAATACATTTCTGTTTAACAAACATTGGCACTTAGAAGTACAGTAGTACTGCAATGATTCCCATTTACTTGCTTGTTGGTATAGTAGAGCTCAAAAGCCCAGCAACGTTTTAAAACACAGCACAGCTCACATCGTCAGTCCTTTGGCTCAAATAAGGTCAGACTGGAGCCTCTTTTGAGCTCTACTATACCAACAAGCAAGTACATGGGACTCCTTGCAATATTACTGGACTTTAAAGGACCAATGAGAAGGCAGATGCAGTTAAGTTCTTTTAGGGCTCTGTTTATTTATTTAACCTAGTGTGATTTATTGATTGTACTGGATTGTTGCATTGTCAGGCCTAGGGTAAACAGAACGGGAGAATTAATCATTTCCAATGTAGAATTTACAGTATTTATGTCTAATACTTAGTTGTTGTCTGTAATATTAATAATAATGATAATAATACTTTTTGTAGAGCACTTTTCATACAATAACAGCAACTGAACGCACTTTAAATGATAGAGAACAAAAACAAAACAGAGCTATGAATGAAAGTAAATAAATAACAATTAATTTTCAAAACAGATAATAAAAACAAAATCCACCTAAAGAAATAATATTTTTGAAAAACAATAAAACAGATTTAAATCTTATGGTTTCCCTATTCATTTGTTTAAATAAAAGCCTCTTTAAAAATATGTTTAAGATTCCTTTTAAAAGAGAAGACCAATTCAGCCTCTCGAATATGGCTTTGGAGGGATTCCATGGTTTTGACAAGAAAAACAACTTTTACATTGTCAGTAATCTACCAAAGGCCTTTTCTCCATGACATATCGAGGATAAGTTGGTAATAATATTGCCAACTCATGTTTCATTAGTTTTCTGCCATGGCTGAGTGTCCCTGCCATAGAGATAGACCATTATGTTCTTTCTACGGTTCCTGCATCCTCCCATTCACACGTTTGTCAAATAGTTGGCTGGCATTTGGCAGTGTCTGGGCTTGCATGGAAATTGCATTTGTAGAGAACTAATAATCATCTAAAAGCTCCTTTGTATGCAGAATCATTGAAGTCATTTGCATTTTTGTAAAACAAATTACATTTTAGCAGAAGGTGGGAATGGCACACTGTCTCATTTAGAAACAAAGAAAAGACACCAGGGTGATGTGAGAAGGTTTTTGAATACTGTCAGGAGAAAATACAGGCATACAGTGCCTTGCAAAAGTATTCACCCCCCTTGGCTTGTTACTTGTTTTGTTACATTACAACCTGTAATTTAAATGTTTTTTTAATCTGAATTTTATGTGATGGATCTGCACAAAATAGTCTAAGTTGGTGAAGTGAAATGAGAAAAAAATACATATTAAAAATTATTTAAAAAAATTAAAATCTGGAAATTGGCATGTGCATATGTATTCACCCCCTTTGCTAAGAAGCCCCTCAAAAGTTCTGGTGCAACCAATTACCTTCAGAAGTAACATAATTAGTGAAATGAAGTCCACCTGTGTGTAATCTAAGTGTCACATGATCTGTCAGTATAAACACACCTTTTCTGAAAGGTCCCAGAGGCTGCAACACCACTAAGCAAGAGGCATCACACCATGAAGACCAAGGAGCTCTCCAAACAAGTCAGGGACAAAGTTGTTGAGAAGTACTAGTCAAGGTTGGGTTATAAAAAAATATCCAAATCTTTGATGATCCCCCGGAGCACCATCAAATCCATCATCTTCAAATGGAAAGAACATGGTACCACAACAAACCTGCCAAGAGAGGGCCGCACACCAAACCTCACAGACCGGGCAAGGAGGGCGTTAATCAGAGAGGCAGCACAGAGACCAAAGGTAACCCTAAAGGAGCTGCAGAGTTCCACAGCAGAGACTGGTGTATCTGCGCATGGGACCACAATAGGCCGTACACTCCCTAGAGCTGGGCTTTATGGAAGAGTGGCCAGAAAAAAGCCATTACTTAGTGTTAAAAATAAGATGGCACGTTTTGAGTTTGCCAAAAGGCATGTGGGCGACTCCCCAAATGTATGGAGGAAGGTGCTCTGGTCAGATGAGACTAAAATTGAACTTTTCGGCCACCAAGGAAAACGCTATGTATGGCGCAAACCCAACACATCCCATCACCCCAAGAACACCATCCCCACAGTGAAACATGGTGGTGGCAGCATCATGCAGTGGGGATGTTTTCCAGCAGCAGGGACTGGGAAACTGATTCGAGTCGAGGGAAAGATGGATGGTGCTAAATACAGGGATATTCTTGAGCAAAACCTGTTTCAGTCTGCCTGTGATTTGAGACTGGGACGGAGGTTCACCTTCCAGCAGGACAATGACCCGAAGCACACTGCTAAAGCGACACTCGAGTGGTTTAAGGGGAAACATTTAAATGTGTTGGAATGGCCTAGTCAAAGCCCAGATCTCAATCCAATTGAGAATCTGTGGTCAGTCTTGAAGATTGCTGTTCACAAGCGGAAACCATCCAACATGAAAGAGCTGGAGCAGTTTTGCCTTGAGGAATGGGCAAAAATCCCAGGGGCAAGATGTGGCAAGCTCCTAGAGACTTATCCAAAGTGACTTGCAGCTGTAATTGCCGTAAAAGGTGGCTCTACAAAGTACTGACTTTAGGGGGGTGAATAGTTATGCACGCTGAAGTTTTCTGTTATTTTGTCCTATTTGTTGTTTGCTTCACAATAAAAAAAAAAAAAAAAATCACATCTTCAAAGTTGTAGGCATGTTCTGTGGATAAAATGATGCAAACCTTCAAACAATCCGTTCTAATTCCAGGTTGTGAGGCAACAAAACATGAAAAATGCCAAGGGGGGTGAATACTTTTGCAAGGCACTGTAGGTCCATTATAAAAACATTCTATAAATTTCATTGAAAAAACAATTTTACAAAACATGACAAAAACATAACTGAACTGCTGCCTCTATAATAAGTACCTATCTGCAATGCTTTATGACAAAATGTAAAAGCTTGAGCGACCACTACTTTTTTTCTAAACTGAGATTGGCAGCCATTTCAGCTTGGTTTCTGTGAAGTTGCTGAGGCAGCTTTTGACACAGCATGCTGTAGGATAACCTCATCTCATGCACACGTTAACCCCACTCTTCACAAAAGTGCTCCCTCTACTTCCTTAAAGTGTTTTTGTGTACATCTCAATCAAAACAGTGTATGCAGGCTTACAACACTCTTGTAATGTTGTGTTGACTCCTCTGTAGTAGTCCCAACATGTGATGTCAATGCCCTTGTTCCAGTACCAGCAGATAGGGTCAACCTTAAGTGCATCCAGAGAAACACCTGTCATAATTCCCCTTTTTGTGAACCCCAGACAGAGCTTTCATTATTGATGAGATATTCTCATAGAAAGCGGCACCTTCTCCTCTCCTCTGGCTCCCATCCATTGCCTGTATGAACTACTGACTAAAACTATGAGCCTTCTAGCAGTATTCATTTGTTCATTATTTAGTAGCTGTAACAACTAGCTTTGTCCCGGGGAATAGGACGTGTGAGAATTACAGTTTATTGATTTTTTCTGTTAGGCCATTGCAAGGGTGCTTTTTCTGAATACCAGAACTCTAGAGTTGTTGCATTATCTTGTCTTATCTATAAGCAACGCAACTCACAGTACAATTTCAAGTCTCAAGATATTGTGAGCTTTCATTTGGAGTCTTATCCAGGTCAATATCATTGTGTAATTTATAATGCTGGACCTGGTCTTGTTACAAATAAGGCTATAAGGGATTGAAAGGTCACCTGCCTTTTTTCAATGGATTTCAAACAGCACTATAGAAACAGATCATGTGACACCCAGGCTTAGCCAATACAAGGCTTTAAGTAGAATAATCTTTTGTTGTTCTTTAGTGGTTTTAATGTTCTACTGAGAAAGCAATTTTAAAACGGATGAGCATGTAATCCCTTACAATACGGGGATTATCTCTTAAAATGACCATTATCTTGTCATGAGGCATGGAGTGCTTTCAACTACAGTGCCACAAAACATGGAGTATGCTGTATATTCCAAATGCGGTGGTTTTGTGGAGATTTACACACAATCTAGCACATAAGGAGGGGGGATTTTAATTAAGATTTTTTTTTAAAGTCTTACAATTGAGTATTGGTAATTTTTGCACAAAGAGTTTGATATTTTGCACAAAGATGGGTGTCTCACTGCAGAGGCGTCATGCACCCAACTTTTTTGAAGGGGCACAGTTTCACAACTGTATTTATGTGATGCATCGTCAGATGCAGCACTTATTGTTCCCGGAAAGTCATATTATTATGTGATGCATCGTCAGATGCAGCACATATTGTTACCAAAAAGTCATATTATTATTATTATTATTATTATTATTATTAGGCTTATTTTTGGCACCTCATCAACGCCCGTAGTTGTAACCCAATAGATTCCTTTCCAGTGCCCACATGTCTTGGGTATTGCAGTCCGTTGCGCTTACATACAGCTAAGTGATCGATTCACGTGTTATGTTTTTAAATTATTATTTTTAATCGGTTTTTGGCCCCATTGAAATGAATGGCGAGAGAGATTTCACGGGCATATACCACCATCTAGCGCTGATGTTATGTAGTTGCAAGTTGTTATGTTAAGCTATACTGACTGTCTTGGCTTGCAGCAATGAATGACTCTGTCTGGTTATTATGTGATTGCCTCGTAAGACGCAATACTGTTATCCTTCAGTTTTATAATTATTATTATTATAATAATAATATTAGCCCCCTTTTCCGGCACCTAAATACCTGCATTTCGCTTCCATTGCAACGCCAAAATGTAAGTTCGAATGCCACGGACTCCGTGTTCATTTTGACAAGCATTTTTCATTTTGTTTTCGTCTTTGTCCTTACTGAAAATTGTGGTTGCGTTTAAGTCAAATTTTGGTCATTTCATTTTGTTTCGTTATAGTTAAGATTTAGTCAGTGTTAGTAACTTTTCGTTTTAGTCAAATCTTCGTCAATGTTTTAGTCCTGACTCCTAAGGGGAACTAACATAAATGGCTCTGGTTTATGTGCACACTTCTACACATAATTAAGCAACCACTTGAACAGTAGGCTAAACAGTAGGCGCCCAGCCTACTCATCAAGAAGGCAGTGGCTGATGTTACTAGCTTATGCAATGCCGTCTAGCTAAACTGAATGATGAAGGTAGCAGCACCGCTCTGAGGTGAGTGTCACTGCTTCCAAAGCGAGAGCAGGCACTATGACACGTAACGTTAAGTTTTCCTAATGCTATCGAATCAATCATAATATATATTTACCGTTACCTTGGCAGACAGGGTTTTAGCAAGATTTGGAGCTCTCACAAGGTTACGCGTTAGCTTGTTTAAATTATACTGTAATGACCTGACATTTGCTACAAATTGCGCGGACATACACAGACTCAGAGCAGGAAAAAATCAACATCAAATAAGAAAGATGCAAGAAGACAAGGGGAATTTGTATTAACTCTCCTATTATCTTTGGGGTCAATTTGACCCCATTCAATGTTTGACGTCCCTAAAGAAATGATTGGCATAATTTGTTTTGCTTCATATTTAATGACTTTTCCTAATTTAATAGAGACAATTGGTTAAACATCAAATTGACATGATAATATGTTTTCAATGTCCTGTACACATGTTATACGCATCGGTGTTCTTCGGGGTCAATTTGACCCCAGGCTGTTTTAGCTGTAGGCTATAAAACATATATGAAAAATTAAGAATTTAGGCAGATTTGTTCTGCTGGTTGTGGCTGATATTTGAGCCACCATCAAAAACTATTTTATAATATTTTAAATAATTCCCTACGCTTGAGGGCCCCAACCTTACATAACCATGCATTCAGTATGAGGAGAACTCCTTATAGTTCAAACCACATTGGGGAGGAAAACACATAATTCCTACAGCAACATTAACATTGTATAAAGGGGACTGTGGGAGAGTGATGCTTAATTTAATGGCAGATTTATGTAGTACACAAATAGACAAAGTATTTGACAAATAAACTTGGTCAACAATTTAAATTAAAGTAATTTTCTGAAGGCTTTAATTTCTGGGGTCAAATTGACCCCAAAGGACGAACAATGTCAGTAAATTTGAAGATAACAGGAGGGTTAAGTGAATCGTTAAAAAGTAAAATAAATCAATGCCTTGAGACGGCAATTTATAGGTTGTCCTCTAGAACAGAACCAGCTATTTTGTCTCGTCTTAATTCGTCCAGACTAAATGAACAGAGATTTCGTATTAAGTTTCGTCGTCAGTATTTTAAAATTTACGTTGTCGTTACAATTTAGTCATGAAGAAAAGGGTAGTCAACGAATACTTTTAGTCAAATTTTTCGTTGACAAAATTAACATTGCACAGACTGCGCTTTTACACAGCTAATTAATCTGTCCACTAGTTATTTTTTAATTGCCTCTTTTACACGCTTAATTTGCCCATAGACAATGAATGGGACAATGAATATATACTGTCATAGTGACCGCAATAAAATGTATAGGCTACATGTAGCCTATATTTTTATTGTGGTCACTAGATGGCAGTATACACAAGGGTATCATTCGGCAGTATACACACGGGTATGATTCATTTTAGTTCATTTAAATTTTTACTCATAAATAACAACAATACCGCGTCAAACTGTTCTGGACATCTGCACGAATGCACCTGTGAGTATGTGACGGGTCACCATATCGCTAATTATTCCAGTTAGCTAGTTTCTAGTTAGCATCAGCACCTAGCCAAGCACCTAGATGCTTCCCCTATCCTGCAGTAATGAACGACAATAGGTGTTTCGTGTTCACTAGCAATGTAACAAATGTAGAAGTTTTGCACCCATGCATTGAAATGAATAGAAAGCGCAGTAGCCTACATGTTCCATCTGTATGGTTGTAGCGCTCATCCTTCAGTCTTGTTAGATATCTGGAACAAGTTACTGTATGTTTACAGTAGCCCTATTGAAGTGCAGGACAAATAATGATGGTGGATCTAGTTATGATCTAGAGCTTGTTTCGGAAGTACAGTTAGCTGTTAGGATGAATAGAAGATATTGCATTACATTGTCATAAAATGCATTCTATTAAAACAGATTAGTTCATTCCGCAAACATCGTGCCATCATAATATCGCCCATTTCCCATAAACTACGTTTATTTCTACAATATGATTCTGGTAAATTAGCAGTGTGCTGAAATGCAGGTGAAAGAAGAAGAATAATGCAATAAAGTTATAATGCCCAAGCTATTACAGGAAGAGTTTTACACAGCGCTATTTGGCTGACCCTCGATCCACTTCGTTTAAGCTCTACTGTCATTGTAGATAGTTTGAGTGATTTTAATACTCATTAAATTAATTTAATACATGTGCAAACATATAGAGCTTAGAGAACTAATAATAATAATAATAATAATAATAAAACTAAACGTTAGTAGGCTACTTAGTCGTCCTATATGTTCGCCATAAAATTATGACGAAGCAGCACTGGCAATCTGGCAGCAGCGGCGCCATAACGACTACAAGAATGGGAGGTGCAAGGAGGGGTGTTTTTCGTATAATCTGGGGTTGTGTCCTGCACAACGCAGGCTCATAATGGATTGGCCTATATCTATTCTGATTTTAGTTAATTATGGGTGTTGGGTCTCTCCTCAGAAAATGTGTAAGCTATTCAACAGAAAATTCACATTTGCATTGTTTGTTATATTAGTTTTTTATGAATGTGCTATATTGTAAAAAGTAATCAGATAGGGAGGACCAGTGTTGACATATAACTCATGAACTGCATACAAATCGGTATTGAGCATAGAGCCTTAAAGCTTGCTCATTCATAATATGCTAGCTCTTCACATGTGTGAGCAGATAGTTATGGATAGGTCTAGCCTACAGTATATTGCGGACTCATAAACCTTGGCCCAAAAAGTTACCAGCCTTAGCAATGCAACATGCAAACAGCATGGAATGGAGTGCTAAAACAAACCAAAAACTGCTGGCCAGATTGCTTAAGCGAAATGCAACACAAGCTGTATGTGCACTTCAGCGGAATACAGTGACAACGGGAAGGCCGTGCAAAACGCACCCCCTCATCCCAAACAAAAAAAATAGGGGGGGGTTAAAGATCCCGTGGCCTCCCCAGTTCCGGTGTTCTGACAATTTGCGCCTCCCCTCAGAATGGGCTTCCCTGTAGCACATATTATCAAATACAACTGAAAATTGAGCCTCCCCTCCAAATGGGCTACCGCAATTGAGTAGTATAAGGTAGCCCATTTTGACAGGGAGAAATTACTGTTCATGCGCTACCCTGTTTTGAACTAAATGCATACTTTTTGAACACATTAAAGCATTGTCGGTGAAAGCCTGACCTTGTTGAAAATAAAACCAAACGGTAGTACTTTATCGTTATATGTGTCCACCATTATATTATGATGAAGAGGCACTACCGATCTAGCGGCAATAGGCCCCCTTGTCAACAAACAGGGTTTGGACCGCAGTCCGCTTGTGCTGCAGGGGTAGGATCTTGCACGCTAAGGCGGTCAGTCGAATAACTGCGATGCATCACATCGCATTTACGCAGGGAAATGCATTTCTAGTTACTATATGCTACTTTTGTGAATATCAGGCCTAGAAATGTACTTTTTTAGTGATGGTAGCAGTGTGCTACCAGGCTTCACCAACGCCTTATTTTGTTGATATGCAAAAGAGAAATCTGAGATCGCTAAATATGTTCTTCTTCAATGGAGCAGTTTGTGTATTTACATTTTTAATCCCGCCCTTCACCGATTTTGATTGGCCATCTGACAAAACGTGAAATTGACGAGCGGTGCGCTTTGGCAAAACCTATTTTTAAAAATATGCCAGGGAAGCTGTTTTGAAAAAGGAGAATGTCAGTTGCGTCTTTACATAATAGTGAAGAGGCGCTGGAAGTTGAAAAAACATGTTCAATGGACACGGCCCCTAAACTGTATTCTGCAGTGAAAATAATGGTAGGCTAGCAACCATTGCTACCGCTAATTTCGAGCCCTAGCAAATATACCTAGGCCTACCATGGATTTGATTTCAAATAATTGAGGGGGCACATGCCCCCGCAGTTTGAATGGGCACGTCTCTGTCTCACTGGTTATTTTATTAGTTTATCTATAGATTTTACAAATCAAGCTGAAAATAAATTACATGTATTACAGGATTAAGTTATATGTCATTATTTAATCAATTTATTCATTATTTTATTACAATACATTTATCAGTAACCTCAGTAACTTTAACCTGGAGTTTTTTTTTTTAAACCAAAGCAAGCTGTCTTACTTATATGTACAAGTTATCGGCCTTGAATATGGCACACTTGCAATTTGCATTGTGCCTGAGAAGTGACTAGAAAAAGACACCCTGGTGAGTTTGCCTGGAAGAGTGACTCACTTGTTTTATTTTGGCTTTATCAAGAACATGTACAGTAGTCCAAGTTTCATTAATTCATTATAATTACTGTTTTTTTTTAACAATACATTTTAATGCAAACAGAGATCTTTTGGATACTTCCCATATTTTCAATAATTTGCTGCTATATCGAAATGTTCTTCATGTGTTTTACTATTAACTGTTTACAGGCCACCAAAATACTGGCCTATTATTATAACTATTATCAAATATTTCCACAACTTTTGATTGTATAGTTACAGCTAGTGATTGTAATATTAATTTTGAATACCGTGATGACAAAAGGGCCGAAGAACTGTTTACTATCTTTGACACCATTAAACATACATACGTCTCAGCAAGGGCCCTCCCATAGCAAGGGGCACACTTCAGACTACTTTGTTATCACAAAAGGTGTCAATATTTCTAATATTGACGTATTTGATTGGGGCCTTGTCGGACCATTCTTGCATTTTGTTTCATATTTCAATTATCCCTGAAATTCATAGCACATCAAATACTGTAAAAAATACGGCATATTGGTGAGAATACTAATGTGCTGTTTACTGAGACGATATCTGTATTGCCAACTCTTGTGACAAGTTTGGTCAATGATCTTGTAGATAATTTAAATTCTAAAGTTGTGCATGTAATTGATTCTTTTGGCCCACTAGGGTTAAATTTTTTTTAATGGAAAACAAAGACAAACAACTACTGTAAAGTCCAGAAAAGAGAATGCTATAAAGAGCAAGTGGCGAAAAATGCAACTTCATGTTCATCACGATATCAAAAAGAGAGAATCCGCGCTTACAAATTAGAATTGAGAATCACTAGACTATCTTCTTTTCTCAAACATCATAGGCCAGTTTATAGGATCAGGATTCATTGTCTTTGCTCGCCCCTCACAGGGCTGACCTCAATTGCAGGTATTGTTCAGCCTTGACAACCATCAGGTGGGATCGGGGAGGAAGTGGATAAACACTGAAATTATCATATGACTCCTATTTCATCCCTGATAAGGAATTGGTGGAATTGGTGGTGTTAAACTCTCCTCATGCTACAACCATACTTGGAGTATAGTCGGCCATAGTGTAGTTGGAATAGAGGCAGAGACGCAGAGATGTACTGTATTTGGAAAAAGTATTCGAGAGTATCCAAGAGGCCAAGGAGAGGTCATAGGAGTTCTTCTCTGTCAGGTAGTATTATCTTTGGAGAGGGCTGGGCCTGCGCCAAAAGAGATGATTCTGCTTCCTCACCATTATGTGACAAATCTTTTGGAAAAAGTATCCGAGTGTCTGAGAGATGTTACTAGACCACGCTCCATGCCCCAAAATGCAAGTTTAAGTCACATGTTCCAGCTGAGTATAACTAACAATTTAAGCTAGTCTTTGTAAAAAACAAAGGTAACATACTAGATTTTGGTTCAGATTCAGCATACAGTATACACATTGGAGGGGGGGGGGGGGGGGTGCATAAAACGTGGCACTACGCATTGTTTTCTCAGTTATTCCATCAACAGGCTAAGGAGATGTCATCGGAGTTCTTCTCTGTCAGGTAATATTATCTTTGGAGAGGGCTGGGCCTGCGCCAAAAGAGATCTAAACATCTACATCATCAGTGATTCTGCTTTTTTACACCATTACGTGACAAATGAATTAATGTTAGGTCATCACGATTCATTATATCATTATGCATGTAAATATCATTGTTGCTTTTCTTACATCACTTGTGAAGTCTCTGTTTTAAAAAGAAGTAAAACAGAATATAGGCGCTGATAAAGTAGCGCGGAATTAAAAAAACATTTTTTTAGAGTGTCAGTGGGTCTGGTGTTAATAATCGGGCCATCCTCTTAACAGTACGAATAACCTTAACTAAGGAAGACCAATTCATCAACAATACCTTTTAGGAAATCTGTTGGTTGAAAATCTGTTTTTTCAACAGAATATAATCAAGAGATCGTATCCAATTTCTCATTCATTGTTGTATCAAGTCCCTTGGCTCCAATTATTTCAACTAAGATAAGGTTACTTTCCTTGCTTCATTTTTGGTTTCTAACGGAGAAGTAGCCCCTTTGATGAGTCAGATGTCTCAGCTAACAAATATCAGTCAATCTTTCTTTGATGAGAGCCTCACAACATCTAATCTTAACAGTCCCTTTACTGTATCCATTCAATCATTTACAACATTGTGTAGCAAAAGGCATTATTATTAAAGTACTACATGTGAACATGTCAGTTATTTGAGACATTGTAACAAAGCAATGTCAGAGTTTAATATGTAACAATAACATGCACACAAGATACGACAGGAGCAAAAATAATCTCTCTCTACACTATATACAAAATATAAACATTGTCTTAATGAAATTAGTAGCAGGCCCAGATGAGTGAATATTTATGCCTAACATTAGTTATATAGTTTTAATTGAGGGGAAATAACAACTTTTAGATATGTTAAGAAAACTTTTGAGCAGAAAATATGTACATGAATACGTTTCTGTTAATAGTTTTACCATTAAAAGTGGAAATAGAATTTTAATATTCTTTAGTTTGTGTATTGTTAATAAAGATAGGACATGAAACTATTACATTATGGAAAAATTCTGTTCACAATAAAAACAGTAAGTGCAGAACATTTGCCTCAAATAACTTAAGCCATTAATTTTCTTATAGACTTCCACTACCCCATTCAGAATGAAAACCATAGCGGGAATACAGCATTTATCGGTTTTGGAAAGAGCAATCTTTCAAACTCTTTGGGTATTTGCTTGAGGCTAAATTATAGCCAAAACATTTAGAACAATTTAATAGGTCCCATTGTCAGAGTAAGATTTTATTGAATGACAAAAGAGTTTGGATGCTACTTTAGCCCAAGCCTTTAAGCTGTTACTGGGCTAGATCTATTAGGCTCCACAATTGCGTTTCTCGGTTTGTGTCCCGAATACTCTCCAATGAAGGAGCCATCTTCGTTGAATTGTGTGCCCCCGTCAGCATAGTCCACCAGGCTGTCTTGGCTAATGCTGTTTCCGCCCAAATTCCTGTCCAATGAGCACTGGCTGCCCCGCAGTGGCTTCTCATCACTGTCACGCATCCAAAACAAAAGAAAGACTTAGCAAACAGTAATCAAAATGTGGTAGGTTTCCACATACGTACAAACAATAATGAATCTTTGCTGTGTTTTATACACAACTTCATACACAAGCATACACACACAAACTCTGTCTCAATTCTTCTCTCTCTCTCTTCCGGTTTGCGCTCCTAATTTTGAACCGTTCAAGGACTACTTGAGTACACTTAAGTTTAACTGTACTTTTTGTGTCGCCTTCATGTAGCCTGCATACTAAAAGCGTACATACTACATTCTTTAAAAAGTATAATTGGAGTAGAATATGTTTTCACCTGGGTATGTACACTTTCAGAAAGCAAGGTGGATTTGATCCTTATAGGATCTTAGAAAAAATGAATAAAATGGGTGCAGAGGG
The DNA here is from genome assembly GCA_026901105.3 of Galaxias olidus. Lineage (NCBI taxonomy): Eukaryota > Metazoa > Chordata > Actinopteri > Galaxiiformes > Galaxiidae > Galaxias > Galaxias olidus. The sequence goes on from JAPMUY010006409.1 coordinate 31,604, forward strand.
GAAAGAGGGCTCCCTACAACCTCTTTACTCCACTAATTGCTAATTGCCAAAGCTTCAGGACTGATGGCCATTTCAAATCCCTTTAGAACTGCGGATGGTTATTGTTGAAGTGTGGCTCATTCCATAAAGGGAAAGGGGAGTGAAAAAGAGAAACGGAGGGCGCGCATATGCAATCCAAGAAAACCAGCCTGTCATTCCACGCATTCCCCAAGGGGCCGCACACAGGCCAAGTAGGTTAGATGACAACTTAAGTCTGGGCACCAGGCCAGCTCACAGGTGTCTCAATACAAGATGCAGGGTCACCTCAAAAGCCAAGGATTTTGCCATCCTCTCCACTGTAATATCAGGGTCATCAATGTTCCATAATACCTGCCATTATATTTGCCTAGTTCAGTATTCAGAACACATAGTTTAGTCAATAACAAAGGTAGCAATTAAATATCTGCTTGTTGCTTGACAGCTCCCCAGATGTACCATATGTACTTGGTAAGAAAGAACTTGGTATTTACAAGGAAATATGCACAATCTTATTTTAAAGTTCTAATCTAATACATGTACAAGAAAGTAATATTGTAGTACAATGTAAGAATTTGGTACGTTTATCTGTTTCCATTTAATCCCATTGACCATTGGACAGCCTTGTAGATGCACCGTATGTGTTGGTAAGAGAGAACCTGGTATTTGCAGGGCAATATGCATGACTTTATTCAACAGTCCTAATACACCATAGATAAAAAAAGTCATAATTTAGTACCTGGTGTTGTGGCCAAATTTGGGCATCCTAGCGGATGTTCCGGCCTGGGATGTGGTTCAGGGGTGAGGGGATGGTCAGAGTGAAGGCCAGGTCACCAAAGAGACAGTATGTGCTTTTTGGGGACACTGAAGGCTAGAAGTTTGTGTCTTAGCCATAACATAAAGTTATGTCTAAGTTTCCTGTGTAGGTGTCCTTAGTTATGCTGATTATGAACATGTGATCCATCTTGACCAATGGAATGATTGTTTATCTTAGACCTATATACTCGTTAGAACCTTGTCAACTAATCAGAACTTGCTATGTCGTTGGAGTTCACTGACTGTAGTAACTTCTCTGTGTACAGACTCTGATTCAGACTCAATCAATAAAATTGTACGTGATCATTTCATGATTTCCCCCTCTCATTAATTGGTTATTTTCTGTTATAGATTGAAATTATCCATTACACTGGTAATAGCAATTTTATGACGTATATGATTATTCACACGACACATCAAGCAACGTGCAGATACTATTTTACCTGCAAATGGTAATTGGAGGTAGGTAAGAAAAACTCAAACCAAATAATTCCGTAGAAATTGGCAACTCGATGTGTACTTACCTTATATGTAAGTGGTAAGGACTTAGTAACAACTATAAATGCTTTGATGCACTTACAACCTCCGTTTCTATATTGTTACTGTTTGAATTATTTAGCAACAACATGGCGTTTCTATGTACTTGCAGGGTAAATACTAAGTACATACTAAAGATGTACCACCACTTTCCATCGGTATTTTAGTAAAAAATACCTTATTATGTCCTAGTAACAACCTGGTAGTTAGGGGACTGCAAAATTAAACTTCAATCCAGTAGAGGCTTAGACTGAGAGTGGCAAGTATGTCATTTTAAAAAACACTATCTTGTTCCAATGTTCAAATTACACAGCTGAGTCTTAATAATCTTCTTGGGTTTTAGTTTTGTACCACAATTGAGCACATTGGTTAATTCATCTGTAAAATAAATTAGTATGTAGCACTTAATGGGAAATGCATTGCAGAATACTGTCTGCGCAAAAAGATAAAACGATGCCTTGGGAAACTACGAAAACATACATATTTTGTATATTCTGGTACTATGGTACAGCTAAGTACCTCTCTCACTGTTTGAAGCCCTGCAATCTCCCAAAAAAGGGCAGGCACAATGTCATGATAATAGTGAGTATTCATGCCATTAAATTGTTTCTATATTACTGTTGATGTACAGTTGATCCATTAACTTAAAACATAAGATAGGCTATTATGCCTTTATTTTGCAAATAAAAAAGTAACAATGAATGCTCAACATGTCAAAAAATAATGTCATATAATTACACTTTTTATCTATCATATTTCGTAGATTATAATCCCCTGGCAAACACATAAGGTCTTTGGGTATTTTAAGCACTATCCAACTGTCTTTCTCCAAGTACACCAGTGCTTTAATAAGTGGGATGTGTGATGACTCCTACTGGAGTCGGCAGTGTATGTGCCATCCATGGTTTGACTTGCCCTATTAAGACAAAATGGAAGCTGAGTGCTTTCATAGTCCCAACTCATTTAAGGTTTTATCAGGATCCACCTTGCCTCTGCCTCAGCAGTTCCAGCAATCTTCATATTGTGTGTGAGAGGGAATAGCAAGGAGCCGCTTGTACACACAGAAATTATAACGATAGTGATGGACACATCACTGGCCAGATGGTAATTTTATTAGTCTTGTCTGTGACCCACGCTGCCATAGATTTAGGGCAGATTGGAATGGAAAATTTGTAAGAGAGCCTTTTGGCCTGCATGTGTCTACTACAATCTAATCTTACATCAACGGTCAAATACACCTAATATTAATGTAAAACACACACAAACACAAACAGACCCATGCCAGCATACATAAATTTAAACTCAATGTAGACACACACCCACAGTTGTACGCATAGACACATACAAACATATACAAACCAAGACCGCTACCCTCACGTTCAAACACAAAATACTAAACCATACACCTATGGATAAGCACAACTTTGTTATCAACGGTTACCACCTACACTTTAAGTACTTACACTGTTAAATGTTGCCAACATTGTTTTGATCCTGGCAAGAGGCATGCATGTAAGGTTTACTTTCAGGATAAAAAAATAAATAAAATAAAAAAAAACATAAAAAAAAACATATATATATATATATATATATATATACTGTATATATATATATAAGCATGAACACAATTGAAAGACAAGTTTAACTAACAACGTGGAATTTACCGCTATATAGTATATAGTAGAGAACACTGCTCACCTGTATTCACCGAAGGCATCATCGTTCATTCCCTGGGATTCCACTTCAGGGTGGAGCTCCTCCTTCTCTTTTACTATGAGACAGTTGAGGGGTTCGGTGAGGGGCGGGGGGGGGGGGGGGGGGGGGGGGGGTTGAGTGTGACTAGCTTGTGGTACTTGTAGTATAATAACAATAATACTAATTATAATGATAGATTTTCTGAAAGCTGTAGTGAGCACACTGATAGAATACCAATTACTAAAAGACTATCATTTAACTGGCATTTATGTAGACATTGAAAACATCCAGGTAACAGTTCAAAATCAAGAGGTGATATTGAAAACCTCAAATGATCACTAACACATTTAAGCTTGCCAGTATACACTCACAGGCCTATTTATTTCTCTGAGGGGGTGCTACCCAAAGCTCCTTGTGCAAATATGAATAAAAATAAGGTTTCTGGAAAGACAAAAGAGGGTTTCATAAAAAGCACCGTGAAGCGAGTAGGGAATCTGAGGGAGCTGATGAAATTTGAAGCATTTCATGTCAACAGCAAAGAGGAGCAGGCAAAGAAAGCAGTTGAGACACGGAGGAAAGAAGATGGCATGATGACAGCACCTTAGTAAGTTAGAGACGAGCTTTGAGTAAGGGTTGAAAAGGCAGCACAAAGGGAGGGGGAAGAGCTGCGGGCCTTTGCAGGGGAGGGGGAGAGAGAAGAGAAACCTAACTTTTTCCAGCATGTCGGCGTGAGAAGCCGGGTAACCAGCAGTGCTGAGTAAAGCACAGGGCCACTGACAATTAGGACACTCACCAGACGAAAAGCTAGAACAAGATGTTAGGCCCCTAACATACAATCAAGACAATGACCTGACAAGCGCATTTCCTAAAGGTGTGCTCTTGTGACATGCACGGCTGACAAACAAGCAATGCACATCTCAACAGGGCACAGGCTTGGTGTCAGAGTTGCGCTGCATTTCCATTTCCCTCAAATCAGCAGGTCAACAAAATCCAACTATATGACTTAATTTGATTATTTTCTATTTAATTAAAATGCAAACAATGAAGGAGCAATGGCCACAAGTTGGATCCTTGAATAATTGAGTTGTAGATTTATAGTTAAATAGTAATCGAATTGGAGGCCATTCCCCGTCCAAAGTCATACTGACCTTGGTTGATTGCGGGCATGTCTGGACGCTTTGGCAGTGATGGCGTACCTGCATATTTGCCCCCCTTCTTTCTCCTAACGAAGCAGGCAATGAGCACAGTGAGGGTGAGGAGTGCCACAGCACACATTATCCCAATGAACCAGCCCTGGTTGGAGAAATTCTCTTGTAGACCGGCCACACCTAAATCCAAATACAAAATAGAGAGTCGTATTCCAGACCTAAAATCAATACGCATTGCTAAACAAAGGCAATGCTGGGATGCATGGGGAAAAACAGATTTTTTATTGCCCTTCAGTATACTAACAATAGATCAAAGTATTTTCATATTTGTTGTTTCTTAATTTAGGTTTTTCAAGAACAAGATATCAGTAAAGAAAAAATTTAACACACAATGGGGATGGTGGATCCCTGCAAACTTCAGACCAATACAGAGTAATAAAAATACATAATATTTACATAGCACTCTTCACAACACAAAGTACTTTACTTGAGAGGGTCACAAATGACAAAACACAGAGTAAAAGGAGTACAAAAAACACTTACAATGGAACACCAGGTGAAATAGGGGGAAAACGGTAATAACTCCTCTCACCTTTAACCCTTGTCTGGATAACATCTTCAAAAATACTAGCGTTATGAAGCGATCTCTTGGCCATTAGACGCACGGTGTACATAGTCCCTGGCTCTAGCCCATCAATCACATGATATCTCTGAGACACCTTTACAGCTTCTGAAACCCGCCAGTTCCCTTCACCTACACAGCACAACAGGTACACAACCAGCAAGTGTTCATGCTAGCAGCACTAAGCAATCCCAGTGACAGCAGTGAGGCACTATTAAAACCTTCTCTGAAAGTCATGCTGATTTGTTTGTTTCTTCTAGTGAAAATAGTAAACATAGATGACAGTGAGAAAACAGAAAAGAGTTAAAGCAAACAGAGTCAGTTCATGCCAAGGTTATTATTGTTAATGAAAATGAACGAAACAACGAAAACTAGATGTGAAAAAACATTTCCGTTAACTGAAATAAAAACGAGGTTTACAAAAATACGATAACTGAAACTGTATTTTGTGAAAACAAACTTAAGTAAACAAAAATTATAGAGGAATTGTCTTTAGTTTTCGTCTTTTACAAATGATTTCATACACTATGGGGCATCAAGGGTTAAAAAAAATCGTTAACATTTTCACGTGTATATTTTCCCAGATTTAATTTACATCTAGTCATTTTTTCCAGATTTTATTTAAATCTAATTTTTTTCTTCAGATTTATAAATGTCTGAAAAACATTTAAATAAATGTTTAAATTTGTGCTTTCAGATATAATTTATAAATCTTAAAACCTTTCTACATTAAAATCCAACATGAAATACATCTGAGAAAACAAGCTTGCTTTTTTTTTTACACTTGGCGATTTGAGATTTAGCTAAAAATAAATAAATTGTTTCAAATTAAATATTTATTTATTTCTAGAATCGAGATTTAGCAGGAAACCACAGAAATATGAAATGTGAACTTAAATATAGAATTTGAAAATAAATATTTATTTTGAAATTATATATATATATATAATTGCTGATCTCTTCTGGGTGATTTGGCCAAGCACTTTTGTGTCCGCAAAAGACGATGAACTATTTGAGAGGGGCCACACATTCATAATTTGCACCGGGGCCTGTTTTCGCTGTGTGTCACATTTAGATTTTAAGTAGGCCTACTGTTGTTGCTGTGTCCAGTTGAATTTTCTGACACAAACACACTGACTGACACATCTTTTAACAGCTGTGTTTTGTGAATACTTTTTTTAAATGGTACAATACTCATACAATACTGTACTTTTTGAGTACCCCCGACAAATGCCCCCATATTACAAAAATACAAAATAATAATAAAAAGACTTAACTAATAACTATGAAACTAAAACCGAGCATTTTTAAAACTCTTTAAACTTAAATAAACTAGCAAATTCGCTTTAAAAACTAATTAAAATTAAACTGAATATGAAAGTTTGAAAAGTCAAAACGAAATAAAAATAAAAACTGAGAAAATATACAAAACTATAATAACCTTGGTTTATACTGTATGTGGGGAGTTTGTTAGCATTTTGGCAGGTTATAAAGCTTCTTAGAAAAGGCCACACTTAAGCATTGTGCCTCTTAAGAATTCTTATCCTAATGCTGTGGCAGGGGCACAGGCAGTAGCTTACAAGTATTCATATAAGCGACATAAAGCTGGGCGTCTTGTTGCTCTTTCCTGGCAGTCCAGCTGATTTTGGCAAAGGTGTCACTCACATAGGAGCTTATATTCAACAGTCCTGGAACTGATAAAGTAAGAAGAAAAGGGGATGGGGAGAGAGAAAAAGAGATGGCAAGAAAGAGGATTAGTGTAGGCGAAAAGGATCATGCAGCCCAAGAAACAGTGCAGCCAGCAGATGCCCTTTAAGCAGACAGTTCAAAAGCCAATGCCATCCCAGAATAAATTTGAGGAAGTTGGATTTGGTTAGGAAAATTAAAAAGATATGTCGGGTAGCGGGAGTTACATCAGTACTTGGCTAAAGTTGGCATTTCTGACATCATTGGAATGCAGAGTAATAAGAATAGATTGAGTCTGATAAAACAATTATGAAAATAGGGTGTATAATTATTTGGGTGAGAGCGAGTGTGTTATACCTATGGCAGCAGGTGTAGTAGTAGCATTATCAGTAAAAGAGATGGGCAAGAGAAAAGAATAGTTCTGCTCTATATTAATAGAAGAAAAACAATTGCATGCATTTCTCATTCCACGAAATGCCACAAACTACATCTACTATTTTTGACAGATGTTCTTTGTTTGCGGAAGTATCATTAGAATGGCTGCCAGCTCATATCATGTATCTTCGAATTTTGGGAGATATTAATCGATTAAGATTAGGAGTTACTTTATGTATCTACTCCAGTATACCGGAAAGCCAAACGGTCCTACAATTAGTCGTACAACAAAAAAAGGTCTCCCTCCAATCATACTACAGCTACATTTTCTTATGTTACAGCTTACACTACTTCTAAACTACACATTTTTCAATAGTTGCATAGGCTCAACTCAGCAGCAGCCTCAGCTGGAGATGTGAGGAAATATTCAGAAGAAGTTGGAATAAAGCAGCAGATGAGGACAGTCTCAATGCCCAAGTCAATCTATAAAGAACTAATAGTAGTAATACAACAACCTCACAAACGTGTATTTACAAGCACATTAGCACACATATTCAAACACAGACACATGCCACGCAAAATATACTTTCACATTTAAAATGTGTGTAGCTGCTGAAAAACCAACCGTATTTAGCCCTCTAAAACCAACCTTGTATGACAGTGTTGGTCTTATACTGTAGCAAGCCAGCAACCAAGAGTATGGGACAAAATGTGTTCTACCCCAAATAATATTAACATTACTGAGTAAAAGTTACTCTATCAATAATAACATTGTCAATCTCCTCACCCTTGTGTTAAATTTGATCTCGACACTGGAAACACCAAATACCGCGCATACAAATGTTATGTTAACTTTGTAACACTACTGTGTTTTACTTTAACAATGGAATTCTAAGAATACAATCACAATACTCATTACACTGTGTGAAGTGGGAGCATTTATGCTTAAAAAAACGGTTTAAAGCAAACACTATGCAACTGTTAACGTGATAAATACGCTTTACTAAAACAAACGGCACTCAAGGATTGTTAAAATCTTTGTAAACAGAGTATTGTGTGAATTTCCCTTTTGCTTTACAGGAACCAAGCAAAAAGAGCAAAAGGGAGAATCAGTGATGTTCTACTGTTTGATTTATGAAAAGTGTTTTAAATATACTTTTAAAAGTGTGAAGAAATTATTCTTTATGGAAGTTTGTCCTTTCTACAAAAGGTTCGGTAAACAATGTCTCTGGATTTTTACTTTACAAAGTAATTTCTACCTAGTCCTTACAATCTCATGAGAAAAGCCTGTTTGTCACCTCTTTTCAATGCCTAGACAAATTAAAACTTGAACGTTCGTACGATTTCCAGAACTCCATTCAAGTTGCTTTCATTGATGATTGGTCTTATTTAAGTGCCAAGGGAAAAATTAGGACAACTTACATATGAACGGACTTGCCTACCTATCTATTACCTACCTATCTACTCTCTTCTTCCATATTATTTTTAAATGTAGATTTCTGCTTAAATATTTATTTCCCTGTCACTCCATCAATTCCCATGAATCTCTCCAGAGTCATTTTGACTCCATTTCCCCTTTAGTCCACTGCACTAGATTGCATTTTACCTAACATGCCCTAAGGGAACCGCTTTACAATAGGGCTTTCTATTTCTACCAGAGACAAAACTGAAAACCATTTTTTCTAATGACAAGTCACACAGTATCTCACAAGCAGCACTGACCAAATCCAAAGATGGTGGAGGGGGGCAAAAATAAAAAATTGGATTATGATGCTTACTGCTGCTGCTTGCATATTTGACCAGTAAAGACTTACTGCTTTTTTAGTAGTGACTAGATGTTTAAATCTTCCTTTTAGCTACTGCAGCTATTTCATGTATTGATTCCTCTTTATGTAAAATGCAACCAATTTCTCAGAAATAGTCCAATACGTGAAATCGTTTTTCTCACATCAAAACCTCTACTTGATATATTTTCCAGCAATGAAAATTGGCTTGCATCCTGATTTAGCCGTCATTGCACATCAAAACCAATCAAAAAAAGGGTTACAACTGTGGTTGTGGCTACTTACGTGCTTGGGCCAGGGTGCTGCTCTCCTGGGCCCTGGGCAATCCACAGCCCACCTGGGTGCAGGCGCTGAGTTGGAACCTGTACAGGCTGCCTTCCTCTAGGCCTTGCAAGAGCCATTGGGTGGTATCCGCCCCACTTATGTTAACCTCCCTCAGTTCATTCACATCCAAGCTATTCACTACAGGAAGAACAGATAATAGTATGGTTATGCTATACTATGTGGGTTAAAAAATGCTGTGAGGTTAGATTTCATGTCATCAAACAAAAGGTACGTGGACACAAATAAAATGTATGCATGTGCCAAAACCTGCCACCATATCCTCCAATATCGTATGAAGTTTGTTGAAGAATAGAGTAATTGTTATTTATTGTAGCTTTTATACTATAGTGTCTCATAACATTTTTGTTTGTATTTTTAAGATTTCAAGTGATATCCATCAATCCAACCATCAATTCCGAACTCATGTCATATCGATCAATGAGCAGGGAAGAGGAGTATGGCACATGGTGTGCATGTCAGCCAATACCAATAGAATAATGTGAGCACTCTAAGAAAAGAGAAGGTAAGGGGTGATGAAATCAACAAATAGACAGTAGGAGTATGGAAGGAGGCAGGAGAAGACTCACAGAGTGGGGAGTGCACATTATACAGTTTTGTGGTTTATATACGGTAACAACTGCTAAAGCAATCGCAATGAATAGCAAGTAACAATGTACTCTAGGACAGTTATCCTAAAAACAAGCAGAAAAAAAAGGTTTGGTTCTCCCACTCTTTTGACACAGGTACTTTCAAGCAAAGCACCAAGTAACAATATATCAGAAGTGAACCTGTTAAACTTTCAGATATTTATGTAATCACTGTGTTTGAGTTTCTGAGGAATGTCCCTTTCTAAAATTGAGTACCTGTGACATCCTGTTTGTGACCAAGAGCTGTTTTATGCACATTTTAAACGTGACAGTGTCTTGTATGACAAATCCTCCCCAAAACACTGTGAGGTAATTATGTGATTGCCAAGAGATAATGCATTTGCATTGCATTTTAACATTTGTTAAAGGCACCTACATGTGGACATCTTTCTGCAGAGGATCATTAATATATTATAGACAATTTCTCTGTACTTCCCCTGATAACTGAAGATAATAACAGAAAAGATTTCTGGCTGTATGTGACAGACTCTGGTTGCTGGTGAGATTGTAAATGAAAATGCTTTCTAAATATCGACACAATTATAACTTTTAATCAATCAAAAACAATTAATATGGGAGGAAAGATAGATAATTGCTTCATTCTAAGACACTTACAATGGAGGAGTACCAGTTTTGTTTTCTCCTAATTCTTTGTTAAAGCTGGGTTGTAGTACAACAATCACAACAGTGATATAGCATGGTCGAACATTTGGCAATAAACAGTGCCACCTAGTGTCTGCAAGACCATAAAAAAAACAATATTGTAGTTGAAAGTCAGAATCTAGAAAAAAAATGTTTGCCATGTGTACTTGCCATTTTGATATTGTAACAGATAGCCACTTAGGATACCATTGGCTTCAAACGGCGGTCCCCACACCAGAGTAATGGAGTCTTCCTGAGCATTTGAAGCTGTCAGGATGGGCACTTGCTCAGGGACTATCAAAACACGAACAGAAACCATTTACTTCCTTTCATGACATTCAGCCCGACATTTGGATATTTGTCTAACGTTCTGTGTGGTGGTGGTGGTCCTGCTGAATTGCCCCCCACTCACCTCCTTCAGGGGTGTGAAAGACAACAGGGTCACTGCTGGGCCCATTCCCCTTCCTGTTGTAAACATTTACAGTGAGCCTGTACACTGAGAAAGGCTTAAGGTTTGGCACTAGGGCGTGGGTCCTGTTCCCCGGGAATGTCAGGGAATACCGCTCATCAGGAATCTGGTTGGGACGCAGCAGACTCCTCATCCTCAACCAGTGCACCTGGAAGACAATGACATTGTGAAATGCTAAAGGAGAGAGGGAGAACCAAGTTATGACATAAAAGCAGCCAAAATAGACCTTGCTCAATTACATCCCGCACACACGGCAGTTAAAGTTTATATGAAAGCAATACATAAATAAATATATAAGTATATGCATTTATACCATACGTTAATGCAGCCTTCTAGATTGTGCCATTTATGTCTATACAAGTTAATTCCTATTTAAAAAGAAAAACAGCAATGCTAATGTATGCCAACATCAAGGTCACAATGCAAAAATGTTCTATTATAAGTAAGGGCACTTGTAATGTTACTATTGTAAGAGACACTTGCACTTTGTGATGTATGCCAGCTACATCTATTCGAGTAGAATGCAAATGTTTTGGATGGAGTAAAGTTTTGATGTAGCCATTGTACACACATTGTAGCCACCCAGGTGACCTCGTACAGTGGAGGGAGGGACCATGGTCCAGCTGACCCTCAGCAGTGTTGTGTTGATCACCTCCACGCCTACGTCCCGCGGTGCTGCCGAAGGCACTGCACAGGACAGATAAAAGCGTGTTTCTTATTGCTCAACACCTCACGTATTTCTCTGTTTACATATTCCGCTGTCTTTCTCTTCAACATGCACACAGTCTCCTACGTTGGTGTAAGAGTGAGAATACACAACACAATAGGATGAACAAGACTACAGGATAGCAGTAGTAAATGCACTAGCACAGTGGATCTGGACAGGATGGGGTGGAAAGAGAGGCCAGAGAGAAAGGTAAAAGCTATTATGCTACAGTGGGCCTGTGTGTCACAACGTGTCAAATCGCCCTTTGCTTTGAGGCTGAGGTGGGAACAGAATCTCCCTCAGCTCTACAGAGGTTTTCTGCCACCTACTGCGATCTAGCCTGGAGGGTTCTCTGGAGGGAGAAGGATAGTAAGAGTGAACATCCCCACAGAGCTGAGGCCGTGTCCAATGGAAAAAGCATGGAGGAGAAACTTAACCTGAGACATTTTCCCGAAGACAGTGCCAAAAGACAACTGAGGATAGAAATGTGAGGTGAACAAGGATGTAGAAAGAGACAAAAATGTTACAATGCATAGTGTATTTAAGTCCAATTACCATAACTTAAATGTTAGTTTATCATCCTATTTTTTTTTTACATGTTCAAACATGAAATATACTAAACAATACGTAATTCAAAATCTAAATGTAGCAGTGTTCAGACTGCAGTATGCCGTAATTTCTTAATTCACATTTTTGTCTGTTACTCACGGTCTTCACCAGAGTAGCCTGTAACCGTTTTGGGTTCAGGTCCCCAGCCGTGGCTGTTCCTGCTCTGGACCTTGATCTCATAGGGTACAAAGGTAGGTGTGTCCTTCACCACAAAGGAGTGCCTCTTGACCAGGTGTTCCTTCCAGACATCCTCCACCCCAAGTCTCCTGTAGCTTAGCTTGTACTCCAGCCCTGGTCCATTGTGTTCGACTGGCATCAAGGGCTAGGATGTAGGAATTCATCAAATTAAACATGAGTAATGAACACTTGAAAATAGCTTGAACTAAAAAGTATCACCTTTCCAAAAACCAGTGTCTCTCACCTCCCAGCTGATATCCATTTGATGAGGAAGGTGACCCCTAATCCTTATGTTATCAGGGTTTCTGTCAGGAACTGTTGGGAGAATGTTCCCTGAGTTAGACAAGAACATTTTTACAAAGCCGGCGATTAAAAACTTCCATTACACTAACAATGTGCCAGTTTAGGATCATATCATTTTGTACTGGTTTTAAAAAGTAAACAAAAATGAGCAGAGAGAGAAATTGATAAAGATAAACCTGTAGCTATGGTCTTATATCTCTCTGTAGGCTGGCTGGGGGGGCCTTGTCCAATGGCGTTAACAGCAGAGACTCTAAACTGGTAATAGAGATGTCCTTGTAGAAGCAGCTCTGCTGTCACTTGGTTACCGGGGACTCTTAGGAGTTCAAGCCACTTCTCTGGCTGCCATTGACTTTCTTCATACTCCACAATGAACTCTGTTTGTTTACAAACCAAACATTCTTCAGTGCGATGACTGTAAAGTGTCTACATCTGCATGTGAAGTCTAAATACATACATTCACATAGATACATTTTTTAATTATACCAAACACAGAATATTTACATATACTGTATTATGATAAGTGCAACCTTTGAACACATACTGTACATTGTTCAAAGCACAAGACATACCAGTGACCGAGCTGTTGTGGTCACTCCGTGGGATCCAGGACAGACTCACACTGCGCCCCTTCCTATCAGAAAGTTCTAAATCTTCTGGTGCATCAGGGACATCTGCAACATTTAGCCAACACACGATACTTACACACTGTTCAAATTAATGTTACAGAGAGCTTTAACAACATTAAAATAGCATGTTTTTAAAAGATTTTAAAAATAACAGTCTCAAAGTCAGCTGGTCCATTCTAAACGCTCTGATTCTTTGTCTTTAATCTAGACATTTAAACGTTAATTTCTGCTAGTAGAACTAAGCCTCTAAAATAGGAAAATAAAGTAGTGTAGGCTGGATAAAATCTTGTCTCAGTGAAATGTTAACATTTGACAGGAAGCTAGTGAAGCACAGCCATCAAAGGAAATCAGTATATAAAGTGTGTTCCGATTGTGTAATCTGGAAGACGTAAAATAAAAATGTATCACTTTTTCCAGATCGGCTAATTACAACAATGTTATTACTACTTATTGCCTTGTAAAAGCACAACTGGACAATGTTGTTTTTTACCTTAACCTCAAAACTCATATTGTCTGAACTATTAAAATGTTCGGTCTACTGTTTTGAAATCATTGGTATTTAACAGGAGATTTAGTAAAGCATCATCAGCACAGCGATGAAAGAACACATTAGCTTACAGATTGTTTTGGTAATAATAATAATAATAATAATAATAATAATAATAATAATAATAATAATAATAATAATAATAATAATACTTTTTATTTCTGGTGGGTGCATTTCATGACACTGAAGGTCACCTTACAACAGTTTTTACAGCAGCAAAGTAACAAATAATCATAGATAAAAACAATGATAGCAAGATAATAATAATGTAAGTTCAATTTAACAGTACAGTGTGACAAATCAGTTCCTTACCCAACACGGTGACTACTGCTATGGCGGTATCCTGGTCCAGCCGGGTTCTTGCAATACATGTGTACACTCCTTGATCACTTTGGTTCACATTGATGATCTGCAGCATTCCTTTGTCTGCAACATATCTGATGAATAAAGCACATGAAAATATAATGCATGTACAGATTTATAGTGTGTCCTCTGTTAAATTAAGGACTGATCTGAACGGACATTTTTTCATCAATGGAGGATGTCAGCTCAGTGTCTACTACACAGTCTCACCTGGAGTGTGCCGTAAAGGTTGGTGGGATCTCCTCCCCATCCTTTGTCCACTGTAACACAAAGTCCTTACTTAAAGACTTGTCAAACTCTGCCAAGCAGTTCAGTTGGGCTGTGGTTCCACGAAGGATCTGCAGGTTCTGAGGTGGTTCCACAATTCTGGTTGGGTCTAAAACAAGCATATCAAGCAAACAAAAATATTTTAAATAAAATGTAGTCTATGTTTTTTAGTGGCTCTTTGTCTCAAAATGTATTTGAAACTGTTTGTGGTAGTCGTAATGTAGCATGCAACATTAAAGCAAATTCTTGGAATGTCATAGGTGCTGAGATACCTTTTACATCCAGTACAGCTGTAATAGTTGACTTTCCTTCTGCATTGCTGGCAAAACAAATGTACTCTCCGCTGTCCTCTTTCTCTGCTTTGTTGGTCTGCAATGACCCATTCTCGAAAACTGAGAACCTTTCCCGTTCAATTGCTGCAGTATCTTCACCTTTGTTCCTAGGAAGATGATTGAAGGATTTGAGACTTGGCTCTTAGAGAATGAACTCACATTGTCATGGTTTTGAGGTGTACATTTTATTTTATCTGTAGAGGTGGAATAATAAAGAAAATAATATAGAACTGCTAAAGTACTGGAAATACCATTTTCTTAAATGTCACAGGCTTTCAATACTTTGGATGTTATAATTTGACTGGGAAAACAGTCTGCTATTCCAGCATATTGTTGAGGATAAAAATCTAGAATTTGGTTTTCCATCAATTTACTTGAGGATGAATGAGCTAACTCACCAGGAGATTGAGGGCGGAGGCGAACTAAAGACTCGGCAGTCCATCACAATGTCTCCACCTTGCACCACAGCATACTCCTGATAGTCCATCGTAAGCATCAATGGAGCCATGTCTGTCAGTGGACATTGGGATAGCAAAACATTAACTACTAAAAGTATTTCACACAGTTGAAGTGAGTGTTTTGTGTGTGTGTGTGTGTGTGTGTGTGTGTGTGTGTGTGTGTGTGTCTGTCTGTGTGGGCAAGTAAGAGTGTGTATGTGTGGGCATAATAACGGTGTCTCCCACACACACGTAGAGGAGTCATGCTTGTAGTTAGTGCATGTTACATGCCTCTTTCTGCTTGCTACTTTCTGCTTACAGCTCCCGCTGCTGGCTAGTCCTTCTCATAGCGGTGAAAAGGCGAGCTGAGTGTGTAAGTCTACCTTCCCAGTACACGGCCTCTCCACCACCAAAACTCTGTAGTGCCCCCTAGTGGCCACACACGGTAACTGGGTACGTTGCGATCCCAGGCTAAACTGTTATCAGCAGTTATCGGGCGGCAGGACATGGCCACATGATGGTTTCATAGTGGTATCATGTGGCCATGTCCTGCCGCCCGATAACTGCTGTCCCAACTATGGGTAAATAGCCCCACTGCCTTTTGGGAAAGGGAGCACACCCTGACAGAAAAGCAATGTGCTGGCGGTACACAAAAGGCGGGCCGTAACAGACCAAGGGCCCGACAGCCTCCTGCTGCCAAGATGGGAGCTGGTTGTCTTGGGCCCACCCATGCCACCAGGTTTTCCTTGACGAAGACAGATAGTGCTACTGGGGATGGCGCACCCCCGTGGCAATCTAAAAATGTCCTTGCGCAGGTATCCACCCCTGACTACGGTGAACAATACCTGTACCATACATCTGGTTGAACTGGGGAAGGGCCTAGAAAAGGTGGCCTGAAAAAAGACCATTCAACTCACACCTCGATAGGTTACCACACCTGTCGGGTCATTCCCACTCTGCGGTTGGAACAAGAAAAATAAAATCGTACAACCTGAAACTGGCAACATGGAATGTTAGGACTCTCCTGGACTCGTATGGCGGTTCGCATAGACCCCATAGGAGAACAGCCCTGGTTGCAGCCGAGCTCAGCCGCTATGACCTTGACATGGCTGCTCTGAGACAGACCAGGTTTCTGGATGAAACGGTACAAAGATCAGATGAAAATTGCCTTGAAGAAGTGCAAAATCAGACCCGGATCCCTAGAGGACGTTGCTGCTGACCAGGACACCTGGAGGCGGTTGTGCCTGGTTGGGACCCATTGGAAGGAGGAGGAAAGGACTGCCAGGAGACAGCAGAGAAGACTCAGGAGGAACACACCCATGGCTGCCGCTATCACCACTACTACATTCACAAGCTCCACCTGTGGGTCCAGGATAGGACTGTACAGCCACCAAAGAACTCACCGATAAAACAGAGGTAGGTGTCATCATCAATTCGATGGACAACCATGAGCAAGCAGCAAGTAAGAGAGATATTAATTACACATAGCCTTAGCTTCATGGCAGCTACTTACTCATGATCATAATGTTAGCATTAGCAAGAATGGTCCCATGTCTGTTGGAGGCCTCACACTGGTAGACAGCGCTGTCCTCAGGCTTGGCATTGTGCAGAATTATTGTGTCATCAAACACTTTTCTTTGAGTTGATAAGTCATCTAAAATAGAGATATGCTGAGTCATATCACAGGTTAAGAAAGCGTGTCACCAATGACAAAAATTTATTAAAAAAGCTGGATTTGATTTAACATGTATGAAGTCACCAACAAATCTAAATATTCATAACTTAATGATGTAAAAAAGCTTTATTTAGTCAAGTTCTGTATATTAGCAGCATTATATAAGGACATACAATACAGTATTTTGTACCATAACATATTCCCTACCTACCCTTCTGATACTTTTAGATAAAAAGGTGAGGTCAACTTCTTACTCACCGTCCAGAGTCTGTCCATTCCTCCTCCATACAATATCTGGTTGTGGCATTCCCGTGACGGAGCACTTGATGTGGACGTCTGCCCCAACGACAGCCAGCTGGCTCTTAGGAGGCTCTAACAACCATTTTGGAGGCTCTGAATTTTTGGGGAAATAATTATTACTGTGTATTTTGTTTATATAAAGGATGAATAAACTATTATTTGACATTTTAATATTATTATTATAATTATTAATAATACATTTGGTATTCAAAAGTACGACAAAAAACAGGAAAATATTGCTCATGGCTTTTAATTCTACATAAATAATAGATGAATAATTAGAATGAATCCTGATTACAATACATGATCCATGCATGAGTGCTATGTTGTCACGGTAGCCGTATCGGGCGTGAAAGTACTGTGTCCGTGGCATATCTAAATAATTTACATCAATCAAATGTGATATTCCACCTAAAGCCCTGTTCTTTTTCCATTCTTAATCCCTCAAACATGTTTTTTTCCAATGTTTTGATTATAAATATGCTATAATACTAGGAAAACCTGCATACACAGCTAACTTGAGGTGAATGCACCCACCTTCCACTATTACATCATAGTAGTGCACAGCATCCCCAGCAGAGTTCCTAGCCTTGCACATGTATTTCCCGGCATCCTCTTCTTTAATACTGGATATTGTCAACAACTTCCGAAAGTTCTTTATGTTTGTCCTTTGGGGTAGCTTTTCTCCCATTTTGATCCATTCTATGACAGGTGTTGGACTACAAAGAAATAGACAGCAGACAAAACAAATCACAAAATGATCATTTTCCCTATCCCATTCTAATGACATCCAGGGGACTTCACTATAAAATAAATTTAAAAAGTATATGATAGCTAAACAACACTTTTCCTATGTGTTCAGTCTAGGTTTCTCTGGGAAAAATATACTTTTTTTTAAATGAACTTAAGTGATCTATTCATAAGCACTGTTCAAAATATACTTTTTTAAAATGAATTTAAGTGATCTATTCATAAGCACTGTTCTTTATTCATCAACATATAAAATTATAAATCACAAAAATCGAGTTTTGCAAGCATAAAACCAACACAATATCTGCTATGCTAAAGTGTACACTTACAATCCTTGAGCTATGCACTCCAGTTCCAGCTCTTGGCCCTTGACCAGTACTACCTCTGACTGAACACCAGAGGGCAGCAGTAGACTAGGTTGTCGTTTAGGTATCACAATCGCTGCAATGTTAGGACAGAAGAGACAGAGTGGTATGAATTCACAATTATTGCTTAATAATACTTACAATTGCAGGGATCGTTATGGGACAGCATCACTCACTAGTGCTGCAACTATTACCCACTTCACTGTCTACTATTTACTGGAAAGTAAACACAATTATTTCGAAGGGTAATGTCTTTTGATACAGATAAATGTTGAATAAATGCCAGGTTCACAGGACTAATATATTATCAGGTACTTAAAGTTTTTTACAATTGCAAACAAGCGTTGACCTATACATAAAATACTTTCCAAAACTCTTAACACAGCAACACACCCACATCACACAGTTAGCTAGAAACTACATTTTCTGCCCAAAACCACATTTTGTTAATTAAATACAGACTCTACATTTAAAAATGCAAAATAACTTTGTCTACATACACTAACTCTGTCAAAACACAGCAAACCAGACTCAATATCAAATAATTTTGTCAAAACACTAGCGCATGTAGCACATATAGCCAATCATAACAACATAACGACTTTCAAAACATTAACATTTGATGGCCTTACAAAAACGTCATTACTTTTCATGTTTCAGTTCTACCTATATACAGTAGACAGTATGCATATCAGTTTTCTATAATTAAGTTTCCTTTTACTGTGTATACTCCACATGTTTTGAGTGTTGAATGTGTGCATTTTTGGCACATATTATCAAACAGTGTATGAGTCATCTTTACTTTGTAGAATGTGGGCCTACAGTAAAAAAATGTAAGTGACAGATTTGCTACTGTAAAACGTTATTAGGAAAATGAAATTGCTGCCAGTGAGTAATAAAAAGGTTCTTTAGAGCAATAGAAATACACATAAATGTACAATCCACACATGTTTGCATTGAGACTGGTGGCCTACAAAGTTACTGTGAGACAAAGCAACAGTAATGACAGAAGTGTGAAATGAATTACTTATCTGCGATGTAGTTTTTTGGAAACTCTGGATAATGGAAGCCACGGTTGACCGTCTGATATTACAGTAGGCTGGACTCTTTCACTAGCCTCTCTCAGTGATATACCATGGTTTACTATATTACAGTACAAGGTCTATGATGGTGGCTCTTACAGTATTACATCAGGGACAACAGCTCTTACTATCAATTGACACCACCCCACATTCTTACTCCTCCTCCCTACCGCTCCTTCTCCATTTTCCTGTTCCAATTTCTCCTCTGCCTGGTCCAGCTACTCCTCTCCCTGGTCCCCTCCCTCATCCCACTATTCCACTCCCTTGTCCAGGCATTTTTTCTCTTCACCTCTCCTTTGTGTTGTTCTGTATCCACATTGAACACAATCTATCCAAAAAGTCCCCTTTTTACTGTGATGTCCACGTCATTGAAATACTGTAACTTTAGTAACCTGGCTATGTATTTGATTGACATTTGGATTGAGATGTGGTTGGTCTACTTTACACAACTTACAGTAAATCATCTATTTTCCAATTTTTCAATATGTTCATTCCAAAATGCTGATCAGATGTTTCAATATAGCTTTTGAGCTGCTGTTGTTACACTGCATTTATACAGGATTTATACTGTATTTAAGGTTTTGAACAATATGCATTCATTTCTGGCACGCTGTGTGAAATCATTTGTAAATAAGACAAAAAAGATCCATCATTTTGGTGTCGTGTAAACTTGTATGTAAAGAATATTTAAGCATATTAGAAACGTGTTAATTTATTGTATATTGTGTGAAAACAACACGGATTGTGCTAATGGTATGGTCCACAAAGATAGATGTTGTGCTTATTGAGTTTAGAGTTTTGAAAATGTGACTACAGATTGGACAAAAGTACGTTAGCGATTGTAAAAAACTGTAAAGGACTTAAGTCTTAGTCTTTGCAAAAGACATCTCAGTGTTGTATGTAATAACAACCATACCTTATATTTGAATGGTCTGTATTGGAATTAGGAACTTTTAATATTTCTTCAAGTAGTGTAAACCTACAGTTGTTGTTGACCACTACCGGCATGGCAGTTTTCTGTACAATGGTGCGTATGGCAGGGAAAGCAGCAAAGCAGCAGTAGTCCTTTCGGTTGTCTTTCTGTAAGGCATTGGAGAAGTAGAGGTTGCCATCATTTCCCATGGAAACCCTCTCATCCTGGTCAATGTGTTGTAGACCTGGAGGCCCAATGGCAGATGTGACACAGATCATATAACAAAGCATTCATAATCAGTTGAGACCCATTGAAAGTCTTTTTATAGAACAGTGTATTGTGAGGATGTGTTTGGTTGGATAGAGTTTTTGTGTAAGATTCTGGTCACTGATGTAATGATGCTTGGTCACTCCCTTTATTCTTGTATGTCCACTCATGACTCATTGAACATAAAATACCTGCCATTTTGTCGGCATTCAGAGTATACAACCTTGATTATCTTTGTGTATATTGAACATTTATTTACTTGTTCACAAAATAGAGAAGGTAGTTAGACATATGATTAACAACATCTATTTTAGCAAATCATTATCGAATAAGTCGACCATGAATGGTAACTTTTTGGAAAATCGATTTCGTACTCACATTTTAGTGTAATAGAAAACACTGAACTGCTATTGATCTTACCAATAGACATCCAGTAGATCTGTCGAGGGGGCATGCCCTCTGGGGGGTTACAGCTTAATACCACTGGCTGGCCCTCCTCAACAACAATGGGAGGTATCTTTTCCTTGGGGAACTTTGGGACATCTTAGGACAGAAAAGAGATATGTCTTATGTTTGAAACATCTGAATACCTAGGAGTTTTGCTGTTCTCTTCTTTTTAAATGTGAATATCACATTCTTAACAAAAAAATCAATTGCAGAACTTTCTATACATTCCAAACTTTCTATATATTCTTTAGTCAACCTAAAGTCAACCTAATTGTTATTATGAAAGGCACTTTGTGAAAGTCATGCTTTCTTACTTGGAACAATAAGTATGATTTCTTCTGTGATTGCTATTCCCATCTTGTTGGATGCATAGCATCGATATTTCCCTCGAAACTTAGAGAGGTACTTGGTATGCAAAATAAAAGTGCCATTGTTTCGTTCTGTTTTGATCAGGGAGTTGAGCTGTGGGTCAAAGTCCTCACCATCTTTTGTCCATCGGTATCTGTTGATGTAATGAAGCATTAACAAAGTACTCAACAATAAAAATACTTATTTTATTTGGATCCATCTGATGGCTATAAAGCCAACGGAACAAACATCATCAAGCACATGAAAATGAAAACAAAACTACTACAATTATTTTTTTTTAAAGTAAGAAAGTATAGGACTAAATGTCTTTAATGCTGCAGAGATTCTTGATAAAACATCTAAATAACACTTAAGACTACACTAATGTTTTATTTAATGGCGGCTCATGTCAACACTTGCTGGTTGGCATCAGTTATGAGAAAAGCCTGCGCATGTTTGTGTTGCTTATAAATGGTAGACAACTAAGTACACAGTATTCGGATTCCAAATAAATTATTGTTTGGAGGGTTTTATATTGGACTGATGAAAACTAGAACAGGTATAAAAAGCACTCACGCTGGTGGTGGATTGCCCTTGGCTTCACATCTCATAGTAAAGCTGTCATCAAAATGGAAGGCAGTGATAGGGCTTGGGGTCTGAACTGTTATGGTTGGCATCTGCTCCACTGTAATAAGGAAAGACCCAGTATGTTCAAGAAACATTTGCATATTGACAAATCAGCAGCCATGTGCCAGCAGGTCTGTTTGTGTCTCAACAAGTAGGACACTACAGACAAATGTTAAATCAACAAGACATAAGCTTGCTGCTAATCTTGCATGGCATGATGCAAAAACCTTGTCAAAACCATGTGGCTACACTACTGATATAACCTCCACAGACAGCTAACCCAAAAGGCATATTTCAATAGAGCTTATAAAAGCTTTTAAATTCTTGTAAAAGCTCCTAAATTCTTGCTGACAGTTTATATTCTATGAAGGTACAGAGACTTTCAGGACATTTTTAGATAAGATGTATTTTTGAGGCCTCAAACATAAAATCTGCAAACATTGGCATATCATTTTCTGATCTTTTAAAGGTGAATATTACAAATAATCATCATTCTCCTCTTCTTCCATCTATTCTAATTACCAGATGAACATTAGGAACATTCTTGAACATATGAATGAACATGAATCTTAATATCATAATATCAAGAATATAATATCATATATTCTTATTAATATTCTTAATATCTGATCATTCTTAATATCATACCTTCTAAAGGGATGTTAAAACCCTTGGCCCTGGAGGATAAGGTCAAGAGAACAGCAAGGCCCAGGCTCCACTGAGAGCTCATCTCCGTTTCCTTCAGAGGGGGAACAGTGGAAACTCCAATGACAGCTTCAAGGTCTTACTCCAACTTATCAAGACAGTGCGGCTGACCTTAGACGATAGGGCCCAAAGATGAAAAGAGAAAGTCATACTACATACTATAATGTTATACAAACATAACAGTAACGTGATTTTTTTACACTCAAAATTCAGCTGATGATCGCTGCTGATCTCTTTCCTGAACTGTGTCTTAAATAAAATGATAAGTAATTGAAGTTAAAAGTAAAGGGAAAAAAGGGCCTGCACAGACATTAGTCAAAATAAGGCACTGTAGTACACTTATCATTTGCCGTGGGTTTTTTTTGACGGCAAAATCTACATTATCCACTTGTCTATATTGTGATAGCTTTTTACGGGTAAATGTACTGTAAACCGTATTGCATTGTGGGAACATATTTATTAATTACTGTAGCCTAACATCCAGTGATTTGTGTGTATTTTCAGAACTACCATGAAATAATAAGAGTGCCTTGACATACCTTTCTTTAATGGGAAAAAATTTAACATAAGAAGAAAAAAGAAACAACACAAGGGCACGATTTACTTAATCTAGCACACAAAATGCTACTGGTTAACTTGTTCCTGGAAATAAATAAAAAAAAGACTTTCTCACATTTTTCCTTTTTAAAGCAAAACATTTTACATTAACAGTCTTTTTATAATCACTAACAAGCGTTGACCTAAACCTAACATACTTTTTCAAAACTCTTAACACAGCAACACACCTACATCACACAATTAGCCAAATACTACATTTTGTGCTCAAAACCACATTTTGTTAATGAAATACAGACTCATCATCATCATCTTCATCCGCTTTGTCCGGGGTCGGGTCGCGGAGGTAGCAGTTCCACCAGGGCATTCCAAACTTCCCTTTCCCGGGCCACATTAACCAGCTCTGACTGGGGGATTCCAAGGCATTCCCAGGCCAGTGTGGAGATATAATCCCTCCACCTGGTCCTAGGTCTGCCCCGCGGCCTCCGCCCAGCTGGACGTGCCTGGAACACCTCCCTAGGGAGGCGGCCAGGTGGCATCCTTACTAGATGCCCGAACCACCTCAACTGGCTCCTTTCTACGCAAAGAAGCAGCGGCTCTACTCCGAGTCCCTCACGAATGGCTGAACTTCTCACCCTATCCCTAAGGGAGACACCAGCCACCCTCCGGAGGAAACTCATTTCCGCCGCTTGTATCCGCGATCTCGTTCTTTTGGTCATGACCCACCCTTCATGACCATAGGTGAGAGTAGGAACAAAGATAGACCGGTAGATTGAGAGCTTTGCCTTCTGGCTCAGCTCTCTCTTTGTCACAACGGTGCGATAAAGCGACTGCAACACCGCACCCGCTGCTCCAATTCTCCGGCCCATCTCTCGTTCCATTTTCCCCTCACTCGAGAACAAGACCTCGACAAGACTTGGGGTAAAGACTCATTCCCTACTTGGAGTAGACAATCCATCGGTTTCCTGCTGAGAACCATGGCCTCAGATTTGATCCTCATCCCAGCCGCTTCACACTCGGCTGCGAACCGATCCAATGAGTGCTGCAGGTCGCAGACTGATGATGCCATCAGGACCACATCATCTGCAAAAAGCAGCGATGCAATCCTCTGCCCACCAACCCGCAGCCCCCCTCCCCCGCGGCTACGCCGTGAGATCCTGTCCATGAATACCACAAACAGGATAGGTGACAAAGCGCAGCCTTGGAGGAGGCCAACCCTCACCGGAAACGAGTCCGACTTACTGCCGAAGACCCGGACACAGCTCTCGCTTTGGGAGTACAGAGATTGGATAGCCCTGAGTAGAGACCCCCTCACCCCATACTCTCGCAGCACCTCCCACAGTATCTCCCGGGGAACCCGATCATACGCCTTCTCCAAATCCACAAAACACGTGTAGACCGGATTGGCATACTCCCAGGCCCCCTCAAAGATCCTCGCGAGGGTAAAAAGCTGGTCCGTTGTTCCACGACCAGGCCGGAAACCGCATTGTTCCTCCTCAATCCGAGGTTTGACTATCGGTCGAACCCTCCTTTCCAGCACCCTGGAGTATACTTTCCCGGGGAGGCTGAGTAATGTGATGCCTCTGTAGTTGGCACACACTCTCCGGTCCCCCTTTTTGAACAGGGGAACCACCACCCTGGTCTGCCACTCCTTAGGTACTGTCCCCGACTTCCACGCAATATTGATAAGACGTGTCATCCATGACAGTCCCTCAACACCCAGAGCCTTCAGCATTTCTGGGCGGATCTCATCAACCCCTGGGGCTTTGCCACTGTGGAGTAGTTTGACTACCTCAGTGACCTCCGCCAGGGAGATTGATGCTGATCCCCCATCATCCTCCAGCTCTGTCTCTACTATATAGGGTGGGTTTGTCGGGTTCAGGAGTTCCTCAAAGTGTTCCTTCCACCTCCCAATCACCTTGTCAGTTGAGGTCAACAACGTCCCATCCTTACTGTATACAGCTTGGATGGTTCCCTGCTTTCCCCTCCTGAGGTGTCGGATGGTCTTCCAGAACCGCTTTGGTGCCAGCCGAAAGTCCTCTATAAATACAGATTCTACATTTCAAAATGCAAAATAACTTTGTCTACATACACTAACTCTGTCAAAACACCACAAACCAGACTCAATATTAAATACTTTTGTCAAAACACAAGCACATGTTTTCTATCCAAGAGAAACATATAGTCAATCATAACACAACGACTTTCAAAACACTAACATTTGATTGCATTACAAAAACTTCATTACTTTTCATGTTTCAGTTCTACCTGAATACAGTAGGCAGGTTGAATTGCAAAGTTATAATACATTTTCTTTTTACTGTGAACCACTTCACATGTTTGAGTGTTGAATGTGTGCCTTTTTGGCACATACTATCTAACAGTGAATGAATCATCTTTATTTTATAGAATGTAGGGCTACAGTAAAAGAATTGACAGATTTGCTACTGAAAAATATTATTAGCAACATGAAATTGCTGCCAGTCAGAAATTAAAAAAGGTTATTTAGCGGAACAAAAATACACATACATGTACAATCCACACATCTATTTGCATTCAGACTGGTGGCCTACAGTTACTGTGAGACAAAGCAACAGTAATGCTAGAAGAAGTGTGAATTACTTATCTGCAACGTAGTTTATTAAAAAAAAAAATTGATAATGGAAGCCACGGTTGGCTGTCTAATATTACAAAAGACTCTTTCACTAGCCTCTCTCAGTGATATACCATGGTTTACTGTATGACATGGTCTATGATGGTGGCTCTTACAGAATTACATCAGGAACAACAGCTCTTACTATCCATTGACACCACCATACATTCTTATTATTTTCCAATATTTCAGTGACATGTTCATTCCAAAATGCTTATCAGATTATATATTCAATATAGCTTTTGAGCTGCTGTTGTTGCAGAAGTACAGGATTTATACTGTATTTAAGGTTTTGAACATTGTTCTTTCATTTCTGGCATGCTGTGTGAAAGCATTTGAAAATAAGAAAAGAAAGATCCATAATTTTGGTATTGGGTCAACTTGTATGTAAAGAATGTTTAAGCATTTTAGAAACGTGTTAATTGATGGTATAATGTGTGAAAACAACACGGATTGTGTTAATGGTATTGTTAACAAAGATGGATTGGACAAAAGTATTTTAGCGATTGTAAAAAACTGTAATTGTAAGAGAGGCACCGCCATGGACATACAAACTCATTCCCACCCAAAAAAATATTTGGTATGTTCGGTTAGTTAGATTAACGTTATGCCACCCCCCATTTACTACATAGTGCGTAAATAGTGGCCTCTTTTTATTTTATTTTTTTCTGAGACATTTCCGGGACTCCGTAAACACTAAGCCATCTATAGTATTATAATAATACAACAATAATGACGATAATATTGTAAAATATTTTGGAACCAACCCTACTGGATCCAACTATTGAAATCCCATTGGACCAAAAAATCGTATCAGTTTGTAACTTGATTTGATCTCTTTAATTGTATAATACCTGTACAAAATCATGTGTCAATCCCAGTTCACCAATGTAAGTAAATGTCAACCAACCAATTAAGTCAAACTGTGCCCAAAAAATTCGCTACCAGAAATAATGTAATATACAGAAATAAATATGATTAAAAGGAATAAAATAAAATACCTTGATTAAAACTAATTTCTAAGTTCCGCCTCTCGCCCTGTGTCGGCTGGGATAGGCTCGAGCCCCCCCGCGACCCTGCAAAGGATAAGCGGTACAGCTAATGGATGGATGGATGGATGGATGGATTAAAACTAATTTCAAACAAACGTTTTGATTAGATTAAGTTATATTTTACCCAGAAGATAATTGTGTTTTTATACATTTTTCATTAAATATAAATACGTTCATAATGAGTTTATCACATTGTGTTTAAATGTGGTAGTATTTGGTTGTTTGGGGTGTTATTGTGTATTTCTGTGGTTGTTTGAGGTAGTATTTGGATGTTTGGGATTGTTTTTGGTATGTATTTACCTTGGTCTTTGGTCATTTGGAGTCGTTTAGAGTTGTTGGTGGTAGTTTAAGGTTGTGAATGGTTCCTTTTTTGAGGTATCATGTGTTGGTTGCAGTTTGTGGTATTTTGTTGGTCTTTGTGGCAATTAGCAGGACCCTCAGGGGATATTAAACACCAATATAGCAATACCATTATGGTGATTTGTTTTTACAGTTTAGTTTTTCTCCCCTCATTATATAACACCTTTAAAGGAAAGCAGTCAACATAATCCTAAAGCCTTGTTTCGTAGTCCGTACAAATAGCTATAGAATGACATTTGACAAGAACACCCCTCGCTTAAGTGAACACCAATCTTTTATTGGCTCAGTTGTACTAATTGTTCAATTCTAGTAAGACATGGCTCTGCACTTGCACAAGGATTACCCTCTGAACTTTAAAGCTGGGTTTGTGGAATTATATGGCATTCTTACAGTAAAGCCTATTGGCACATTCCCAAAGCTGCTGTATGGGGTTGTTGCTGGCAAAGAAATGGCAGACATACACGGCATGTTTCAAGTAAGTACATGGGCATAATGGGGTTTAGCAATCCCAAAGCCCAAAACGTAGTGACAGTGCGTCAAATTCCAAATGGACATTTCAAGCTAATCTCTCACTATAGGGTGATTGTTTTGGTGTTAGGACTGGTCTTAGTCATTCCCAATCTCTGTACACACAAAACGCTTTTTGTTCAGGTCAGACAAACATGTTGGAACTAGTAAAATACAATTCATAGGGCAATTGTAAGAGGTTTACCAGCAATCAATATCAATTAACAAATTAACACATTACGTTCAAGTGGGGGGTCGATCTATGTGATTGTCTTTTTATGCAGTATTTCTTTGTGGTCCACAAAATAGATTGCACTCTATCTTTTATTGTATAATTCAAAACGTATATTGCCCATGCTTAAATCCAGTAACAGCTTACAACACTATAACTTTTCTCCGCTACCATTTTTTCAATATTAAATCAACAATACACACACACCCACAGACACACACATACACACCTTCACACACTTTCTAAAATGACAATATGCAACAGTTAAAGACTACATTTAAAATGCAAATATCTTTTCCTCCAGAAGAATGCTGAAGACCGATCAGCCAAAACGCCAATGAGAAAGCATTGTATAAAAGTTATTTGGAAACATATTGTTTTCCCCAAAAAAGATCAAGAACAAATTAAAATAACACATTTCCATTCATAAAAAGATCCATCTGTACATATCAGTGGTAATGAGTATTGACAATGAAAACAAGGATTGTTTTGATGGACGAGGAATCCATTACCACAACACATGGTAGGATTTTTTACCGACAAATCCCCTGGGGTTTCGCTTGCTTAGCCAAAAGTTAATATCCATGACACAGATCTTTCATTACTACACCACTAAACCTTACCAAAATCCTTACTAGAAAAGCACACTCATTACCACTCACACAGCCCTTCACCTCCACTACTTGTTTAAGCACACGCCAGTAGGGGCATCCTCATGCCTACTAAACATGGAAATTCATCTATCACATATACACAATCTCCCAAAAACACAAAAAAACTTGCATACGCAAAAAAACCTTACACTCACCGAGATTGGTGTCATTCTAAGTTATAAGTCCCCGTATTGTTAAACTCCAACAACGTCGCGCGTGGAAACCACCACAATACAGACGTGTGCCAGTTAAGCAGTATCAGACAGTAAGCAGCGAGGGAACATTCCATCATCTCTCAGCAACATGCTTGGCTGTGCCTCCAGCACCTTCATGTTGCTCTACTCCTCGCACACAGAAACGCCTCCTTATCCCCTCTACTCAAGCGGTGAATGGAGCGACGGGAGGTACACTAAAGTGACATATGTCGCCAAAGCCTCTCGCTTGGCAAAGAGGTTCTCTAAGCCCATGACAATGACTGGGATAAATCCAGAGCCACAGGGCTATTCAAAGAGCATTATAGAATGGAAAGAGAGGAAACAGACATGTTTTTATATATCTTTACCTACTTTTCTCTTTTATCCCACATCCCCTCTTTACAAAACATGCTGCAATGACACAGAATGTACACCGGGAATATTATTGTATTGCTATATTTCTTAGCTCTATTGAAAAGAAAACAGAGGATATATATTTTTTCATGTAGACCAAACTTTTGCAGCTGGGTAGTGAACTACAATCCTGTAGCGTAGGGAGGTTGGAAAGACACGATCTATCTAATTGGTTACAATAATAATTGTTTTTCTGCCTTTCTTTCCTTTATGAGTTGAAGGCTCAGACTCTTCAATATTGCATAAATAACTTGAGTGTCTTAAAAAATATCCAAAGACTAAACTACTCAATTTGTGCAATGGCATATCAAAAAGGTTTTGATACAAAAATAACCTCAAGTTGATGAATTTATGTTCCGAAAGCACATTGTCATCATTCAAATGTTTTTTGAGATGCCAGCTTCCATAGTCCAAGAACTAAACACTCCCAAAACTATTCTTGCCTTTGACATTTCTTTATAATTACTAGTTATATTACCTCCTTCAAAAGTTGAAGCAAACAGTAATTAGAAAAATACCTAACAAGTGCAAATATGGACAAAGCTGTAAACAAAATGGATAAACCAGTAGTAGATGTCTGCTTCTAAACCAAAAAATTTAAAATGCATGTATAAGGGACTTCTGTACGCGCATATCCATATAAATCCATGTGTTTTCTTTGTTTGTTTTGTTTTTAAAGACAGAATATCCAAAGCATTGGAGTATTTAAAATTCAACTGATACGTTTCAGAAAACAGCTTGACATGTGATTAGAAAACGTACTTAATAAGAGCCATTTTAAGTGTTTGGGAAGAGCACTCAAACATATTTCCATATTGTGAATATGGAATGTTACAGCGGGTCTCTAATCTGTCTGCCAAGTAAAGAGTTTTTGTTTGGTCAAACAAGTCAGGTAAATAAGGGGTGTTGAAAAGCTGTCATGAATAAAAAGTGCTTCAGTGCTTCATGTGAGAGTCTGTCTGCCTTTTCTATCTTCTATGCATACCTTTCTCTTTTGTATGTACGGTACTTTACGTCTGTCTTGAAAGGATGAATTGTGAAGGTAAAAATAAATTTAGACGGTTGTTTTTCAAAGCATGTTCCACCGACACATTGTTTTCTTGACATTGACTGAACCTCAAGTGTCGAAAGGAATATGAATGACTGACTTATCATACCATCTACTTTAGCGTCAATGTAAAATATGATATTATTACAATAACACTATCTATCATGAAATACATGAATAAGCATAAAAATAATCTAGTGTCATTAATCATAATTCTGAAACCACCAAATGCATCAGTCAGTGTTTACTTGAAATTATCAAATATTAGTATATATTAGAGCGCACAAGCACCAGAAGCTAATCTGACATTGGTTTGACTAGCTAATGGTTATTTGTATTGATATTGATATTGAAAAATGCAAAATTTAAAAGGAAACTCCCTTCTTCCTTATTTACAAATAATGACCACTCAAACCACCCTTTCTGCCAAGAAATCAGTTAGTCAGAGTCGATATAAAGGTACTTCAATCGCTTGCAAAATAATCTGATTGCCCTACAACCACAACTGAGAGAAGACAAACATGAAAACAACTTTAATGTAGGTAAGCCCTTACCGTTGAACCTCAGCACGTCTATTCATCTGTATCAGTTTGAGCCATAGCATGTCACAAAATTCCTTAATAATATCGACCAAAGAACCTGAGCACTTGTGCAAGCTAGTAATCATCACAACCTGGAATAAAAGCAAACAGCCAGTCCTTGGAAGCTCTCTGACACAAACCTGTACTACCAGTCTTGGGTAAAAAGGCAGGACCTGAACGAGGGGAAAGTGTCTGAGACTGTGTTGCCTTTCAAAATCCCTTTGACGTAGTCAAACCAAACATAGTAGTGCAGAGCCATGTGGACCTACAAACAAACTCCACAAGAATAAGCCCACAATTTACCTTCACGGTTCGCAACTGTCCCAGCAGTTGACCTGTGGCTGATTAAATCATTTATTTGTTTTAATTAGTCAGAAGAGGCCAAAAAAAGTTTGTTTTGGTAGTTCATTGAATTCAGACATTCGAGTATTTGCATGTTCATTAAATCCAAGAGATACTGAATGCTCACCTTTGTCTTAATATTGTGATGAATTTATGAAGCAGAATGACAGAATGACATTTAAACATCAATATTTGGTTTATCAAGTGCATGTGTATGATCTGTAAATACCATATAAGTAGTGAGAAATTACGTATATGTATCTGCATAGAAGCTCCCTAAAAGGTCAAGTGGCTTACACTTAGCATACCATGTGATAGCTTGTGAAGAGTTGGTGTAGTGTTTGAGCTAGTCTGGAACGCAACCTTGAATCACATACACATCATAGTCCCTGAAGTTTGTCAAATTTCCTGTACAAAAGAACATAAGTGACCAGTTAATAACGTTTGACAAACAGCTCCTTACTTTAACAAAAAAAAGTAGAATAATCAAACTGTTAAAAAAAAACTTCAAAGCACACATCTGTTATCCATATGAATCAACCAAGAGACACTTCCTCCAGAACAAAGTGAATTTCTACAGTCCGTGCGTAGAACTTATTGCTTGGCAGCACTTGAGAATGACAGTGAGATACATTCAGCAGCACAATCTGAGTGCAGCACTGCAGCAGGCAGAGTACAGGCATGGAGAGGTGCAGCCCCACTCTGCTGCTGCTATAGTGCCTCTATCTAAGTGCTCAGGCCCACAACAGCTCCACACAACACACAATTCTCATCCGATAGTAAGAAAGAAAGAAAGAAAGAAAGAAAGAAAGAAAGAAAGAAAGAAAGAAAGAAAGAACAAAGAAAAAACCCAAAAAGCATCCGGGGCCAAGTGACAGGTCGTAACTAAAATTAACTGATGGTGGATCTCCCTTGTGATCCTAGGGATTAGCATTAACTAAGGGCATAAACAAGAAAGGCATTCAATCCATTCTGGAAGAAGAGGCCTGTCCAGTCTTGCAATGTACACAACTAAACACGTACAGTGCACTCCCACCTTCCCACTTCAACACATGGAAAACATACTTTGAAGATGTTGTTTTACTCCTTCTGCACCGGCAGCCTTGCTTTCCTTATTAAACAGAAAATTTTACTTCAGTGTGACCTTAAAATAGTCTGGTTTGATGAAAAACATCCAAATGCATATTGCAATACTGAATTGCAAGGCTTTCAGATGAACAGGCCCAAAACCATTATAATCACCATGACTGGTATGGAACCACACTAATACATGTTTATTCATGTTTTACATACAATAAAATGTTCACATGAAAAGCCTGCATAGCGCATACATTTAAAAAAACCTATATACTTGGTCGCATTTCATGCATTTTTAGTCTAAACACATAAAATTCACACATATTGAGAAAAATACAACCATTTATAAGAATATTTTCTTTAAAACAATTCTGAATCACCACCTCAGCTAATCCCCTCCACCAGAACACTTGCCAGCATCCAGAAAGGAATTCT
The DNA here is from genome assembly GCA_026901105.3 of Galaxias olidus. Lineage (NCBI taxonomy): Eukaryota > Metazoa > Chordata > Actinopteri > Galaxiiformes > Galaxiidae > Galaxias > Galaxias olidus. The sequence goes on from JAPMUY010006409.1 coordinate 64,313, forward strand.
CAACATATCACTGAAACTACAGCAAGTTCTGACAAGGCGAACAGAAACTTCAACACATTCTGATAAGGCTCTTCACTTTTTTGGGGAATTTAAAGTTGCACTATTACACAAATACCCATAATAAATAGTGATAGGTAAAAAAAATATATATTATTACTAATGGGCGGGTGCTATTTTCAAAATACTGAAACCCTTTTCAATTCACAAGTTAGTCACACCAAGATAGTACAGAGACGCAGTGTGGAAAGATCAAAAGGGAGAGGAACCACACAAGAAGAGGATGTTTACTTCATACACTTATTTCTGGGACAGAGTGTCGACAAGACCACACAGTATTTCTGTATCACCTTATGAGGGTTGCCAAAGAAGTGGGGAACTTACAGACGGGGCACTGTTTGAAAGCAAGAGTTTCGGCTGAATGAAGAAGAACATTTTAAGTACCTGAAGGCCATCTGCTTCAGTTGGAAAGAGGAATGCATTGACTATTAAGCGGTTTCTGTAAATGCAGGAGGGGGGATATTCATGGGTTTTGAAAAAAAAAAAAGTGTATATAAAACCGAGAACCTCTCTATTGATGGTAAAGGGAAGATATGGGTAATTCTCCACTAACGGAGGGTTAAGGAGGTATTTGTGCCAGCTGGGTGAAGGTGGATCTCCCTTAACAGAAGGAGCTAGATTGTTCAACACCTTTGGCCTGGCACTACAGGGACTGCAGGGCGGGGAGGTTGGGAACCATAAACCATGGCAATGGGAATCCTGGAGTCCACAGCACTGTCGTTAACTGGGAACTTATGTCAAATGAAATCTTATTATATTGGATCCTCTGACCCTAAATGAGCTTTTCCTTCATTTAGACTATACATTACATGCTCACGCTAGATCTTTAATCATTGGAGCCGGGATCGACACGTTTTCTTCACCAAATAATTGCAAAAGCAGAGGTTTATAATAATGAAGAGAAAATAAACTGAGAAAAAAGTCATGCATTTTAATTTTTGAAAAAATCCCTATTTGAAAGCTGAAGCAAATTCACTCGGACTCTCATCCCTAAAACAATGTTAGCATTAACCTAAGGCTAGACGTTATCCCCATTAGGAATCCTCCAGGCATAGCAGGAGGGCAAGGTTATCTGCAATCTAGATGGTTCCATCTTATGAGGTAATTGGATTATTGGGGCTTTTTAGTATTTGTACCAAGCCTTTTCAGCTAAAAACTTTTAGGGTTTGGCCAAGGCAGTCATTGCAGGTTGCATTCCATGTTATTGAAAAGCACCACATTTTAAGCCTTTATATATCTTTATACCACGTTGAGTAACAACTTGGTTTAGCGGTAGCATCTTTATAGATTATATGACACAACGCTAATATACTCTTTGGCTCACAAACACAACAGAATTCTGTAGCATCGCTCTTAATTTGGTTATTTTTATTAATAATTGACTAATTCATTCAAGTGTTTCTTGAAATACCTACCTGAAGGTCCATTTCTATAGGCTTGTCTGCTTAAGGCTTGCAACTTAACACATATGTATCACATATTGTACAAGCACAATAGACTGGGAGAAGCACTGTATCACCAATAAACATGCCTGAGTAGTGTAGGGTTAAAGTACCTTGCTCAAGGGCACATCAGTGATAAAGCCGGAAATTCCAAATGACAAAGTCACCGTAAGACTCATTCAAATTACCCAGTGTTTAACTGGCACTCCTTTTTTCATTTCCTTGCCAAAACCAACAAGTATTTGTCAATAGAAATGCCGAGGTGCAACATTAAACAATATATTTCAATAATGGTAGCGTAGGCTAGTCAGTCTGGTTTAACATGGTATCTCAAGCTGCATGGTGCCTCTACAATGTTGTTTTGACTGTGTATTATTGTTGACAATCCCTCCATCTAATGAATAAAAGAGTGTAGCCTTTTCAGCTTGATGTCTTAAGGCCTAAGAAAACCAGGAAGCTAAAGAAGAATAAGAGCACTTCCATTTTTGGAGATGGTACGTTAGTGATAGCAAAATACCAAGAATGTTTCTATTATCCACATTCATTCTAAATAACAACAAATTGCACGCTAGATAAGATGATTGAAGTCCACAAGAAAGCATCCCCCCTTATTTAAGAGTGCACCATTTAATCTGTTCACCACTTTGTTTGAACATGTTTTGGGAGAATCTTTTTAAATGGCATTGAGTTATTTGTTTCCCCCAGGCTTGGGAGAGTAACTATCTGGGAAATGTTGTTCCAGAGTAGGTCCTGAGATAACCTTTATGGGAAATACAGATTAGTGGATCGCCCCAGAGATGCAACATTACAACTTGTGGTGCTGTACACTACAATAGCTACCTTGCCTGAAACATTACAATTGATGGATAGTAGCCATCCCTGGAATTTTCAATAATCAATTTTCATGTGTTTGGTCTCAAAGAAAAATATTATTTCCCTACCACAAAATTGAGGCATGCTTCAATTGTCAGGGTTCACATTACAAGCCATTGGCCTATGATCCACACTAGCTGAACTTCCATAGCAGGTCAAAGCAAGGCTTGATAGGACAGGGCCAACTAAACATGCAACATAAAAATGTGGGTATTGGATTTATATTGAATTTTGTTTTTGTTATTAGGATAACCAGAAAATTAACCTAGGACTGTAAACTGCAGTCTTATATAATATAATATTATATTTCAGTAAATTGGACAGGACAGACGACATTTTAAAACATTTGGAGTTCTTTTGTTGATGTTTTAATTTAGAGGGTCGGTTTGCTATATACTGTATGATATTGCCCAATCCATGAAGCAATCGCAAGTGAAGCATAATACTTCACATGAATGACACACTTTCAATCTACAACATTAATGACAAGTGCCAAGATATAACCTAGCTGAAGCGGCATATTTACTGGATCTTGTAGAGACTTGCATTTAAAATGTTAACTAGTAGATAGTGGCATACCGTAAAAGCCTTTACAAAGAACGTACTATTGCATACAATAGGGACATACTACTTCGTCATAACATCCGTCGAAGTTTGTAGCGCCAAATTTAAAAATTGTTGGTGCTCCATCGGTGCGGAGAGTCGATGTGACATTAGTGATGTGTTGTTCCTAAACGATTCGTTCATTTTGAACGAATCTTTAAAATGACTCGGGAATAACTAGAGCTGTGTTTCAATTGTAGTTCCACTTCCCCTCATCCCTTGGTATGACCTGGTCGGGGGATTTAAATGGAACGAACCTGCCCTTGTACACTTTCAGCAAAAAGTGTCATTGATCGACCGCCAGTTATAGGCTTGGCGCTATACTGCTTTTTACAAAACATCGGAAATACCCGCATTCTCGTTTTAATGAGGCTTGTGCAATCAGCTGTGTCAGTTTCTAATAAATAAAAATGAATATGTTTTTCTGTGTGATATGTATCATGATTATCCTAACATTTATTGCAAGGGGTTTATGATGTCTTCCTCTTATTATTAATATTCTCTTTTAGGTGGTGAGCGATTAGGGTTTTTACATGCATTACCGCCACCTAACCATTGATGTATTCTCTTGCACCAAACGCAATCAAAGCAATGCATCGTGGGTGATAAGCACTTCTGGAGTGATCATCGTTCAACCTCCGAGGGTTGATCTCACAAAGTTCACTTCAGATTTTCAGACTAATGGAACGGCACTTAAGATGGCGGCGGGGATTCCCCCGAGGGCAAGTGCCGAGGGGAAGTCAACGAGGGCATGTTGAACGGCTATTGAAACGCAGCATAGTAGTCTCAGAGAGTGATTCGTTCATTTTGGTCACGCATGCGCAACAACAGTTGTGTTTAGGGTTCGAGTTATAATCTGAGCTTTGTGGTAATGTGTAACCCCTTGTCGCTGATCAGTTATGTAGTGTGAACACCACAACGACTACAAGATACCTGATTACAAGACAAATCAGTCGTGTAGTGTGTGCAGTCCAGCGATCTTACGACTTTGAAAGTCGTGTAGTGTATAGGAGGCATAAGTTGTTCTCAAAAGTATTCATAGTTCAAGTTAAAATTCCAATCTTTACAAAATAAGTGCTGCTGTGACCAAAATGAACAGTTCAAATGCTAAATCTGGAAACCACACACAGCCACCCAAACCTTTCGTCAAAGGCCACCCCCCACCATTTAAATGGACAAATCACATGGGATGTTCATCAGTGTTCGTTTTTGCCTGTTCGCCAAGCTAGGAAAAATGGGCTACGTAGCGGCAGGCGAACGAACAATCAAAGCGATGTCGTTTTAAGGGTTAACCAATAAGGTACCAAGACAGATATTCGGAAATATGCGCACATTTATAACTCATTCAAGCTACCGCAAACTCATATCTGAAGATGAACAAGTGAAAGAGATCAAAACGATCAAGAAAGGTCAGCTTTTGCTTGAAGTACAGTATACTGGGGCCTTTTAATGACAGGGGAGAGCAGTACTGCAATGAAGCGTGAATCATTTCTGCTGAATGTCAGCAAGAAGAAATAAGATATGGTTGCGTAAAACCTTCTCTTGAGCACAAAATGCAGCCAGCGCAGCAGACAAACTGCGACACAGATCTACTGTACATATTTATTTTTTGGTGCAGCCCGAGTTGCAACTCGGCCAGGGAGGAGAACATATTTTCAGGCCAAACCCTAGTCCCCCTATAGTGTAAAGCGCTTTGGATTCCTTGAAAATCGATATATCAAATGCAATTGATTATTATTATTATTATTATTATTATTATTATTATTATTATTATTATTATTATTATTATTATTATTATTATTATTATTATTATTATTATTACAGCAGGGTGGCTCAGTGGGTAGCACTGTTGCCTCACAGCAAGAAGGTCCTGGGTTCAATCCCCATCTTACCCAAGGGTCTTTCTGTGTGGAGTTTGTGTGTTCTCCCCGTGTTTGCGTGGGTTCCTCCGGGTACTCCGGTTTCCTCCCACAGTCCAAAAACATGCAGGTTGATTGGTGATTCTAAATTGTCCGTAGGTGTGAATGTGAGTGTGAGTGGTTGTCTGTCCCTATGTGTATCCTGCATAGGATAAGCGGTATAGCTAATGGATGGATGGATGGATAATAATAATAGTAATAATAATAATAGCTAGCCAAAAACAATTGATGGCAACGGGAATATACTGCAGCCACTCAACCTTGGCTGAGGTGGTTATGTTTTAGTAGCCAGTGTAGCTGCCCAACTAGCTTCCCCTGCCAAATTTCCCATATGCAGGGTGGCAGGTGAAGACTCATTAACATTACTAAAAGAAGCGCTACCTGAATGGCCAATAAAATGTTAATTGCAACCCCGAACACCACACAGAATCCTAAGGAAACAGGCATAAGACATTAGCCACTCTGAAGCACATCTAGTAATACCATGTTTATGATGCATTTTTGCAAACTGGTAGTTGTGGTAGACCTACATGTTTTTTGTGTAACATAACCGAAATAGAGAATACCAGTGTTGGGGAAGCTACTTTAAGCATACATTTGCAAACTACCAATTACTTTACATTGGAAGAAGTCGGACTACAGCAAAGCTACTCAAGTGAGAAATCTAACGATAATACTAATACATTTAATTTATAGACACATTTCTAGATGCTCCTGGACTCAGCATACAGTTCAGGTATGGGGGAATACTGCAGAACATTGCAGTCAAGCTTCCTGTAATGCTCAACAAGATTTGAAAGCAGGGCTTGGCCCAAGCTCTAGTGGGGATATTGTCGGGTGGTGGAAGGAGCACTTTAACTCTTTAACCCCAACAACACGTCCTCTGTGGAGGGGGCAGAGTTCGAAGACTCGGGGGTAGCCTCACCCAAATCCCTGGCAGAGGTTACTGAGGTAAAGAAGGTCCTCAGTGGCAGGGCGCCGGGTGTGGATGAGATTTGTCCAGAGATGCTAAAGGCTGTGGACATTGTTGGGCTGTCTTGGGACGCCTCTTCAGTGTCGCGTGGAGGTCAGGGACAGTACCTATGGAATGGCAGACCGGGGTGGTGGTTCCCATTTTTAAGAAGGGGAACTGGAGGAAGTGCTCCAATTATTGGGGTATCACACTTCTTAGCCTACCAGGGAAAGCTTATGCCGGGATGCTGGAAAGGAGGCTCCGACCGATTGTTGAACCTTAGATCCAGGAGGAGCAATGCGGATTCCGTCCTGGTCGTGGAACAGTGGGCCAACTCTTTACCCTCACGGGGCTGTTGGGGAGTCATGGGAGTTTGCCCATCCACTCTACAAGTGTTTTGTGGACTGACTTGGAGAAGGCCTACAACCGTGTCTCCCGGGGAGTCCTGTGGGGGTTACTGCAGGAGCATGGGGTACCAGGACCATTGCTACAAGCCATCTGGTACTTATGTAACCGGAGTGAGAGCTGTGTCCGTACCAGTTTTACCAGTCAGTCTACGTTCTAACCCTCACCTATGGTCATGAGCTTTGGGTTGTGACCAAAAGAATGAGGTCACGAATACAAGCGGCTGAAATGAGTTTCTTCCGTAGGTTGGCTGGGCTCAGCCTTAGCGATAGGGTAAGGAGCTCAGTCATCCGGAGGGAGCTCGGAGTAGAGCCGCTGCTCCTTCGTGTCGAAAGGAGCCAGATGAGGTGGTTCGGGCATCTGAATAGGAAGCCTCCTGGGCGCCTTCCTTTGGAGGTTTTCCGGGCACGCCTTACTGGTAGGAGACCACGGGGTAGACCCAGAACACGCTGGAGAGATTATATATCTCATCTGGCCTGGGAACGCCTCGGGATCCCCCAGGAGGAGCTGGAAAACGTTGCTGGGGAGAAGGACGTCTGGACTACCTTGCTTAAGGCCAGTTCAGACCAATGATTCGCAACACAACTGGCTGCAACTGGCAAAGGAATCCGAACGTCTGATCGTAAACGCTCTAAAACTGAGTGATTCACACCAAAGCAACTAGCACAGACACAAATGACCGTTTCCATAGTAACGGCATAGCCCACTACAGTTAGCTAACGTTAACAAAAATAATTTCATAATTTTATTTCCCTATTAGTATGAGCTAGTGTATGACAATCATTTATATTTAGCTGCGATTGGCACCATAGCTACTATATGATGCCAAATATATAATTTTAATAAACAATAGCTTATTTAAATGATAACAAATCCAACGTATGCATGTAAACTCACTAACGAATAATGCCTTTTGACATAAATCTGGCGCTATGCTTCCTGACGTTCTAAAACTGCCCTTGGCAATTTGACAAGCCAAATCACCTGCGACGACATGCAACGGCCTTAGCCGCCATGCAACTACTAGTTCAGACCGCTGCAACTTTTGTCTGCGATGTTCTAAAACTGTTTAGTTGCGTAGCGAATCTTTGGTCTGAGCTGGCCTTAAGCCTGCTGCCACCGCGACCCGGCCACGGATAAGCAGCGGAGGATGGATGGATGGATACCTTTCTAGACACCCTAGGTCACCGTACTTGGCATAGAATATACATACAAACGATGAACTGAAGCTACCCCACTATTCATGGGAAAGTTCAAGGAACGTTTTTGTCTACAATGTCCATAAGTCAGACACCTTTCTTCCAGAAACTAGAGTCCAAGTCCATTTAAGTAAGAACAAATCTACAGGGAGCATACTTACTTACATTTGCATGCCGATATGTTTGTGCGAAATAATTGGTTATTTTGTTTTCTTCAACTCTACAGTTGTACAATATTATTAGATTCAAAGAGACCATAATGTAAGATTTGGAATATTTATTTGTCTAGCATTGTTTTATCACTCAGAGGGATTGTGCCAACAACATGAAATAGTGAAATCTGTGCCTTGTGCATTTTCTCTAATTCACCTCTGACAACACATCTACCCTATTTTACAAGCTGTTCTGAATCGCATTTGTGACGAAGAAATGGGAAGTCATTCTAATTGACCGATAACCGACTCAGGCTAGTGTAAGTAAGGTCGAACTACTCCGGCCGCAGCCATGACAACAGCAGAATGTTACCATCCCTAGCCAATAACATGACTCATGAATGTTAATGAGCAATAGGCGTAAACTCGTGCTGACCACTGAAAACGGCGTGTGAGTTAGAAGGCAAGAAAGAGGCACCCTAGAATAATTAATAAAAAATATACTATAATTCTATGGTGTTCAAATATTTCAAAATATTAATAGACATGAACGAATAACACTAAAATGTAGGATTGTCTACATTATGGGCCCTTTAAATTACAATCTTTTTTATAATTTATAATATTTGTATATAATTATTTACATTATTTTGCTAAGCATTATGGTCTTTATAAATAAATAAACACTACACTAAGACTTCAATTCACACACGGGGCGCAGGTCTACAGTGTTCACTGAAGGAGTAATGCCATCCTGTGCATCTTTTTTGGTGTTATTTTATATCCACTACTGATGCTGACAGCTAGTTTAGTTCACTTAGCAGTAAGTCCACTTCAGGAACACTGCATTTTTTTTACCATCTTTACATGAACATTTGGGCATTCTTGCGTTCTCTCGCAACTTTCCTTTTATATTATTTTTTCTTCTTTCAACTTCTGTGTGTGCACACGGCCCTGCAGTCTCATGCCAGTGTTTCTGCTATGTACATTCAGCAGCGGCGAGCAGGGTCCAACTGTGCACTCTCAGACAGGATGTGACGCTCTTTCTGGATATGGCGTATGTATTTCATGCCGTCCTTACAGAGAGCCTAAGTCAGCCCCTTCCGGTTGACCACTATGGGACCTTGTGTCGGCAAAAATATGTATGGAAGTCAAAGGCGAGAGGCAACTTATATTTCGATCTCGAATTAATTGTGCCATGAAGTACACATATGATGTTTGTCAATTTAAAAGATAGTTTTGCAGGTCAAGAAAGTCGCCGTTAATTGTAAAACATGAAAATAATGTTGAGTTTTGTGTTAGCCTTCTCAATGAACTACATCTCTCATCTCGCACTGTGTACGTCACCAGTCACTTTGGCACATTTGAGCTCTTTCGTCTAGAACCAGGGGAAAAGTATTAAAAGAAGTGAAAATCATTACAAGTTGCCCATGATAAGAGCAGCAGCTCTGCGGAAGGATAGTTAGTGGGTTGAGTAAGAGCTAGCATACGGGACCTGCTCTACATGGTTTCGGTGAGTGTAAAACGAGTCACGTCAGCTAGCTAATGTTAGCTCTAACGCAACTGTTGGGTTTGTAGTCTTTCTAATTACGTAGTTTGACAGTCTTATACTTCAAAGGTTTTACAACAAACAGCAACTTTCTTGACCTGCAAAACTGTCTTTTAAATTGACAAACATCATATGTGCACTTCATGGCACAATTCATTCGAGATCAAAATATTAGTTGCCTCTCGCCGTTGACTTCCATACATATTTTTTCCGAAATAAGGTCCCATGGCGGTAAACCGGAAAGGGCGGACTTAGGCTCTCTATGTCCTTAACGTATGCCGGGAAATAAGTTCATAATTAGTTTCTAATGATTCCGAACACAGCATCAGTGTTTATAGTCTTGCTGTTTAGGACTACAGTACTAGTCTTTGCCAACAAGAAATATTCAATAATATCAGCGGTGAAGTATGTATTGTGATCATTGAATTTTCAGACTTTATGTAGGGTTTCGATACAATTGTCTAATGAAACGTGTTTGCGTTTCGCTAGCACGCGTGGTGATTTGTTTTAGCTAGTGTCCACTGTCCACATTTTTTTCTTAGTTCAAATTGTTAAAATAACCAAAATTCTTAACATACTCAACCTCTGTCTGTCTTGAATACAAAAGATGTGTCAATGTTGCGTATCTTTACACAAGATATTTATACAACAATGAAAGCAAAAACAAACACTACTCACACTATGTTCATCTATTATTCACTCCCTTTCCCACATGAGAAGGAGCCTCTGCTCCATCTGTCTTTGGTTTGCTGTACAAATTGTATAAGGCCACTTGGCTCATGGTATCAGTTTATCACCACATATGAGATGAAGATAATTACTTCTCAAAGCAGAGGAACTCCCCTTTCCCATGCCATCAGATCACCATGTGTTACCTGTTGTTCATTTTAAATATACATTAGTTTAACGAATTTAAGAATTACATTAATTATTACATGTTGGTGTTAAAATAAGGTTAAATGTGAATTTAGAACAATTCCTGATGAGAATTGGGTATGCCTATAAATAGTATTTCTTATTGTTCTATCTTCTGTGCCTTTCAGTTATGTTGTGCAAATGAAAATTACTTTGGGTAAAGTAAGGAATTCTAATAAATGCCAGAGGATCTTTGTCTTGTCCTATAAACAGTCTCTCATAGGTCACCCTTAAAAAGAAACTCTCTGCTCGGTTCTATAGATTGTCTGTAAAATATAGGTCCCCCCTACAGAGAAGATCTCTGCCATGCCACATAGGCGTCTCTGGTCTGTCCAATAGACTCACTGACATACATAGGACACCCCTACAGAGTAGATCTCTGCTCACATTATAATCTGTATGTCATGAATCAATTGTAGCAGGTCTGTGTGTGTGCTCTCTCTTTCAATGTGAGTGAGTCAGTGTGTACATGATGTTTTTGTGTTGCGGGAGTAACTATGACTCTCTTTGGTTGTAATTATGCCTCTACCTCCTCGTGGTATGTGCTGGTAACACACCTTAGGGTGTGGCTAAATGGGGCTGAAGCATTCAGTCCACTGATTCAAACCAGTGGGACTTAAGGTGTAAGGGGCAGGTCTTAGCTTTTTTTTCAGACCAGTAGGTCCATGGTTTAGGAGCAGGTCCCTTAACAACCAAGTCTAATAATGTGTTTTAATACAGGGGGAATCTGAATTCCCTCAGATCGGTGATCCAAGCACCGAGGTGTGTCAGGGTTCCCACATTCAAGCGCCCTCACCAGCCAAGGGCCTCTGGATCATGGTGGGCCTAATACTTAGCATGGTTTCCCGCTGGGAGGCCAGCTGAGCATCAAAAGGGAAGGATGGCGAGGGGGTTAGGCAGTGTGACAGGTGCCGTGTTGCCCCACTTAGTTACCCGCTCTGGGCGAATCAGGTGCCCTGTTCGTGGACCCAAATGACGATTTGATAGTAGCGTTGAAGTCCCTGCAAAGATAGCTCCGTAACGTAACCTAATCCTATCCTCTGCCCTGTTTGTCGCTCTGCCCGAGGAGAAAATGCTGTACTCTGCTGTTTATTTGATTGTCATGAGTTCGCGACAACCTTGACTTGGCTGATTTGATGTCCTATCTTGTTCCATTTGAGCAAAGTGGGTGGAGAGGATGACTGTTCATTGTAGTAGTAGTAGTAGTAGTCCTGTAATTGCGACTTAATGACATTTAATAAAATTCTGAAGCCATGGCGGCAATAATTCTGCAGCGGCGGGCCGTTGCTTGCAAAATGTACATAGCGGAAACACTGGCGATTGTGGTAAATACTTGTGGGAAATTTGAGCAATATTGATTAACGAAGTTGAAGTGTATTGAGAGAGACTCTGCACAGTATTAGAGAGAGTAACACTAGGCGGCAGGGTGATCCACGCCGACAGGATCCTGACTTGACGCGTGCGAAGGGTCAAAAGCGTAAATATGTGTCTGACCCGACGCACTAGTGTTCATCCCCCACAAGGCAGGTCGACATTTTGGGGCTGCCCACTCCCGAGCCTTCGACCGAGCCCGGGAGCAAAAGAGAAGTTGTTGAATGCAACCTGGGTGAACGCCCGGTGGCTCTTGAATGAAACCCAAGCCATAGCTTGGAGGCAATACACACTCTATATTGTTAACCAACCCAAAGACCCAAACATCTTCATCTTTGCCCAAAATTTGCTCTGTGAGAGTGTATCGAGGAGGTAAGTGTCTGGACATGCCCCACATGGGGCCAGTCCTCAGGTGGGGCTAACAGTGTGTATGTAGGTCAAATTTACCTGGACATTAATGTGTGGGGTATTTTTAGCGTGTGTACTCCCGCAAAAGGTTCTCATGAACATGTTCTTGAGATATAAGCCAAGGCCATGGAGGGTGAAATAGTAAAAATTGTAAAATAGTAGGCTATCCTTGTATCATTTTTATTTTAGTAAAACCTTTAAAAGGGTCAATTTCATCCAAACAACACACAAGGGTTAAGTATTAAAATAAAAAAGTGGATGAAATGTAGTAAGTAACCCCAGGGTCATATTTGACAAATTAAGTTGTGACCCAAGTTACCTTTCTCTGCAGTATATGTGATCAAGACAACAAGAGATCTATCAAATACGCTGTGTAACAGATTGGGTTCCATTCAATACAATACAATCCCACTGCTAATTAACTGGTATTCAAGTTTTTTTTTCCATCATTATTCAAAGAACTTTCATTAAAATATAATTGTCCTTCGTACTAAAAGCCAATCAATCCTTTCTATATGTAAAATGTATAACGGCAGCAATTAAAAGGTCGATTACAAATGTTGAGAACCAGTTCTCATGTACAATGACGATCTGACCAAAAGACTAACAAGCCTTTGAAACAGTTTTGAATAAAAATATGACGCATTGTATTACACATTGGTAAGCTATTTGCCGATCCATTATAAGCTAAACAAGTATGAAAACAAACTAATACATTTTATAAACATGTTTTGGCGATAATAATATTTGTACGCTAGTCACAGGCTACGTTTGAATTCTTTATTTTGCTTAGGAAGGTTCCTAACTGAGTCAAATGACCCAGAAGTATCTAAATGTAGGCTGGACAACTCCAACCGCTACAATGCTGTCTTAACGGGACACAATTCACGCAGCCGCGACTAAAATCGCGCTGTGTAGCATTTTGAAACTGTTTGAATCACCACAAATATAACGTTTTTGTTGGTCTGAGCCTATTCAGTAATTCAAATGTAAACCTCGTTTCACAACATAAACGTGTCAACATCGATACAGCTCTTGCTAATTCACATTTAGCTTTCAAAGTGCGCAGGTTTTGTTCTTGCATGAACAAATCCTTAAATTTAAGCAGTTTGATCAAAAAATGTATGCTTTATTTAATATCAAACCACTGATGTACTGATTTAAGCATTCATTCTTAAATCATGGACAATTCAATCTTTCCATATACTAACTGTTAATAACATCATATTGTAATTTCAAAACTCGGCTTTGCGTGGTGCTTGACGCTGAACTTTGTTCGAAATGCTTTATTTTGGTAGAATACGGGCACCGATTTTGCCCCGCACCAAGTCTTGAAGTCTTCTTGCCTACCTGTTCCCATACTTTTTCACGGTCAAACTCTGATTCATTTGGAAGTAAACCCCTGTACCTACATGACCTTAAGTGGAATAAGCAATCAGTCAACAAATAGTTATTTAAAATACGTGCTATATACTTTACTTGTGTTGCTACTAACTTAAATTTAATCCGTCGGTCGAGGCCTTTCATCTCTGAGTAGTCCAAGGCCTTTGAAAGATTCTCAGAAAGAAAAAAAATCGATCCTAGGCAGAAGAAGAACTGCTCTCTCAAAGTTTTCCGTGCCTTCGCTTCTTTAGGACAGCTCAAACAAACGCCATTCTCCACTATACTAGTATTTGAGTCGCTACTCGCTACTAACTTAAATTTTGTCCGTCAGTCGAGGCCTTTCATCTCTGAGTAGTCCAAAGCCTTTGAAAGATTCTCAGAAAAAATTATAAAAATCGATCGAAGGCAGAGAAATAACTGCTCACTCAAAGTTTTCTGTGCCTTCACTTCTCCAGGACAGCGGTAAAACACGTCATTTTCCACTATAGCTTGCTAGATAGTTTGTTTTGATTTAGAAATCAGTCGCGTGGTTTGGAATCCATAAAGCAAGACCTATTTTCATTGTTTTATGTAAGCTTATGGTAATGTCAGTCAGTTTGGCTACTATTACATAGGCCTATAACACATTGAATTTTAACTTTAGTTATGCTGATTGATTGTGAATGTAAGTGATGCTCATCGGTAAAGTTATCTATACCAAGATAAAAGGCGACTTAGTTGTTGCATTCTTGAGCGGGGTAATTTTAAGTGGGCCTATCAAGGCAGTTAAGAATATATTAATGATCAGCGGATATGAAAAACTTCATGTTTAAAATACTTCTGCTTATGAAGAACTATGCGTGATAAGAGTTTGGGGTAGAATATCAATTGCCGTGAGAAAATCGGGACCTTTCCTTTCATCTTTTGTTTTCCTCTATGTCCACATGTTGGTTTCCTTAAAGATCGCGTTGAGTGGCATGATCAGTTGTGACCACGGATGCGTGCCTGAAAAATCAGTGCATTAAGAAAACAAGAAAACCTATTTATTAGTCAGATGGTTTATTGCCTTAGGGTTTGCAGAGCAGACTGCAGAAATTAGCAGATCGGCTACTCGTAGACAGCTAAAAATACAAGATCAATACAATACAAGATCATCATCGTAATGATAAATGAAATATAGGCTATAATGTAGGAGTTTGTTGGGCGAGAGCTTTGACTTCTGCAAGATCGATTGGGCGAGAACTGTGGGGGGAGGCAGGGAAAACGATAATGTTTCAACAAGAGAATATGCCTGTTTATTACCACTTTATAGGCAAAATAAGGAGATATGTACAAATAATACTGAGCAATGATCTTGCAATGGGACCTACATTTTACTGAGATGTTTTGAAATGTGTTTTCGACCCAGTGATTATCTGGCACTGATTATGAGTGTACAAATGCAATTGCAAGCAGTACCTTGGCAAACTGTCGTTCGAAGCCTAGAATTGTTGTTGACTAGGGCCGCATCATAACAAAGCTAAGTTGTTTGACACGTTCACGGTTTTCAGCATACACGTATTTAATATTTTAGCCTTAATTTAGGTGAACGACCATGTAACTGTAAAGGCAGTTAGTTTTTCAAAGTATCTGTAGCAACAAATACATTGTTTTTCCCAGACAAAGAAGTAAACTAATGTCAAAGTTGGCCATAGGAGGTTTGAGCTCTTAGAAGACACCGCTTGGCTACACCAAAGTATCAACTCGGTAAAATGAAAAACCTTTTTTCGACACTAAAACTGTCACTTTTAGATCAACTGAAAATGTATGAATTTATTTTTATTAATAAACGTTTAGTAAGTAACACAAATTTGGAGCATTCACTGTTTAATCACTTGATAAAAAAAAAACTGAAAACACGTTTGTCCTGTCTACTAAATGGCAGCCATACTGTTAGAATTCTCTTAAGTGCTAAGGAAAGGTGCTTCAATGCTTCCTAACTTGCATGCTTTAGCATAGGATACACTGGACCATCCTTTACGAAAGGAAAAAAGCAAATGCCGTCCCACAATTCCTTGTGGCAGCAATATTTAAAGCAATACACCATCCAGCCGTCGATCGACATGACCGACAAGGGATGCAGATCATATAGCCTAGTTGTTTTTTAAGCATTTTCCATCTTATGTTATGCCCAAGAACACATCATGAATCCAACGTAGACTTTTCATATGTAGTTTCTTAAAAACTAATTTAAGAAAAAACTTAGAAAGATGTTGGAGCACGTTTAAAGCGATTGTTTATCCCAAAAGGGGACGTGGTCGCTTTGACAACAGGGGAGTAACGAAGGCTTGTTCTCATCTTGATTGACAGATGAGCATGTCATTATAAAAAGAGCAATTATGAAATAAATGTGGCATTCTGAGATGTACCATTATGAAATAAATGTGACATTCGGAAAAGTACCATTGTGAAATAAATAAAAAGGGCCATTTGAAAATAAAACATTCATTATGAAGTAAAAAGTAAATGAAATGGTTTTTTTTTACTGTGAAAATGCCAATTATTACATTATAATTGAGTATTATTTCATTATTTTGTGATTTCACAGTTTATTTACCTTTTTAGATGATTATTGATTTAATGAAGGAACATTTATTTATTTAATTTTGGCACATTTGGTATCCCATACAGAACGAGAACAAAAACGGTTGTTCAGAGTTGGGAATAACCCTTTTATTAAAGTCCCAAGCACACAAACACCCACACATACGCAGCCCAGAGCAATGTCGTCAGGGTTTTTGTGCTGCTACTGCTCCGCTGACATCCAACTCTGCATGCCGCTCTCTCTCTGAAATAAAGCCGACACCTTTAAATAGCATTCCTCCAACTAATCACCAGATTGAACTCACCTGCGTCCACTTAGTGATGATCTATTAGAGGAATGCTTCACCACCACGGTCCTGCAGCGCTCTCTACTGGACAGATGCCATCACAACCCTCACAATGACTAAGCGTAAACACAAGTTATAATAATTATTGTTACGGTCTGACCATGTATCATCCACTTCTGTATTAGGTTATGATTTTATAAGGCAAATATGTATAGGACTTCTCCTAATTTTCTCTCAGGTAATCAAAGTCACTAAAAACAGTTATTCTAAATAGGTTATCATACATTTGCGTTATGACAGTTGGTTCAACTATGAGCTAACGTGGATTTACAAAAATGTCACTTAATCTGTTTAAATAGCAACTTTTCCCTGAAAGTATGAGTATAGTGTGTGTTACGAGTGACTGGAAAGGGAGGTCCTTTGTTATTGTGTTATCCTTGTCACTTTTAGGTGTCCTCTGGAAACATTTTCCTTGTGTTGCCTGTATTTGCAGCGCCTTTCTGTAATGTGTTGTGTTTTCTGTATTTGCAGCACATTTCTGTAATGTGTTGTGTTTTTGTATTTGCAGCGCCTTTCTATAATGTGCTGTGTTTTATGTATTTGCAGCGCGTTTCTGTAATGTGTTGTGTTTTTGTATTTGCAGCGCGTTTCTGTAATGTGTTGTGTTGTCTGAATTTGCAGGGCGTTTTCTAAATGCTACGTGTTTCTGTAATGTGTTGTGTTGTCTGAATTTGCAGGGCGTTTTCTAAATGCTGTGCATTTAGTGTGGTCAATTTGATGTAGATGTTTTCTTCATTTGCTTATGTTTTGTCTATTTGCATGTGTTTTCTTAAGTTGCAGTGCGTTTGGCATCTCAGGGCCACCGTAGCTTTGCCCTTCACTAGATCTCATGGCGAGCAGTTCACACTACACGATTGTCTTTCACGGGAGCGTGCTATGATATGACTCCGATCTGGGGCTTTTTTCTGCAATTTCCTAAAACTTGTCGGCGAGCGGATAATTGGTCGAAAATCGTCTAGTTTAGAAGTATTGATTTTATGTTTGGTGGAAATTACTATTAATCATCTGTCCACTTAATTGAACATTGTGTATTGCTGGCTATATTTTAACTACAATTGTGTGACAGCAGGGAGCTATGGATGCATGTACAGATTTTAAGTGTATCAGGGTGTAGCTGGGCATGGTGAGGTTAGTCAGTTTGGAATGGCTGCAGACGTAGTCATGCACCTCTGTGACAACATACAGCAAAAGAATCACACAGTGTTTTTTGACTATTTTTCACCTTTTCACTCATTCACGCATTGCAACAACAGGGCATCAATGCCACTGGTACATGCAGAATCACCAGGTTCCAGGGAGCACAACTAAAACTGAAGAGTGAAAAGCAACTCAAACAAGAAGGAAGAGATCCTTGCTGTTGTCAGCAATGCTGAAAACATCACTGTCAATCGTGGTTAGATAGTTCAGTGGTCCACATGGCCTCTTCCTGCGTTGGCCAGACCCCATCGGGTTCGGCCCATAGATGGAACAGGGAAGACAAAAAAGATGCTTAACATCCAAAGGCCATTTTCTGTGAAACTGTACAATCAGCATATTGGAGGAGTAGATCTCATGGATCAATGTGTTGCAATGTACCCCCACAGACGCAAAAACAAACAGTGGTACATCCGAGTGTTCTTTCACTTCTTGAACGTGGCCCCTGTGACTGTCTGGCGCCTCTACAGAATGTCTGAATTAGAAAAGAAGGATCTTTTGCATTTCAAGGCATCTGTAGCTCATACACTAATAAATGCAGGTTCCATCCAGACACCCACAAGAGGAAGACCCAGTGCCACCATACCTCCTCTGAAGCATAGATCCATGTCCAAGGCACCCCCTGAGAGGTGCTTTGCCAATTTTCAAGATAGACTTTGTGAACTGATTTACGTCAGTAAAACTGAAGAGATTTGAAAGAATGTGTTGGACTATATTTTTGTAGAAAATGTTCATAGAAAAAACGGGGAGGTTATTATAATAATAATAATTAATTGGATTTAGTTCTTAGCGCTTTTCTCAGGACTCGAAGCGCTTTACAAATTGGAAGCCAATTAGGTACACACAACGAACGAACAGACAGCTATCACACACAACAATCAGTGTGGGTGATACCACAGCAGCCATTTTGCGCCAGACTAGTCAGGGCACTGATAGGAGTATGTTTTTTGTAAGGTAGGGAGGGGATAAGGAGGCAAAAGTGAGGAGCTGAATGAGGGAGGAGCGAGGAATAGAAAGAGAAAGGGGAGAGGCTGAGGAATTTTTTCATTGAACAGTGTTAGAATATGTAAAAATATGTGAACACATTAGTTTAACAGTGTTAAAAATATATGTTATTTTAAAGATTTCACATAATATATAATTTCATTAATTGGTTTGTTAAAAACATATTTCTTCAGTTGAAAACTGAAACGCATGCTGTCCATCTGAGTGGAAAAACTCATTGAAAAATGTGAGTTTAAAAAAGATGAAGTTCCATTTCCTTTTTTTATATTCCTAAACAAAAACAACAAACAACAAAATTGAGAAATCTTGACTGAGGTTGTCATAATTCATGTATGAAAGGGTTAAATAGGTTAAAAAGGTGTTCCATTAAATTGGATTTGTTTGAAAACCATTTACATTTTAGCAACTGTGCAGTACATGTATAGCTTGAAATATAAGGTGAAGAAATCCGCCTAATTGCACTCAGTACATATGAGTTGTTTCCACCAACTTTTAATGTATTCAGATTGATTAGGTTATCCAAGACCTGATTGGATGACACATGGTGAGGTCATATGCAGCTGTTCAATTACTTTAACAAATACAGAAGGCAAGTGTCTGTGGATTCAATACTGGGTAGCAGAATTCAACCTTACACTCACAAGTACACACACACACAGTCTTAAGAAGACTGGTGAAATGAGGGATTAAATATGTATAGGCGATGCATATTCAACTGAGGGTTCTTTTGTATCATCCTCCTCAACACAATTAAAGTTTAAATATGTATCACTGGTTAAATAAATGGGGCATCTTCAGACCTTGAGAACTGTGAATGTCTCTACACTTGATGCTGTATCGAGTTGTCATAATGTATACATACACTGTGTCATACAGATATTTCTGGCTGATCTCTTATTAATGCTATATAAAAAAAGGAATAGAAAGGCAGTGTCAATGTAGTTCAAGTTAGAGTGCTGGAATTAGAAAAAACCGTAGCCTGTATTTTTTTATGCCAAAATGATAATATAATTTTGGCCCTGGTTTCAGATTTTCTGCTATAATATTTGGCTCTGTATAACAATCATATATCATATCTTATTGCTTGTACTTAGATAGAGGTGCCTGGCACCACTGACATTATTAGACAATGCCATACTTACACTAAATGACAGGAAGGCTTGGTGCACACATTTAGCAAAATGTATTTACTTTTAAATGGTTTAAGGCTATATTAAATACAGCTTTGACATTTTATATAGGCTTGTATGAAGAAGCTATTAAGAAAGTCCTTGTTTCAGAGAAATGCCTATGATATTGTTAGTACTGAAAAGTCATGCTGAATGTTAGACTCAAGAGGAGAGTAGAGAAACAAAGCAGAAAGAAGGTAGGTCCAGCCAGAGCTTCAGAGCTTTTTCCAGCTCTGAGATTCAGAGCTTTTCACCAAATCTACGTGAGTCAAGAGGACCCACTGGACCCGCTTTGTTCTTACCCCAAGTGGTCAAATACCATGTCAAAGAAAACCCACGTTTCAAACCTAAACTAACGAACAACTTTTCCACTTTTATTCAAACAACCAACTAAGTTTCAGAACTTTTCAACTTCACACAACGAACTGAGGTTTAGAACTTTACCACTAAAACATCTCCACTTTGGTCCTGCCACTACACAGGCCTAGGACCAAATGTATTCATTGCCACAGCTCCGCCTATCTTCTCATTGTAACGTAAACTCATGCTTTTCTAACATTGAGCGTTCAAGATAGTTTTATCCTTATCTATTTTTGAACAAACACATCAGATGTTGTGAAGACTTTATTTAGTTGAGAAACACATCCAAATCTTTTCTACCCTTGAGTGCCTGGCACTGGCACTTCTCTAGAAACCTGAACTATGGGTCTTCAACTCACCAAATAAATTTTTTTTAGCATTCTTTATTATTTTTTTACCATTTATTTTCCAAACAAACACATTTTATTTTTCTTTAAATTGTAGGCTATGCCTGGAAATATTCTGTACACATTTTATAGAACGAGCAGTAGGCCTACATTGTTTATTGTATTGCAAAGCAATTATTCTCATGTCTTTTCAAATACAGTGTTGGGCTGTAACACTTTCTTACATTGTGTGTCACTGGTTCATGAAACATTAATTCCACAATAACAATATAACATATTTATGAGCAGAAACTACAATATACATTGTTTCTTTCCATTTTAAATCTAAACAATTTGAAGATAGTGGGTTGCCCATTTTGATTGAATACATCCCTTGTGAGAAAGCAGGACCTGCCCTCGGCAAAACCTCCCAAGCAGGTCTCCAATTGCAGGTCTACTTTAAAGCCAACCAAACTTTATTATTTAGCAGAGGGTTAATCTAAAACGGGATCTGTTCCTTCATTAGCCTCTGGCCAGGACTCCTTATCAGAGAGAAAGTTAATGTGAGAAACTCAGACATAATGGACCTTAACACAGCCATGGAGCAGCAGTGTGCAATAAAAAATATGTCAGACTATTAGCTGAAAGCCTGTTGTAGTCTGAATAATTGGGATCTAAGGATACAGAGACAGACAGGGGGAGAGGGGCATTTTTTGTTTTTATTTTTTAGAGAGAACAATGAGCTCTGAAATTCTCTACCTACCCTTTTAAGAGCAAATATATAGGCTTCTGTTTTAGCATTTTTTCTGTGGAGACATTGCTACAGATCAAATCCCATAGTAATACACCAAATTGTTTAAGTTTAATGAAATATCATATAATTCTGTATATAGTCTTGTAAACGTCTTGAAATCATCTTGGCTATTTTAACCTTATTATGAAAAGATGCTCCTTTCTTAGCCCAATTTTAACAAAACAAATGTAGAGAATGTAAAACATAAATGTCAACAGATTATTTTCAACGCATATCACATCATAATGACAGTTTGAGCATTAACCAAATGTGTTTTAAGGAAAACTAAGTTAAATCAAGGGGTTGCTGCATTGTGTAATTAGCACGGATATTACTACCATTTGCATCAAATTTGCGTTATTCTAGAAATTATACAAGCTAAAGGAGAATACACATCCATTCCTTTGAATACCTTAGATACAAGACATTTGCAACTAAAGCCAAATAGACCAGACACACTGACACCAGCACTAAATTGTGCACACACATTTCTCTCTCAAACACAAACATACCCGCATACTCATGAGGCTGTAATGCCTTCAGGGTTTGCTATTAAGATGTTTAATCCGTGGGTCTCGAGAGGAAGGATAAAATATTCCTGGAGGCAGCTTTTCACAACAAGCTTCCTGGGATTAAGTGCATGAATAAATTACAGGCATAATTAAAGGAAATGTCAAATAGCTGCTGTACGGAGCATTATTAATGATGCCCTGACTATAGAATATCCTGGGTCTAGAAAGAGCATCATCAATATGTGTCTTATGGGGATCTGGATAGACCTCAGGGCCACAGCACCAATGTTAATGGAGCCTGGATTGACCTGGGTTCCTGGCTGTGTGTGTGTGTGTGTGTGTGTGTGTGTGTGTGTGTGTGTGTGTGTGTGTGTGTGTGTGTGTGTTAATGTGTATGCAATACGGAATGATGATGTGAGAAGGTATGGTTAATGTTCTGGGTGGGATTGAAAGGAGTTGACAGGGAAGTGTCTGAGAAAAAAAAGTAAGAGATAAACATAGATTTGTAATGCTGTGTCTGAACAAACCCACAGTCTAATACTAGACTATATTTTCTATTTGACCTTCCTAATTTCATGTAACAAACATTAAGTAATAGCCTTTAGAACTGTTTACCTGTCAAATGATAATTGTGAGAGTGTGGCGCTATAACATCCTGTGATTAAGATCCCAGTTTAAACAATGACCAGTTTTCTTTTACGCATTAGGCCTACTTCTTGTTGTAAGCTACCTTCCTATCCTTTACCGGCAGCTCAGTTGTCTGACAACGGGTGGCGCAGTTCCTCGAAAGGTGCGTCTGCCATAGTATCCCATCGCCACTGTATTCCTTCACCGTTTGCTGTATGTAGTTGCTTCACAGGGAAGCAGACTTGATGCGCATTGCCTTCGAAAATCTGTACACAGCACATTTTTCTTTTACCCAATCTCTAATGCAAAGTAGATAGAAAATAAATTGGTGGCGCAAGAGACTATGAAGCTTTTCGCCATGTTTGAAAAAAATAACGTGATTCATGAGAAAATTGCGTGGGTGTTGCTTTTTAGAAAGAGGAGACCGCTATGAGAAGCATGCATTTGTGCATATGTCAATTTCACCTGTATGAAGAAGCTTGCGGTGCCAAGCTAAATTTGTGAAAAGATGTTCCGCGGAGGATCAGAAAAACGTATTGCATATTATGGCTAACCTTTCCCTTGGATGGTCGCAAGATAATTCAAGATAAAGAGGACTCGAGGTAAGAGAAAGGCACGCGCGTTATGTATGGCTATAGACGTCGGTGGAATAGCCTAGAAATTCACTGAAATACTCTTCCTTGTGATCAGATAGCCTAGATCCATAATATGATTTTCACACGATTGACACTGCATAAATCTTACTATTTCTTAGAGCATTGTGTGGCAATGTGCCATGCATTCACAATTGCATTCAATCGTCCACGGCCCATCCAAGGTATTTTGATTAACACCATGTCAATAAGATAGATGCCTACCCATTGCCGTTTTAGTAAATACGGGTGGGGGTTGGGTACCATGTGTATGTGTGCAAGATATTTGCCTTTTATTGACCTAAACAATTGTGTAAGGATTTTGATTATAGGCCAGTAGAGGGTTCATTCCCAGCTCCCGTTCCGATTTAAATGCAGACAGGGTAGAGTACGTGGTTTGTAGTAACTCAAATCCTATAAAAAAAAAATTCACTTTATTCCTTATAACTCGGATTGTTTGATTGTTGCCAAAATTTTAACACGCCTCATGTTTTAAAAGTACAGCTGGACACACATCATGTCAAATGGTATGCTGTTAGAAGAGAGTGGTTCGAAACACTATGGTTGTGCTTTGATACCATACAAATGAGTACAAGTTAAGAATTGGTGTTTGGATTGGTGATAAGATGTTAAACCAATTTAGTTAGATTAGATTGAAACTATGTTGAGAAGTTCTGAAACACCTGAAGTAGTTTGTATATCTAAATGTTGTAGTTTGAAATGGAACACAGCAAACAGTGTTTTGGCACTCTAAAATCTGAGCTCAAGACACTAGAGCAAAGATGTTGTTTTTAATGTTGTTTTATTAATTTCATACAAAGCAAGG
This sequence comes from Galaxias olidus, assembly GCA_026901105.3. NCBI lineage: Eukaryota > Metazoa > Chordata > Actinopteri > Galaxiiformes > Galaxiidae > Galaxias > Galaxias olidus. The sequence goes on from JAPMUY010006409.1 coordinate 87,894, forward strand.
CTGCACAGCTACACATTCAGACTATCCTGTAAAATCCCTACAAAAAGGCAAAATATTACAGAACCAACAACATTACAATAACTATTTTAGTACAGATTTATATCAATGGACTTCTAGATTTGAACCATCTATATCTTCTTCTGTCCAGGCATCTGTTATAATCACAAAGCCAATTGACATGTCTGTAGACGTGCTGTGTGGTATACTTGAAGTCTGTCCAGTGAAACTTTGTCAGACATGATCGCTGTGATAGCCACGATAACTAGCTAAGTGCTCGTCCTCGTTCATTCAATGTCTGTAGAATATTGTACTTGCGTGGTTGTTTATGTTATTGGTATTAAAGTTTTTTTAATAATAGTTCCTATTCCATATTTATTCATGAAGATTAGAGCAGATCAAAGGTAAACAACACACACACACATATACATACGGGTGAAAAATTTAAGGAAAAACCAACATAAAGTGTCTTTGTAAGGTGTTGGGCCACCATGTGCTGCCAGAACAACTTCAATGTGCCTTGGCATTAATTCTTCAAGTCTCTGGAACTCTATTGGAGGGATGGAACACCATTCCTTCTAAAGATATTCCTTCATTTGGTGTTTTGATGATGGTGTTGGAAGGCCCTGTCTAACTCATCGGTACAAAATCTACTATAGGTGTTCAATTAGGTTGAGATCTGGTGACTGCAGAGGCCATACAACAATGATTCACATAATATTCATACTCGACAAACCATACAGTGACCCGTTTTGGCATGTGCATGGTAGCACGGTCGTTCAGGAATAGACCATTTTCATCAGGTTATTCCTTTATTTTGTTTGAGAATATGCTCGCTTTAAGAACTATCCAGAACCTGGTAGAATGTTGTATTTCTTCATTGGAATTACATGTAGTGAAATAAAGGTGAATGAAATTCAATAGATTTGTAAATCGCACAGGTTGGATGATACAATTGTATCCCAGATATATATAATATATAATAAATATAATGAAGCAATGTTTTGTCAGAGAAGGATTAACAAAGCGTTCCAATCAGTAGAAAATGGACAAGTACTTTGACTTACTTTTTTCCCTTTGTTGAGCCAAGATCATATATATTCAAAGTGATTGGTAATGGTGAGCGGAAGACCATTCAGTGTGTTCCTCTACTCCTGACCCTGAAGACTGAATTCTCACCAACCTGTAGAAGGTGCAAGATGGAAAAATGTACAAGAATCATTCACTATTTTAAAACTGGAATAATGGATTTTGGATTATTGTGTATTCTGATGAATAAAAAAATGTGAAACACAGGTGCACAGGAAAAAACTGAAATTCTTTGCATTTTACTTTATTTTAATGAATTTGCATCCAAAGATTCAAAAATAAAAAAGGAGCCATTCGTCTCTTTGCAAAATGCAAAAATATGGCCTTGACACTGACAGTTTGGCTCAAGTTATCAATGCTAGCTGTCCTAGAAAAAGAGGGAATTGATGTTGATACACAATATCAGTGGAAAAGTACAGGGCATTTTGCTTTTATTTGTGGAGACAACTTGAATAGCCATCAGATAGGAGGCTTCAATGCATGTTTTGGTCCTAGAGTAATGCAACCATGCATGCACTGCACAGTGGACAAAGAGGAACTCTTAAGTTATATGCGATGCTGATGAGCTTCAAATTAGGACAGTTGATGAGTGTAACCACAGTGTAATAGAGGTGATACAAGACCCCTGAAAGTCGTCAACATATGGCAAAATCTGTCGTAAATTACTAGCAAGGTTGTTGTCAAAGTACGTGGATAATCGTACGGACTAGATAATAGCCTGATTCAGTGATTGATCTGATTCATCTCGGAATAAATATTAATTTAATAATAATGTTTATTAATTCGACAAAACATATCATAGATTGCTGTACATTTTTCAAAGCTTTACAGTGAATATTTTGGTCATAGGAGTTGCATAACTGTTCTGATCTCTGAATGGTTTGTGTAGAGACACCAAAGTAGCGAGCAACACTGTTGGTTTAATACTACTCAGAATTTAGGTTTCCAACAAATCAAGAGGAATCTCGTAGCAGCATCGTCCTATTGTGAGGCTACATTAAAATTGTCATTTTTGGTTAGGAACCTTCCTAACTGAGTGAAATGATCCAGAAGTATCTAAGTGGCAGCCATGATAACTGCTGTTCGAATTCTCTAACGCTGTGTCTCAAATCGCATACTACTACTTTTTTCTTTTAGTAGGTACTGCAGCTGCCCACACAAAGTACATACTTTTGCTTAAAGTAAGCATACAATTGGGACATACTTTGTCATATCATCTGTCACAGTCCTTAGTGCCAAATTTTTTAATAATTGGTGCTCCATCGGTGCGGAGAGTCGATGTGTCGTGTCTTCCGCTTCGCAGAGCATTGTGGGTCAGAAAAGCATGCTGGCTAGGATACTGTATATTGCGAACGGATGTAGTAGGACATCCTGGTATTTTTGGCTAACTACATTTGACATACTATGTATAGGGACACACTAAATCTTTTTCTGGTTTACTATATAGTATGCTAGTATGGGTATTGAGACACAACCTAAATGCTAAGGAAAGGTGCTTCAATGTTTCCAACCTTATGTACTTCTGAATATGATACACGTGACCATCCTTTACAAAAGGAAAGGAGATAATGCTGCCCCACAGTTTTTGTGGCAGCAACATTAAAGTGATGCACCATTCGGCCGCTGACAAAACGATCGGTGTGACCGACAAGGGACGCAGATCACATAGTTTTCATTCCATTCCGTTTGCTAATATGCTTATGTGCTTAATGTTTTGAACTCTCAACATGTCTGATACTTAAGAATGATGATATGTACCAACATGTAATGCATATCTTGCATACATTCAACAATTACAGTACAGTCAAAACAGTCATATTAATGTATGAGTTAATGAGGACATGAGCAACCATTCTCTATGTGACATCCATTTTCTTTCACTTTTGTGACTGGGGCTGTGTTTGGAATCGCCTACTTAAACACTATCTACTACGTGCTCAATGAGTACATAGTACTATACAGTGCCTTGCAAAAGTATTCACCCCCCTTGGCATTTTTCATGTTTTGTTGCCTCACAACCTGGAATTAGAATGGATTGTTTGAAGGTTTGCATCATTTCATCCAGAGAACATGCCTACAACTTTGAAGATGTGATTTTTTTTTATTGTGAAGCAAACAACAAATAGGACAAAATAACAGAAAACTTCAGCGTGCATAAATATTCAACCCCCTAAGGTCAGTACTTTGTAGAGCCACCTTTTGCGGCAATTACAGCTGCAAGTCGCTTTGGATAAGTCTCTATGAGCTTGCCACATCTTGCCACTGGGATTTTTGCCCATTCCTCAAGGCAAAACTGCTCCAGCTCCTTCATGTTGGATGGTTTCCGCTTGTGAACGGCAATCTTCAAGTCTGACCACAGATTCTCAATTGGATTGAGATCTGGGCTTTGACTAGGCCATTCCAACACATTTAAATGTTTCCCCTTAAACCACTCGAGTGTCGCTTTAGCAGTATGCTTCGGGTCATTGTCCTGCTGGAAGGTGAACCTCCGTCCCAGTCTCAAATCACAGGCAGACTGAAACAGGTTTTGCTCAAGAATATCCCTGTATTTAGCACCATCCACCTTTCCCTCGACTCGAATCAGTTTCCCAGTCCCTGCTGCTGAAAAACATCCCCACAGCATGATGCTGCCACCGCCATGTTTCACTGTGGGGATGGTGTTCTTGCGGTGAATGGATGTGTTGGGTTTGCGCCAGACATAGCGTTTTCCTTGGTGGCCGAAAAGTTCAATTTTAGTCTCATCTGACCAGAGCACCTTTCTCCATCCATTTGGGGAGTCGCCCACATGCCTTTTGGCAAACTCAAAACGTGCCTTCTTATTTTTAACACTAAGTAATGGCCTTTTTCTGGCCACTCTTCCATAAAGCCCAGCTCTATGGAGTGTACGGCTTATTGTGGTCCCATGTACAGATACACCAGTCTCTGCTGTGGAACTCTGCAGCTCCTTTAGGGTTACCTTTGGTCTCTGTGCTGCCTCTCTGATTAATGCCCTCCTTGCCCGGTCTGTGAGTTTTGGTGTGCGGCCCTCTCTTGGCAGGTTTGTTGTGGTACCATGTTCTTTCCATTTGAAGATGATGGATTTGATGGTGCTCCGGGGGATCATCAAAGATTTGGATATTTTTTTATAACCCAACCATGACTTGTGCTTCTCAACAACTTTGTCCCTGTTTGGAGAGCTCCTTGGTCTTCATGGTGTGATGCCACTTGCTTAGTGGTGTTGCAGCCTCTGGGACCTTTCAGAAAAGGTGTGTTTATACTGACAGATCATGTCACACTTAGATTACACACAGGTGGACTTCATTTCACGAATTATGTTACTTCTGAAGGTAATTGGTTGCACCAGAACTTTTGAGGGGCTTCATAGAAAAGGGGGTGAATACATATGCACATGCCAATTTCCAGATTTTTATTTTAAAAAATTATTTTTAATATATATTTTTCTCATTTCACTTCACCAACTTAGACTATTTTGTGCAGATCCATCACATAAAATTCAGATAAAAAAAAACATTTAAATTACAGGTTGTAATGTAACAAAAATAAATAACTAGCCAAGGGGGGTGAATACTTTTGCAAGGCACTGTATACTGATAACTTAAACCGAAATCTAGTATACTGCTTTTTACAGATATTCGCTTATATTTTAAGTATACTCAACTGGAACATGTGACCAAAACCTCGGTCAGAAGGAAGTTGCCGAATTGCATTTTGGGGCGTGAAGCATCGTCTAGTAACCATTTTCCTAAATATTGTATGTCATCCAGGAACCTTTTCCATACTCAAATTTCACATACTATGTTCTGTTGATATACTGCATACACATTTTTGGTCAAATGTAGTATGTTAGGTATGTATACTAGGCGATTTCTAACACAGCGGGGTAGCCTAGAGCCTTTGTTTTTTTCTTCCCAATCTTGGTATTAAAGTAAAATTTTTCACTGACTTGCCCACGTTTATGTAGGCTATGAAATAACATGGTAAGAACGGACGCGGCAAAGTATCTAGGATGGGCTTTTAGTAGTCTTCAGGACACTGTAGTTTCATCACGGAAGACCTACGTCAATGACATCCCGTTGCATAATTATATAGCATAGTGTAAGTGCAGTTGGATTTGCTTAGCACCACGATTGTCTTTTCTTAAGTCCTTATGAATTCTCCTTCTTATCCTTCCTTAACGTCATTACGTTTTCAATCAAGGTTAAGGAAAAGTGCTTAGTTAAGGATATAGAACATACTTTTTTTGACTATTCGGATCCACCCTGAGTCTCGAACACTTGTCAATGCAAAATTGTCTCTAGGTTGCACCACACAATCTTATCCACGTCTGAATCAGTCATTGTAGTGATTTCTACAACCCTGTCAACAAAGTCTTTGACAACTATCTACAAAGTCTATGACAAGATCTACCATCTTGGGTGGTACCACTATCAATTAAAGTCTTAATACCTGATTTCTTTGTTCCAATATGAAATATTTTTTGTAGCCGCTATCAAGAAACATGTTCACGCACCTAAACTTTCAAATCCAACCCAATATAGGCCACTGCTGTGCAATCAGAACAGCTAGCCCAAGTGAAAACCAACCAATAATTTGCATGCTGGAGCATGAAATACTTCAATAAATAAATCCTTCAATAAATGTGTTAATAAATTATTAAATAAAATGTACAATAAATAATGCAATGCACATTTTATGTATTTATTGATGGATATTTATGTATTTATTGATGGATTTAATGAAACATTTATTGATTGATATGTCACGTTCCATCCTCCATAGATAGTAAGGTGTGTAACGGGCATTTTATTTCTGGTTTCTTTTGATGGTCGTTTGTTCTCTTCCTTGTGTGTTTCTGCTTGCCTTGTGTAAAGCACATTGCTTTGCCTCTGTGCATGCTATACAAATTAAATTGATTTGATTTGATTTAACGCTGCATTGTGCAAACAAAAACAACAAAACAAATTGGCTTAAAAAAAAACCTCTGACGATGATTGCCTCAATACACTCAGTTGTGTTTTAACAAAGGTAATGTGTCAATTTAGTGCAGTCAAAAGTAAAAGATTTGCACACATGCAATTTAGTTCCAAATCCAGAAGAGAGATCTCTCTCTCGGAGCCTGTGTGCGAGGGCAGCTCTCTATCACAGGCTGCAACACTGTGCAGGACACACACAAAGACACACACAGAGACCCTGTTCTTAGTGACAATGACGGAGAGAACTAATGGTTCAAAAGTGTGGTTACACTTCACTAGAGTTGATGCTTACAATCTTTTCATTTAGCAAAACATTTGCTGCATCCCAAATCGCATACTACTACTTTTTGCTTTTAGTAGGTACTGCAGCTGCCCTTACAAAGTACATACTCTTACATGCAGTGTGCATACAATTGGGACATACTACTTCATCATAACATTATGCCTTGAACTTTGACCCTCTTGCTCATTCATCCGTAGCAGTCCATATCGCAAATTTTTTTTATGTTTTGTGTGACATTTATGCTCCCTCAGGGCAGATCAGTTGATGTGACGCATCTTCCACTTTGCAGAGGATTGTGGGGCAGGATAGCCAGAAAAGCATACTGGCTTACATAGCCTACTGCAAAATGTGACCGGATGCAATAGGACAACCGGGTATTTTTGGCATACTGCATTTGACATACTATGTATTGGGACATACTAAATTGTTTTTCTGGCTTTCTAAATAGTATAGTAGTATAGATATTGGGATGCACACATTTTACCACAGGTACCCTCACTGTTTTTTGCACTGTGTTGTTAAAAACAGTGTTTCAACTCTGGTCAGTTGATGACAGCACAGTTGCCACCACATTAAGGGTTTCTAAACACTTTAACAGTGTAGGCTAGCTATAGCCTATACAAAAGTTTTCCAACAGAACTGAAACCACAAGTTTTCACCTCCCAATAAAGTAATCTGAGGTGGTGGTCAGCAACTATTCTCGGACAAATTTCCGCGTTCCAACCAAACGAAAAAAGTCCCCATAACTTTTATTCCCAGGAACTACCTTTCAAGGAACTAAAAGGTTCCTGCAGCTCTATGTTATCTGCATTTCGACCGCAGGAACTTTCCCCAGAAGAATTGGTAGATTATTCCGCTGACGCTACGCCATACAAACTGACGGACAGAGGTCATTATTTGTGCGACACGGCAGCAGTAGTAAACATCCATCTACCAGAAAGTCTGCTCTGTTGAGTTTGGATATTATTGTATATATGTTTGATTGGCTTTTTTATTTTGAATAAAAAAACATCCATCTATTGTAAGCATTGTTGTCGTATTCTCGATGTTGACGATCCGATTGTGAGTTCGTTTGCACTTGTGGCGGTTGAAATTTGCTGCAAATACTCTTCCAATCTTCCAATCAGAAATGTTCAGCGCTGCAAACTCTACCCCGAAGGTTCCTGTACTTTGGAAAGTACTACCCCTGAGCAGGGACTTTTGGTTTGTGCTTTTTGGTCTCCAGAACTTAATTTAGACCCTGGTTCTTGTGGTCGAAACACAGTGATTTCCTGGGAACGTTCCTAGTTCTAATTCTGCGGTTTAAGATCAGAGATGCCAACATTTTGTTGAAATTGAAGATAGGCATTTTTCTATCTATAATAACGATCAGTATGATCAATGTAAACTTATCCGATGGCAAAAGTTAACCCCCAAACATTTCCACTATTTAGTTTGCAATTAATATAAAATGGATTTGTAATGGTCTTCAACTTTGTAAACTGAAGGCAGAAATGCCAACCTTGTGATGGAAGGCTGCAAAGACTGGCACTCAACCTCAGATTGGAAATATGGCATTCTCCTAAAATCTATGGCTAATGTGCATTGTATTATTGTTTATTGCTCTTTTTTGCTTCTTAAACTTTGGATTAACTGTGGATTAAGAAACCAGATGCCATATTCACAGAACATATTCTGAGGTAGTTGTCATGAATGCATATTAAGAGAATGTTAAGCTGCTCCTGCTTTGTGGTTTCTCCCTTTGTCTCAACCTAAAAACCCTGCCTAAGTTTTATATTAAATGTGCAACTGCAGTTGACATGTTTCCCCAGAGCACTTTCACTTTTTAATACATTTTATTATAGTTTATTTGATTCTACATGGTTGAGCAGCAATGGAAATATTACTCAATGTTCCTATGATAAGCTTTTATTTATTTGTGTAATACAGGAAGCAGTTCTCACTCATAAGTGTTACTTTGGATTTCTGATTCACGCTGTGTTAAAATATAAGTTTGTGGATAGTTTATTTGCGAGATTGTGAACGTATTTTTGTTGCGTCTTTTACAAAAGCGTTACATTGGATGTTATCTTTGTTATGCAATAAAACAGTAGCATGTTAAGTCTCTCCCCATTGGCTTCCCACTAACCGCCACAAGCCACCAGAGTTGACCTTGGTTACTGTAGGGAACACAACAGACACTAAAATGCGAAGTAATATGTTTCACAAAAAAGTGCGCAAAATACAGACTTTTTAACTGGCACAAGCGTAGTCATAATTTATTTGATCTAAGGAAGTGCTTTGTCTCCGATTTAAAACCATTACTAAATGTCTGACAACTTTTACACTTGGCAACCTTCCATAGGCCAAACCTTAGCACACATTGTGGGTCTATCACTTTAGTGGGGTATGCAAAAATTCCTCATGGGAAGAGGCGTATAAATCCTATTTAATAGACTTCAAGGAGGAAAAAGGAGCCAGCAAACATGAAAGGCTGGGGGGAAATCCACTCTGAGACCCCACGTGTCTCATGGAACATCCACGAAGAAGACAAACAATTAGCCTCTCCGTCACTACTCCTCTAAACTAGACTAGCTCTAGGATTAGTCAGCAAATGAGGTGCACATGGATTGTCTACCAAATCGAAAAGTGCGTGTGTGTGTTAGTGCGTATTTGTACAAATGATATGTGCTGTAGGTACAGTAGGCAACGTGGTGCTTTCTGCTGTAAGTTTTTTTTTATACATTTAGCATATTAAACCCTAATGCTTTTAGTGAAGAGAACCCCAAACAATGTCTGTGCATGTATGCGTGTGTGTTAAGTCTTTGTGTACGTGTATACATGCCTCCATGTTTGTATGAATGTGTAGACAATGTTCTACTCTGTTTTCTGTAGTACAGTGTGATATTCCATCTAATTGTGTTATTATATGCCCGGTCTACTTTTGCAAGAGGCCAGAGCATTGCAATTTGCAACACGCTATAAACAGACAGATACTTGCCCATGATTATGTATCTAGGTAAAATGGTCATCAGGCCGTCTTAATTCAACCCAACATGGGGAGACACACTGGGGTTGGTGAAGCAAATTGGTTGGATGGCACCCAATTCTCAGATCTAAGCTGGTTGGGCAGGAAGCGGGGGACATGTTGGACAGAAGGATGGAGCCAGGTCAAGAGTCACTCTACTGATAGATCAGCATGAGACTCACTGATGTCCTGCTTATAGCTCTGGATATATTGTGCATTTCAAAACCAACCGGTCAATACAGTTCCAAAAAGGACACTTCTTTAGAGTGACTACCATTGAGAAAGGTAGTGCGCTAACATTTTCCTATACATTTAAGGTGTTTTGCCATGTAAATGCTTTTCCTACATCCCCCTCTGCTGTTTTCAAATCAATGCAAGCATGTGGATGAGATGAGAATATGACAGCAGTGTTTCTTTTGAGTCTCAATGCCCACTGAGTTTGGTATTTCCAACATAATGGTTGCCCTCCAACAGGTCAAGCTCTTCTGTTCCTGAGACTGGAGTGTCATTTCAGAGCTTATTGGATGAAAGTCTTATTCGCCCTTGGCTGCCAAAGATGACGTTGCCATGGAAACAGCTTCTTCTCTTATCAATCATTAACTGTCTGGCAGGTAACATGTCTTTTTCTATATGTAAAGACTCTTGTGTCAGGACATTTAGTATCCAGGGGTGACACCTATAAGCTTGAAATAACGTCCCTATAATATGTGATTTCACATCGTTTCAAACTGTTGTTTACCTAAGGAACAGGTTATACATTTCTAGCCAACGGGCATTTAGGTATTTTGAAAGTTGCTATATTTGTTTTCAAGAGGTTACTACCTAGAATTAAATAGTTTCTCACACCTAAGTAAACTGAAGTGTATACTTCTGATAGGCAGAAAGCCAGGAAAGGAGGGCTTTTGGTTTAAACTTAGCGAAGTTTCTCAGCCTGTGCTATCTGACAGATTGTCTGGACAGTGGATTGTACCATGGCCCAAGATGGAGAATGGAACCTGGTGACTTGTTTATCCCCGTCGATTCCATTGAGGAAGAGGCAACCATGACCTGCGATGCAAAAGGATTCCCCCCTCCTCAGTACAGGTAAATATCAGTAACTTTTTGTTTGACCATACATAAATTCTTGCTTCCACAAGTTTTAAAGCTATGCTGGGCGAGGGACAAATAACTAGAGGTTAAGTTTTATGTAAACCAGCCCGCTTGTTTTAGACTCATAGATGCATTACACATGCTTTTGGTCAGGGATTTGTCCTTTTCGATCCCTCCATCCATTTTGATCCACCCATCCATTAAAAAATATAATGATAATGAATTATTATTAGTTTCATTGTTCATTGTACAGTATCTAAGTAAGACTTGTATATAAATGTATTAACTCCATAATAGATTTATCACAGCCGCCAGAGTATATGAGCTTAATGATAGTGGTGGGAAGTACACTTGCTCATCAGCACGAGTGTTGTGCATTGTGCACCCAAACCTCCTACCGTAACCCCAGCTGAGATGAGGTATTTCCTCATGCTAATTAGATGCATGGTAGTGTAGCGTCCCTCCAGGCTGCCTGTGCTCAGCTCCACGGGCCCTCAGCACCTCTCTGGCTCCTTACTTGAAGTGTAAATAGGCTATCCAGCTCCCTTCATGCTCTCTCTTTTCTCTTTGTCAGTCCTGTCACTCACTGGAAATGGGGTTACCACTGTGCAGCAGTACAATTGTACAGATGTAGTGTATCGGCTCCCTTTTCAGCCTTTTTACCTGTTACATTATACAACTAGCTTTAAAGAAGCCCTGAAACGTATTGTCGCTTCAGAGGGGATCATATATTATACAAATGGATGTTTCAAGCAATCTAAAATATTAATATATCCCACAAAATCATCACCATAATAATAACCACCATAATCATTTGCCATCCTTTATGACTGTTGACTATCTCATTTCAAATTGATAAATAATACGATTTTTAGTTTCAGTCAGGTTTAAAACACTATGCAACATAGTTTAATAAAAAGCAACCCTTCAACTTTGAAGGTCATTGTGTGTACTCTGTATATGACACACTCCAGTCATGATCCCAATGGTTTATATTGCACAGATCAACATTTTAATTCACATAAAATATCCCTGTCCATTAGTGTGATTGCAGCATGTGGACTCTCTACTGTATACTGAAGTTGTTCCTGACTTGCCCCTGCCCTAAGTGTTTGTATGTGTGTGTTCTACTCTTGACACTCGCTGCACCCATCTAGAAGTAATCAAGAATGTTGACATCAAAGCCCTTAAAAGTTTGTTTCTCATGTGGCCCTTCTGTTTTCACTAAGGAAACATAAAAAAAGAGAAAAATATCTGTTTTTAGAAAACACATATTAAAAATATTGATTGAACAATTTCAGAACCTTGTCCCTGAATTCAAAAGATTTAGCTAATCATTAAAACATTTACTGAATAATGAATCAACTTTACAATTTAGGTCATAGCTTGCTTCTCTTTTCATTCAATTATATGACCTTATCTCTTCCTTCTATTTATAGGCTTGGATGTCTCAACGAAAATAGATCATTGTGGAGTTTTTTAGTATGCTTGAACCTGCTGTGTGCTATTGTAATGTGCTAATATTGCAAGATATAAATCTGAAGGCTGCATGTACAGTATTAGGCGGCCCCCACACCAAGAACAATAACTATAATTATAACTATAAAGTCAGATAAAGGAGTGTGCTCATACTATAACAGTAACCATAACTTAGTGGGGAACAATATAGTGCTGATAGCTTTCAGAGCAATTATTTCCATGTTCTGTAAATTATAAATGGTTGAGAACCAATAAAAAATGTGTTCTGCATTGGAACTCAAAATCTTATCCATGGGTGCCTGCTTTCAGTAATATTAATAAAAAAGACACATTAGATTGATCGAACATGTAATTATACCTGAATACCAACATACCAAGAGCTAACTATATTAAAATTGCAGGTTTTAAACTATGATCAGACAGCGGTACAGGACATTTCACACAATATAAAAGCAGCTGCAGGGGATACCTTTCAATACGTGTACTTTTCGTACATGTCCAAATCAACTAATGTTGTGTCAAATAAAGGAAATATGGACGTCAGTAAAACTTTAAATCGTTGTAGTTATTGTAAGGCTTATTGTCCTAGGTGTGGAGGCTTCCTTCCTGTAAAAACGTGTTTTAACCAGTTCTTACGTCCGATATAGGAATGTGCTGATGGTTTATTTGTCATCACAGATGGACATTAAATGGGACTCTAATCAATCTGGGCTTGGGCCAACGGCACCGTCTGTCTGGGGGCAACCTCATTATAAGGAGACTGGACCTTTACCACGATGTAGGGACGTACCAGTGCACTGCCTACAACATAGCGGGAGCCATTCTGAGCAGGAAAGCAAGGCTACAATTTGCTTGTAAGTCACTAGGGCTGTTGCATTAAGATAACAGTGTATTGGGAGAACACGCTCTATGCAAATTAAGAGTACTCAGTGTTATAGATATGCTGCTTACTCAAACTGCAGAACACAAGAAAGCCTTATGCTAATCTTTTAGATCTACATTTATATTTTTTAGTCATGAACAATTACACTGCTCTCCCAATTGATTTGTTTTACTGTTCTGCAGTAATATTTTTTCCACTCAACTTTTTAAGAGTCACTGTCTCACAGCTTATGCATGATTTTTCTTGACTTTTACCTCCTAGACTTGGACCATTTCAAAGTCCACACTAGGAGTGCAGTGTCAGTACGAGAAGGACAAGGAGTGGTGTTACTCTGTGGAACCCCTACTTCCTCAGGAGGTGAAATTATTTTCCATCAACTAATTATAGGTGTTTCAACTTCACGGGGTGTTTTGTATCTTCCAGGGCAAGTCAAATCTAGCTCTGACTAGTGATGTAAAGTAAGGAACAATGGGCCTCTTTCACCAATTTGTTTTCAGAGTCAGTAGTGGATATCAATAAATAAAACAAAAAATGCATGGGTTGCTATTACTCGTTCACTGAATGCTGTATCCAGAGAAGGGTGCACAACTGAGACAAAACACTGGAGGGATAAAGTCTTGCCCAGAGTTATCTGAGCTGGACCAGCGCCATCCAGACCATTATTGGAAAGACAGCACTCTCGGGTGTGCCATCAGCTGAGGACCTGGGTCCCTTGTCAGCGGTTTCATCTCCTATGCCATCTCTAATCTAATGCTTTGTAAAATAATGAAAAAAACCAACACTCAGCACCACTTGGACCAGTGAGGGCACCGTCACATCCAGGCGATATTAAGCCGTAAATGTGTGTGGTGTAACCCAGCTAGTTGCTACACAGATTTCAGATACCAAAACCCGAAGTGGCCATGCCTCAACTAGAATGCTTAGACAGCCAACGTCAAGGTGTGTCCCATAGTACTATACACCATAGCAATGGCCTGCACTAACCGCCTGGCCCCTTCCTTTAAGGGGCTGAGCAAAGCAGACACAAAGCCAATCCACCATGCGGAACCCTCACATCCTGTCAATGTAACCGCGCAAAGCACGTACAGGAGGACACAGACATGCCAGGGCCTTGGGACATAACTGGAGGACCTCCACTGCATTGCAGGCATAGGACACTCGTGCACCGGCGCTTCTTGACCCATTGGCGCGTCCATTTCTCGGAGAGAGCATTAACGACAGCACTAAGCGTTTTCCCGCCGTGCAATCTTAGGTAGTTGCACACCGCCTCACACACATCCAGCACCGACATACTGTAGACCTTATGGGAGACGAAGCGCGTCTCTCAAGGCCGCTGGGCTCCTGTGTCAGGGTTCCTGGTTCCCCGAAGTTGTCTCCTGCCTGGCGCTACACGGGGGATAAAGAGGGTGTTGGACTAAACCTCGTCTTTTTCTACTTCTTTGATTGGGAGCGCCATCAAGCCCTGTATGCTCCCAGAGGGGTAAGCCGTGAGACTCAGCAGGGGGAATTCCTGCATCGGTGGTCCTCCGTGAGTCACATCAAAGGAGCAGCGTGGTCAAATACAAGTCTCCTATTTGAGTGTGGCATGCACAGCTACCACTTAGCTAAAACCAGCTACCACTTGTGCTACTGAATAGCTAAGCAACAAGCCTCATCCACGAAGACACAAGCTAGCTAGCAGCGTCGAGAGAACCAAGTCGCGAGGTTGACAAGCCAGTGCTCCAAGCACGGAGAGTCGACAAAGGTATACTGGAGAAACAATAAACACAAAAGGTGTCTTCGAAGTTCAAAGCAAAAAGAACGTTTTGGTTAACTTTGCACAAATGCAAGCTAAGGCTTTGGGCCACTGCTGTGGTGCATAAGTTGACCATAATGAAAAAAATATCACAATAAGAAAGATTGGTGAATGCCAGAATCTTCGTGAAAACTGTGTAATTGTGTTTTAATAAGACATTTCTTCTCAAGAATGGTTGGTGAATGAGGCCCAGTGTTTCATTTTAATTGTAATTATACTAGTGGTGTATACTCTTGGATTTTTCTCTCATTCGTTTTCTTAAACCTTCCTATGCTTACCCTTTAGACCTAATTTATGCGTGGGTCTTCAACGAGTACCCGTACTTTGTCCAGCAAGACAATCGACGCTTTGTATCTCAGGAGACAGGAAACCTTTACATTTCAAAAGTGGAACCCTCAGACGTGGGGAACTACACCTGTGTGGTAATGAACAGTGTCACAAAGGGAAAAGTAAATAGTTCACCCACGTCCCTGATCCTCAGAACAGATGGTATGCTATTATCAATACTACCCTAAATAATAATGTGAAATGTATTATGGGATAGAGAAATTCACATTCCAGTAAAAAAAACATATTTTTAGAATGCGGGAAACAAACGATTCTGATTTCTTTACTTTTTTACTTTCTATAACCACTTTTTGTGGTTCTGTTTCCCTGCTGCCCCTTATTGTTTGTATTGAAATAAATACAACCCATAGGGCTAAAATCAGCTAAAATATTTTAAAGAACTATATGAAGAAAGAAAGCTTCACCCTATAATTTTCTTTCTAGAATTGGCTGAAATAATGTTATGCTTTCATTTAATAATCGGTCCCCTGATGGCAAATTTAAGTAGTATCACAAAACAGAATATTTATTTATAATTTGATCTTGCTTGTGCAGTACTTCTGTTTGGCCAATGATACACGTCCTATTGATTGTAAGTCATGAATAATGAAGGTGTCAACGAACACTTTTGTTTTCCTTAGGAGTTATGGGTGAATACGAGCCAAAAATAGAAGTATATTTCCCTGACACTGTACCAGCTGCAAAAGGATCTGTGGTTACTCTGGAGTGTTTTGCACTTGGGAAGTAAGATGGATTATTTATATTATGTTTTCAGTCTCTTTCATTTAGATTAGAGTACCAATGGATTGTTTATCTTTACTACTGCACAATATTGTCTTTTACATTTTGGAACACACTGATATTATTCATTTTTTAACTGGTAAATAGGATTTGTTGTTTTGTTTTAAATGCTTTGTATTATCATAGTTATCAAACAATAAGTGGGTCTTTCGGAAATAAAAGGCAAAGAATAGCTTGGTGCACTCTTTGAAATTTCTCATCAAGTCCTTGTCGTTTTCTTTCAGTCCTGTCCCTGAGATAACGTGGAAGAGAGCCAATGGCATTCCTTTCCCCAGCAAAGTGAAGATGAAGTATTCGAACGCTGTCCTGGAGATTCCCAGCTTCCAGCAGGATGACACAGGGGGCTATGAGTGTGTAGCTGAAAACAAGATGGGAAGGAATGTGGCTAGAGGACAACTGGCCTTCTACGGTACTAATACCCCTGGATGCGAGTGCAACACACACATAAATTTGCACAGACTTAGTGAATCAGGTGAAAGTGTATGACAACATTTTGTCATTACAAGTTAAAATTTCAACAAATATTTGGCAGTCTGTGAAGTATATTCTTTCTGCCTGTTAATTGTGTGTGTGTGGTAAAGTCCCAAGGGACTCAAATCAGTGCAAAGATATGGATAATATAGTATTTGATAATTGTTCCGAAGGACTGATGCGTCTTATGCAGTTGAATTTGAAGTTTTTCAGTGTTAGATATACACTTTACTTTCTTGAAATATGATTTGGGATAGAATAACTTAACAGTAGTTATTGTATATTATACCTGGATCACTTCAGCATCTCGTGTTAGTTCCCTTTACAATACTAGAAATTGACTTTCTCTTCTATTTAGTGTCCACATCTTTATATTGGTGACAGATTCCTGAAAACATTTAAAGATTTGCCACTGTAAACATGGTCTGTGAAGTCTATTTGTAATTTTCAGCAAAACCCCAGTGGATCCAGACCATGAAGGACACGTCTCTGGCCATAGAGGAGAGGCTATACTGGGAGTGCCGGGCCAATGGGAAGCCCAAACCCACATTAAGCTGGCTGAAGAACGGCCGAGTCCTGGTCTCGGACGTAAACACCATGTTACTGTGTTCATTTTCAAGGAAATTTATGACACATAATGTTGTGCATTGAAAAACAGAAACAGACAAGTTTGTCGAATTGAGACGTGGATTTTACTGCCTTGTTAGTTTTCTCCATTTCACATTTTGAGAGTGTATCCGTGTACTCCCCAGGATATTTCTCCATTTAATTTAAATGGGATTTTAGTTTTTCATGTTTTAGCTCCATTGCAGTGAGAGGCATCTATGAAATTAATGAGATGAATATTCCCCCACCTACAGCAACTTGGACAACATGGATAGTCTGTTGTCTAGTCATTTCCCTAAGATCATATTTGAATATATCACTTCAGCATAACTTTGATTTGCCATGCTTCCATTAAATGTTTTAGAATAAGTTAAAGCTTTGACGCAGACAAGTCTTGATAAAAACTGACGTGCTCACCTCAAACATCTATGCTGTCCACCGGGTGCCGTCACAAAATTTCATAACAAACAACGAAGACGTTGGTACCAAAATAAGTATGTACTACTTTTATTTTATGTGCAGCAGGAAAGCCTACGGGCTGAAATGTGTTAGTTTTACTTGCTGCTGCACATAATATAAAAGTTGTACATACTTATTTGTGAGTGCCGACGTCTTCATTATTTGTTAGGCTCTAAACACAAGCGTAACCACTTCCTTGTGCTCTCTATATCTGAAAAGAATAGCTGCCTTGGCGGAGACAGAACGTAATGACAGGTGGTCTGTGAGAATGGCACACCATAATGGTCTAGAGCCTATGGCTGTGGTGGAATTACAAAAGGCTGGTTTGAGGGCATTTTGAAATTAAGATCTTAATACAACATATAAATAAACTACAAAACATAATGAATAATAATTAGAGAACAAGTCCACAAAACAAAGACTCACCCCCTTACAAAGGGAATGCATTGATGGTCAATTTCTGCTAAGTGGAGACTAAACAAATAGTGGTTAGCAACTGGGAAAATGTGGAAACAAATAAAAACTGCTAATTGTTCTGTGCTTTTCTTTGTGCAGGATAGGGTCCATGTGGAGGATGGTGTTCTGACAGTGTCTGTGTTGACCCTGTCTGATGCTGGGATGTACCAGTGTGTGGCAGACAATAAACACGGGATCATATATTTTAGTGCTGAACTTATGGTTTTAGGTAAGGTGGCGTTTATCTCCGGAGTTTGCGCAGACCAAGAAATAGTAATTTTACTACAGTATTACTTTAAAGGTTGTTGGGATTAGATGATAAATGGGTCAGTGGGAATGGTTTTGTAACGGTACACATAATTTATGCATTCGCCATACCCTGAAATACTCAACAAAACAGTTTGTAAAGGCTTTGTTCAGATGATATATAAAATCAGTATTTTGTTTTAAAGCCTCCGATTAATTATCATCGATCATTGTGCATGGCCTACTTAAAACAGACATTCAATATAAACGTCAACTCACTGTGTGTGTATTTTGTTTTACCCAGCTTCTCCTCCGGACTTTACAGGGAGCCTCCTCAGAGCTCTCCTTAAAGCCAAAGCAGGCACCACAGTGACTTTAGAGTGCAAGCCCCAGGCTTATCCCATAGCAAGCATTCTATGGAAGAAAGGAAACCTGCCTGTCCACACTAATGACAGGTAATGTTTAACATAAAGTACGCTGTGCAATAACCCCTATTTAACAAAAAATTCAGCTGCTTTAGCATTTCTTCAAGTTTTAGTACCTTCCAAGTAGTTAAAAGAGGACACATTTGACACATAAAAAATAAGCTTATTCCTGTTAGCAAATTCCAGGCAGTTGAACAAATCTATTCCTATTTGAATTTGATACAACATACATGTCTGTGGCATGCAAGCTTTACTTTGATACATGGCTTTGTAGCTTTACTTCTTTTTGAATGGTAATCAGTCTCTTTATTGGCTCTCTATAGGATTACTCTGTCACCAGATGGAACCCTACGACTTTCTAATTTGAATAAGTCAGATGCAGGCAGCTATACCTGCTTTGCCAGGAATCGATTTGGCACATCTAGCACCATTGGAAGACTTCTTGTAACAGGTATGCAATGCTCAATATTTGAACGTCTCTTTGCAAACAATGGATGGGTAGAGTTAAGATTAACCTTTCTAAAAATGCATTGTAAATGACCTAATTTCCCTAGTGGATAGATTACCAAATCTTACAAATACAATGTTTTTCTGTACTTTGTACCGTTTTTGTGGTATCTATTTTATCTAGCTGTTTTGTCAGCATAACAACCTAAGTGCATGGACAGAATTAATTTGGTATTTGTTAATAGAAACCAATTGAACTTCATCTGTTTGTTGGCAGCTCTAAAAGCCAATTCACTTCAAAATCCACATAAAGGCTGTTAGTTGCAATTTTCCTATAATTGCTTTTTTCTTTAATTTAGTTTTGAAGCACATCAGGTTTGTCTGTAGTTTTATCGGAGTGCTCCTCATTGTAACTCAGTATGTGCAGTTTCCTGTCATGTCAAGAGCATTTTTTGTCTGATTATGCTTTAAAATTGCTATCAGTATCACGGTGATATAGAAGTATATTCTACACCTGCTAGATGAGAGTAGTAGCCTCTTTCAACAGTGACAGACCCTGCAATACCATTACTTTACTAAGCTGTCATTATGGAAAATGTAACATTCTGCAGGTGTCAATGTGACTCATTGATTTGCACAGCCTATTTATGGAGCAATGCTTGTACAACTGTTCAAATATTGGTTATCTTCTAGTAAATATTTTTCATTGTTGATAACCATCTACTTTATTTCATATCATTTCAAGTGAATGATTATATTAAATGTTATTAGATTTACAAGGCTCATGTTGGATTGGTTATGTTTTGGAGCAGATCCAACCAGGATCACACAGGGGCCAGTCGATATTGAGATCATCGTTGGCGAGAGTATTGTGTTGCCCTGTCAGGTTGCTTGCGACCCTATCCTCGATGTTTCGTTCTCCTGGGCCTTTAATGGACAACTCATCGCCAAGGGAGACAGCCACTTTGAATTAGTGGGAGGGGTGAGTTAACTCTATCACTGTTTCTCTCAGAACATGTGAATTGGCTGTTGGCACCTCATTCAAATTGTTGCTCATGATAAGTAGAGTTTGACTGTAGTTGTTGTAAAGACGGCAGCTACAGTATGGCTAATTTATTACTGTTACTTACTACTTCAAAACAGTAGAAAACATTTTGGATTTCAGATTTGGTCAGAAACAGAATGATCAAGTTTTCTTTTGATTCATTAAACTGTATTGTACTGTACTTTTCAAGTAATTGTCAAAATACCTACAATGCAAGCAATCTCAACATCTACTGGACAACAAAAGCATCCAAGCTCAGAAACCCCCTCACACTTTGAGAAAAGACGATCAACTTAACTACATAAAATTAACAATAATTTACCCGACACAGCCATGAGTGGAATTTTACCACCCATTTACCATTTGCTGCTGGCAGGCATCCTCTCAGATAAAATATGTAAATAACTTGTTTTTTATTGGGTAGAATAAACGAACTTGCAGACTGAATAGAAACAGCTCTATTTCTCCCCATGACAGGTCTTGAAGGTCAGGAGAATGACAATCACAAAAACCACCAGACACAATGCCAGAGGCCTGGCTTAAGACAGTGTCGGTCTTTATAACATATCTTAAGGCTTCTTGCTTTTGCTGAATTGTGCATTACTTAGATTTTCTGCAGTAAAGGTTGTTGATTATAAGGTTTAGGTTCTAGACAATGGCAGTCGACGTTGAGAACTCGACTATGGTGTTATTTACGTTAACCTCTGTTATCACCTCAAAAAACATTACATTTATACAGAGGTTTTTTGAAGAGTTATCGGAAATGTGTTAATACATGTCACACATAAGCAAAATATTCAAAGGCCCATGTGCAATCTTCACATTATGCACATACATATTATGCCATTCTTAATACAGCCCTTATGTATGATTTGGCAGACTTCAGCAGGTGATCTGATGATCAGGAACATTCAGCTGAACCACGCTGGCAAATACATCTGTGTGGTGGACACTGACGTGGAGAGCCTGTCAGCAGTGGCTGTATTGACTGTGAAAGGTATGGAAAAACAGCTAATTGCCGTCAGTCAGGTGCTGTTGACGACCTCTGGACTATTGCAGCCTAATTTCACCACTGATACATTTCTGCAATGCCAGAATAAATACTGTATACTGTACAGAGATGTAAACTTGCACACACCTTCATGAAAAATAAGACACGTTTGCATAAACACTATACACTAAATGATGTGTGTCTATTAAATTCATTACTTATTTAATCCACGATAAAAATGCCATGCAGAATGAAATATTGGTACAAACTATACATGACATTGCAACCTGTTGTCAGTAAACGCCACCTTTACAGTGTGAAATATTTTTTAGAGACCAAAGTAATTTCCAGTGTTAAGGTATTTATAATAATACAGAGTGATATCCCATTCCCTAGTGCTTGTTATAGCTTCCAAATCCAGCCCATGTATTACCATTCAACGTGGTTGAAATCTTGATATCGCCTCGGCTCTTGAACCAAAATATAAGTAAGGACATAAAACGTGACGCTACAAGCTTGCTATACCTGTATTTGGGGAATTTCTCCAATTCTTCTCTGAAGATCCTCTCAAGCTCTGTCTGGTTGGATGGAGAGCGTCGAGGCACTGCAATTTTCAGGTCCCTCTCGTGTTAAGGATGTTAGAACGGGTTCAAGTCCGGGCTCTGCATGGCTGGGCCACTCAAGGACATTCACAGACTTGTCCCGAAGCAACTCCTGCGTCTTGGTTATATGCTTAGAATCGTCCTGTTGGAAGGTGACCCTTTGCCTTAGTCTGAGGTCCAGAGCGCCTTGGAGCAGGTTTTCATCAAGAATTTCTCTGTACTTTGCTCCAATCATTTTTCCCTCGGTTCCAGCCAGTCTCCCAGCTCTTGCATTTGAAAAACATCCCAACAGCATGATGCTGCCACCACCATGCTTCACCGTAGGGATGGTATTGGCCAAACCGAGTTCCAACTTGGTTTCATCAGACCAGAGAATCTTGTTTCTCATGGTCTGAGAATCATTTAAGTGCCTTTTGGCAAACTCCCAGCCGGCTGTCATGTGCCTTCTACTGAGAAATGGCTTCTGTCTGGCCACTCTTTCATAAAGACCTGATTGGTGGAGTGCTGCAGAGATGGTTGTCCTTCTGGAAGGTCCTTCCATCTCCACAGAAGAACTCTGGAGCTCTGTCAGAGTGACCATCAGGTTCTTGGTCACTTGCCTGACTTTGACCCTTCCCCCCCCTATTGCTCAGTTTGGGCGGCCAGCTTTAGAGGGGTGGTTCTGAACTTCTTCCATTTAAGAATCATGAAGACCACTGTGTTTTTAGGGACCTTCAATGCTGCCAAAAACTTTTTTTTCCCCTTCCCAGATCTGTGCCTCGACACATGGACTTTCAACTGCGGGTCCTTATATAGATAGTGGGGCGCATCTGGTGGGTATTTGTCCCGTGGCTCCAACCTGTGGGGGGCCACAGGATTTTAAGGATGATAAATGGAAACAGGATGCGCCTGAGCTCAACTTTGAGGTCCTGTCAACACTTATACGGATATTTAGCAAAACAAACATTTACCTCTACGTTTTGATCTCTTAGACACAAGCAAACAGTGTTTTAGGTAATGTGGTGGCAAATTTTGGCATTCTCAAGGATGTTCAAGTCTAAGCTTCCAATGTAGGGGAAGGGTCAGAGTGAAAGCCAGGTCACCAAAGAGATAACATGTGCCTTTCTGAGAAACTGAAGGCCAGTGTAACATAATAGAGATGCATCCATGTTCCTGTATGCATATGTGTTTTTTCCATACTGGGAGGTAACACTTGTTCCCCCTTGAGCAATGGAATGATTTATTTAGTTTAGACTGATATACTCGTTTCAACCTTGTCATCAAATCAGAACTTTGTCGTTAGACTGAACTGACTGTAGTAATTTCTCTGTGTACAGACTTGCTCTCTGTACTCATTAATACAAGACGGAGATAGTTTTTGGTTGTGTGGACAGAGGGGGGAAAATATCCGTATTTGCATGGACAGGGCCTCAGCGTCCTAACAAAGGGTCTGAATACATATGTAATTGTGATATTTCCGTTTTTTTATATACATTTGAACAAATTTCCACAAACCTGTTTTTACTTTGTCATTATGGGGTATTGTGTGTAGATTGTTAAATTAAAATAGATTATTATCCATTTTAGAAAAAGCTAGGCTGTAATGTAACAATATGTGGAAAAAGTTAAGGGATCTGAATACATTCTTATTGTATTGTCTATAGAGAGCAGATACTCAAAATAAATTAGTGGGTGTTTATCAAATGTAAAATATAGTCAGCATATTTCTGCCATTATTGTGATATTTTTATTTTGTTTATTGTATATTATGATTATTTTTGACAGCGAAAGAAAGTTTCAATTGTTTGCAGTTGATTCAAAATGAATAATTTAAATAATTGACTCATTGATTACTAAAATGTTGCGTTAAATTTAAATATATTGTTCCCCTAATTGTTTGGATACTGAAAATACATTTACATCTTTGCAAATGCATTCAGACCTATACAACTGGTGTGTCCCACATCTTTTATGTATACTGGTGATGAGTGTGTTTGGGTGTTTGGGTTAGAAAATGATAAGGATATGAGCTTGGAAAAGCTCACACTTACTGTTATAAATCTGCTAATATAATGTACTGAGCTCAATGCGTGGAAAAATTCAATATAATGAGAGGGACAGCAAGAGCGGGCAAATGTTTTCCCAAGCTGTGGTTTGTGAAAAAAAAGCAGCCAGATGTTATTATTCATCAGCCTTATAGATTAAAACAGTCTGTAGAGACAAGCTGGTATCTAACGCAGCCTACTTTTCTATTTGAACCAGGCTCCCCAGGTCCACCCGACACGGTCACAGTGGAGGAAGTGACAGACGATACGGCCCAGCTGGCCTGGAGCCCTGGCCGGGACAATGGCAGCCCCATCACCAACTACATGATCCAGGCCAGAACCCCATTTACAGTAGGCTGGCAGAGAGTGACCACAGGTAAAGTACTGAGGCCTCATATATAAAAGTAGAGTGTAAAAATCTCTGGAAAGAAATGCTAAATATGCTATTTTTCATGCGACTTTCGGGACATATAAAAAAAGACTTGGAAAAGCCAGATTATGAGAAATGTATTCAGTGAAGAGTTTAGTGAGAATTGGCTAAATTGACTGGAACAGGACTGAATTAATAATCCTAATACCAGTCAGGTTTACAGGTGGAAGAAAAGGCTATCGGTAATAAGAAATGTGATTAGAAAGTGCAGCTGGTAATTTAGACTTAGATTGCAGGAGTTATGGGGTGTGTCATATTGGCAAACAGACCCAAGTGTGGTGGCGTGTGTAGGAAAGTAGTCTACTAATAAAGGCAAACAAAAACACGGAGACTAAGGTTCAAAATCAAATGTCACATTTACTTGTGACTATACACAGACTGGTTGTGTCGATCGGTTGGCCTGGCTCACGGTGTTTCTTCTAGCACGCAGCAGGGTAGTCCTGGCATGTCTCTATGCACGCCGACAGTTCTTAACAAACGCCTGGGCTGATGGACCTCCCACGTCCTCCTCCTGTTCCGGAAACAAGACCAAATTGACAATCTTGAGGAGACATACACAGAGCAGAGTGGTGCAGGGTGTTAGGAGCGTACTAATAACCGCGAGTGGTTGGCCCAGCAAGAAGTGTGCTCACACTCCAGGACAACCAGGGGCTGTCTTCGAGCTGCCCCGTCTAGCCCTTAAGACCTCCTCTTCCACTCCCCCATGTGACGGAGAAAGGACACACGCTGGGGGACAATGGACTCATGAGTTTCAACTCGGCCGGGATAATTATTAATTTGCTTTAGTCCTGAGGGGCTTATACTGGCAGTCTTCATCGCAACCGATGGGATATTTAAAAATAATGGATTTGTTTGAATTTGTACATTGAATCTAAAAGTTATCTTGCGTACAGTGTTTCAAGCTCCACCTTTAGGTACAGGGTCAATGTGCTAGGAACCTCAACAGAAGGGTAGCAAAAAACAGGACGGAACAGAATGGTTATCTACTGTACCATCCACAACGTTTGCCAGTGGAAACGCGAAAATAACCGTTCCGATACGTTAATGACCCGACCTGACCCGAATGGTTACCTACTGCTTGGTGGAAATCAGCCATGAGGTTCAAAATCAAATTTCACATTAACTTGTGTAGTGACTACACACAGACTGGTTCAAACAATAATGAAACAAAGGAGAATGTCAGAGCAACAACTTTCAAACAGGTGTACAATAATAATAATTGGGGGGGGGGGGGGGGGCTGGAAAACTGTGGATCAACTCTAACGTCCTCTAGTGGGCACTTCAGTGCTTGAGAGGGGATGGTAAACGTATTCACGTGTTCATAATTACATAATGTTTGTGATATATGAACAGAAAGATTACTATGCACGTCATATGCACGTTTTCTATACAGGATTTCCTTTTGTGACCTGTGAATACTGTTTTTTGCGAATGTTTGATAAACCAGACAGATTTTGAGGTATGTTTGGGTAATGTAGGCGGTCCAATAGCTTTGAATGAAAACAAAAAACCATACATAAAAAAACACTCAAAGAAGCCAGCCTACAGGGAAAATCATGAGTAAAAATTATGGACTACATGGTCTGCTGTCTTTTCTTCTCCAGTACCTGAGGTGATTGATGGGCACACTCTTACAGCCACAGTGGTGGACCTCAATGCATGGGTGGAGTATGAATTTAGGGTGTTGGCCAGGAACAGTGTAGGAGTGGGTGAACCTAGCCCCATCTCCCTAAAGACAAGAACAGAGGATGCAGGTAGTGTACCCTATATTGCTCCGATTTAGAGAAAGGTTTGTATCAACACATACAAAGTGTAGTATATTGCTAAATTGTATATATTATGTATATTATTATCCTAAAATATTACAATACACTAAACAATTTATTTCACCAGTCCAGCATAATTAGCAATTTTATTGTTTTTAAAGCTTGCAGTAAACATTTCCGTGATCTTTATTGTGCAGTCCCTGATGCTGCGCCTAGTGATGTTGGAGGAGGCGGTGGCAGTAGATCTGAGTTGGTCGTCACATGGGAGGTAAGTTATCTGTTTTTCTACCTTTCAAAAGGGCGGCAGATAAGCTTGCACATCAATGAACAAGGTGCTCAGAAATGTATTGAACATCAAGGCCTTTATTTGTGTTTCTGATTACTTGTGTAGAGCACCTCAAGGTACATTTAAACATTCAATCAAATGTTTTACCTTTGAAATGGTACCTCTTTATGATATCGTTTTTCCCCATTAATTCTTATGCTGGTGACAGCTTTATTTACATTTAAATCCTAATAATTCTGAAAGGGTTGAGGGTAATAATAATATTTTTATCAAAGGGTTGAGGATAATAATACCCTAAAAAATGTACCTTACAGATTGTGGATATTCCAAACTGTTTTATATCAAAAAAATTAAATTAATTGGTAGCCCTAAGTCCGCGGGCGCAAGGCCTTTAAACCCGCTAGTAAAGACTTAGGGGTCATTTTTGTTCAAGATTTAAGTTAATAAACAGGTGAGCAGATCTGAATGTGAATGTTCTAGACGGAACGGTAACTAAATGTTAGAGGTTTGCATACGTATGTTTTAATATCACTATAGTTTTGTGCTTCACTCTCAGCCTGTCCCTGAAGAACTGCAGAATGGTGAGAGCTTTGGTTACATCATTGCCTTCCGTGCCTTCGGAGAGGTCACCTGGACCCACGTTGCCACATCGGCCCCAGGGGCATCCCGATATGTGTATCGTAACGACAGCATTGCCCCCTTCTCCCCGTTTCATGTGAAGGTTGGCGCTTACAACAGCAAAGGACAAGGGCCTTTCAGTCCTGTGGTCACCATCTTCTCTGCAGAAGAAGGTGAGGAAACTAGAAATTAAAGTGGTTACGTTGGCCAGCTATATAAAATACAATTACAGAAAACATGAAAATTAAGGTGGAAATTAAAAAAAACAGGAATAATAAAAATAGGAAAACAAAGAATAAACCAAGAGAGAAATGAGGGTGGCATGAAATGGTACACTAGTCATAAGCAAATGGAGATGGTTGCACACCCACCAACTACCACCATCATCCGTAATCTAAAGATACATGCATAAGATTATAATTGTAAACCTTGAACATTTATAAAAAAAACTAATAAATGAAAAATGTCAGTTGTGATGGGAATAATAATGAAAATATTTTAAAGAAGTACGATTTAAATTGATCAAACATTGAAACAGTAGAAAATAGAAATGGACAGTGCTGCTGTGTCGCACTACTCACCCCAAACAACCCAAAGTACAAAAAACAACATTGCACAGATACCCAAAACAACCCAAAAGTACCCAAAACATGCCAGTACAGATACCAAAAACTATCCAAAAGTACCCAAAACAACCCAAAACAACCAAAAAGTACCCAATAAAACACAGTACAGATAACCAAAACAACCCAAAAGTACCCAAAACAACCCAAAATGACCCACAACATGCCAGTGCAGATATCCAAAACAACCCAATAGTACCCAAAGCAACACAAAAGTACCCAAAACATTTTGGGTTGTTTTGGGTTGTTTGGGTACTTTTGTGTTGCTTTGGGTATCTGTAATGGCATGTTTTGGGTCCTTTTTGGTTGTATTGGGTACTTTTTTGTTGTTTTGGGTATCTGTACTGTGTTGTTTTGGGTACTTTTGGGTTGTTTAGGGTTGTTTTGGATATCTGTACTGGCATGTTTTGGGTACTTTTGTGTTGTTTTGGATATCTGTGCTGAGTTGTTTTTGGGTACTTTTGGGTACTTTGGTGTGATTAGTATAACCCGTGCTGTTTACAGTAGTATATTTCAATGCAGTGTGATGCTAATTATTCACATTTCAACAAGTATTATTCTATTTTTAAAGTAGACCATCTGAGGATAATATTCTGCGATTTACAGCCTCGGGAGAGTAAGTTAAATTGTTAAATCCACAGATAGTATTCAAAATAACAATGATGGGCATCATAATGTCTGATGGGTTCCAGTGTATAAAGTTTCATCTCACTGCAGTGAACAAGTTCTGAAAGTTTCAGACCTTTAACTCTAATGGCGGAATTTTTATGATTTGTTGAATGAACTGCTGCTATAGCGCAACTAACAGGTATAAGGACCTGGAATGTGTGCCCATTTTTTTTAATTTTAAGCATGGGAAACCAGAGTTGATAGGAAATGGAAGAATATACATAGGAGTGGGAGGTAAGGTTAATACGCACAATTAGAATGGGTTCCTGGCTGCAAGAGCATACCACCTATAAATATTGAGGCAATACACATAAAATAAGAAAATAAGGTTATCTGTGGCTGTACATAAATAGGGGCTTGCTTTACTGCTATTGAACTGAGGAATCATCATGTAATTTGTTCTCCTTCCAGAGCCAAGCGGGATGCCAGGGGGAGTTTGGGCCAGAAGTGTTTCATCCTCTGAAATCGAAGTGAACTGGCAGACTCTTTCCTTCACTCCTGAAAGAGTTCTTGGCTTTGAGGTACATTTCCCCTTTTGAATGGAAATTGAAAGGAAAGAGTTGGTGCAACAAGATTGCAATTCTTGTCACCCACAGTGCCTCTCAATGTCCAAACTCAATGTTCCCATTCAAACAGCATTCAATTGTGTGACATGTAAACAAAAATCATTAGGTTGTTCACTACTGGTTCTAAACCACTTTTTCTTTTTTTGCAAATATGTGACTGAAAAATCTGCCTTTTTATCCACCCACTGTTACCAGCATAACACATGGTTATGGTGTCCATTTTGGGGCATGTTTCGTTCTCAGTCGGACTTGGTGTTATCTCATCAAAACCTGTGGTCATTCTGGCAAATACTTGCTTGCAAAGTCAGTCTAACAAAAATTTGTTTTCATGCTCGTCAAAACTTGGTGTCATTCTAATTCCGACTTGTTTGCATAATCAATAACTAAAAGTTGTTTAAAACTCCAAAAGAAATTGACGCGCGCACACAACTGTACAGTTTCTCACACAAAGGTTTTCGAAAAAGTTATCAGCCCTGTAACACATTTCTGTAGAAACAATTGAAATATGAAATAGTTTTTGCAAACGTTTCCCTAACTTGTTATGGGCTAATGTTTGCCCGCAAATCATCATGAGACATTGCCGTAAAAAACGATTTAATAAGTTTATTTCCCTGTTAGCATGAGCTAGTGAATGGCAAGTAAGTTTTAGCAAAATGACCACAAGTTTTGATGAGATTATATCCATTAAGTCTGAGACCGAATCATGTCCTAAAATGGACATTGTATGTGGTACACGATACAAAACCATGTAAACACATGATAAAAAAAGCATGAACTTTTAAATACAAAATCATTCATGTCTCATATCACACATTATCCGTTTCACATTAGGTTGTATACTGGGAAGATGACACCAAACCAGAGACTATGGGTAAAGTGAGGTTGCCTGGGAATCAAACCTCGGTCACTGTGAGTGGCCTGGAAGCAAACACGCAGTATTTTCTAACAGTCAGTGCCTTCAACACTGCTGGGACTGGCCCTTTTCTTCCTGCAATAAACACTACTACCAAAAAGCCACGTAAGTATCCTGGTGATATTTGAGAAGAGATCATAGTTGTGTCCTAGTACATGAATGAGTCCACTGCTTTAAATGTTTTTCTTTCTAATCATTATTTCAAACTTAAAAGAAAATGTAAGGTAACTAATAATCGAACATAAGGTTTATCTTAGTTCTTGAGACATAGGAGATGTCAAAGTATTTTTGCATGTTTCTACTGTATGATATACCCCTGCCAGTTGGAGAACAAAATAATTATTATTCATAGGTTAGCTCTTCTCTGCATTCTTGAAAAAGTACATCAAAAACAGTAAATGTTTAAATTTAATGTAAATTCCTGACCTAGTGTCCTCAGTGAACTCAGCCCCAGCAGTTTTCTGCTACAACCTAATAGACTCCTTTCCACAAAGTGATGAATTTAGAAAGAAACACTTATAGTAGAATGGCATAGCAAGATGGTTTGGTTGAAACAGTATGGCAAATAGTTGGCCATTGTATCTGTGAGAGGCCTGGAGACTATACAACATCTGCTGGCCAAAAAACTGCAATGACAGTGGGTCACAAGCTGACATTTTGACTATCAGCCCGGCTAACCCCACACAGTAGACAGACCGCAGGGGCCGTCAGTGGAGTTGGTCACACCTTCACCAGACCTTAAACTACAGTGAAGGGGATGGTATGGACTTCTGGGGGTTTTATTTGTCCTAGTGGTCTATGTCGCTTACCTCATAAGTAGAAAGCATCATCAAAAAGAACAAGCCATCCCTAGGTATGATGTAGCACATCACATTGATTCTGTATACGTTCAGGAAACGGATGAAATATCCAAAGTATAGCTTCACAGACTTTAATCAGGTTGTAGGCTTTGCTGGCCAGACTGTTTTTTTTTTTAAGAAAAATGCACTGGTAATATGACAGTAGTGCTGGAAAACAAACCACAAAAGACAACTCCAATTAATGCTTTTTTTTGTTATACTTATGGTTAGAACTGTTGTTGCTCCCTGTCTGTTCTCCCTGTCTATTTATTTGTTTATTTTTTGTCATGTTTTCTATGTAAATATTGGGAAGCGTCTTTGGGTGTCAGAAAAGCGGTATAAAAATATAAATAAATTATTATTATCATGACTGTGTTCACTTTGTGCCAACAGCACCAGGCCAACCACCTATGAATGTTGAGTGGACCCTGATAGGTTCTCAGCTATTGCTTTACTGGGAACCTGTGGTGGCTATGGAAACAGAGTCAGAGGTTACTGGTTACCAAGTAAGTTTTTTTAATGTATCTGTAAAAAAAAGAAAACATACTGAATTTATATTTATTCATCCATCCATCCATTTTATGCCGCTTATCCGTGGCCGGGTCGCTGTGGGAGCAGGCTAAGCAGGGTAGTCAAGACGTCCCTTTCCCCAGCAACGTTTTCCAGTTCCTCCTGGGGGATCCCGAGGCGTTCCCAGGCCAGATGAGATATATAATCTCTCAAGCGTGTTCTGGGTCTACCCCGGGGTCTCCTACCAGTAGGGCGTGCCCGGAAAACCTCCAAAGGAAGGCTCCCCACAGGCATCCTAATCAGATGCCCGAACCACCTCATCTGGCTTCTTTTGACGAGAAGGGGCAGCGGCTCTACTCCGAGCTAGGTGAGGATTGAAACGTAGACCGACTGGTAAATCACGAGCTTTGCCTTTTGGCTCAGCTCCTTCTTCACCATGACGGTCCTGTACAACGCCCGCATTACTGCTAATGCTGCACCAATCCACCTGTCAATCTCACGCTCCATTTTCCCCTCACTCGTGAACAAGACCCCGAGAGACTTGAACTCCCTCGCTTGGGGCAGCAACTCGCTCCCAACTCGGAGAGAACACTCCACCGTTTTCCGGCAGAGAGAGAACCATGGCCTCAGACTTGGAGGTGCTGACTCTCATCCCGACCGCCTCACACTCGGCTGCAACCCGCTCCAGTGCGTGCTGAAGGTCATGGTCTGAAGAAGCCAACAGAACCACATCATCTGCAAAGAGCAGAGAAGCAATTCTGAGGCCCCCCAAACCGGATACACTCCTCTCCCCAGCTACGCCTTGAGATTCTATCCATGAAAATCACAAACAGAATTGTGACAAGGGGCAGCCCTGGCGGAGTCCAACACCCACTGAAAACATATTTGACTTTGTGCCGAGCATACGGACACAGCTCTCACTCCAGTTATATAGGGACCAAATGGCTCCTAGCAATGGCACCGGTACCCCATACTCCTGCAGTACCCCCCGCAGATTCCCCGGGTGACACGGTCGTAGGCTTCTCCAAGTCCACAAAACACATGTAGACCAGATGGGCAAACTCCCATGACCCACCCAACAGCCCCACGAAGGTAAAGAGTTGGTCCACTGTTCCACGACCAGAACGGAATCCGCATTGCTCCTCCTGGATCTGAGGTTCGGCAATCGGTCGGAGCCTCCTTTGCAGTACCCTGGCATAAGCTTTCCCAGGTAGGCTGAGAAATGTGATACCCCGATAATTGGAGAACACCTTCCGGTCCCCTTTTTTAAAAATGGGAACCACCATCCCAGTCTGCCATTCCAAAGGTACTGTCCCTGACCTCCACACGACACCAAAAAGGCGTGTCAACCAAGACAGCCCAACAATGTCCAAAGCCTTCAGCATCTCGGGGTGAATCCGGCGCCTTGCCACTGAGGAGCTTGTTAACTACCTCAGCGACCTCGCCAGGGATATGGGTGAGGCTCCCCCCGAGTCTTCGAACTCTGCCCCCTCCACACAGGACGTGTTGGTGGGGTTAAGGAGTTCCTCAAAGTGCTCCTTCCACTGCCCGACGATATCCCCAGTCCGGGTCAGCAGATCTCCTCCCCTGCTCAACAGAGCTTGGGCTAAGCCCTGCTTTCCCTTCCTGAGCCGTCTAACGGTTTGCCAGAACTTACTTGAGGCCAAACGAAAGTCCTTCTCCATAGCCTCCCCGAACTCTTCCCACACCCGGGTTTTTACTTCTTTGACTACAGAAGCTGCAGCCCTTCGGGCCGCCCGGTACCCATCTGCTGCTTCAGGAGACCCCTGGGCCAACCAAGGCCGAAAGGCCTCCTTCTTCAGTCTGACGGCCTCCAAGACATGCACGAACGACCTTCTGACCACAACCCCTAGCAGCCGCTTCCACAATGGAGGTTTTCAACATGGCCCACTCGGATTCAATGTTCCCAACCTCCCCCGAGATGCCCAAGAAGTTCTTCCGGAGGTGGGAATTAAAACCCCACGTACAGGGGCATCAGACAGACGTTCCCAATTCCCCCTCACTACACGTTTGGGTTTACCGGGCCTGTCCGGCAGCCTCCTCGCCATCTGATCCAACTCACTACCAGGTGGTGATCAGTTGACAGCTCAGCTCCTCTCTTTACCGAGTGTCCAAGACATGCGGCCGCAGGTCTGACGATACAACCACAAAGTCGATCATCGATCTGCGGCCTAGGGTGTTCTGGTACCAAGTATACTTATGAACCTCCCTATGCTCAAACATGGTGTTCGTTATGGACAATCTATTACTTGCATAGAAGTCCAGCAACAAAGCACCACTCGGGTTCAGATCTGGCAGGCCATTCCTCCCAATTAACCCCCTCCAGGTTTCTCAATCGTCACCCACGTGAGTGTTGAAGTCCCCCAGTAGAACTATAAAGTCCCTAGATGGTACCCTTTCCAGGACCCCACCCAGCGACTCCAAGAAGGCCGGATACTTTGAACTGCCATTTGGTGCATAAGCACAAACAGCAGTCAGAGCCTTCCCTCAGCGACTCGCAGTCACATAGAGGCGACCCTCATTCTCCGGGGAAAACTCCAACACAGCGGCGCTCAGCCAGGGGCTTGTGAGAATCCCCGCACCTGCCCGGCGCCTCTCACCCTGGGCAACTACGGAAAAGAAAGGAGTGCAGCCCCTCTCCAGGAATTTGGTTCCAGACCCAGTGCCATGCGTAGAGATGAGCTAAACTATATCTAGTTGGTACTGCTCCACCTCCCGCACTAGCTACGTTCCTTTCCCACCAGAGAGGTGACATTCCACGTCCCTAGAACCAGTCTATGATGCCAGGGGTCAGCACGCCTAGGACTCCACCTATGCCTGCCACCCGGTTGGCATTGCACCCGACCCCGATGTCTATCCCTGCAGGTGGTGGGCCCACAGGGCGGCGGCTCCATGTTGTTTTGTCGGGCTGTGCCCGACTGGACCCCATGGGTCAAGGCCCGGTCACCAGACGCTCGCCGGCGAGCATCTCCCCCGGGTCTGGCTCTAGGGGGTATCCCCGGTCTCCCTATTCCGGGCGAGGTACTACAGCTCCGTTGTTTCCATATCATCAGAGGTCTTTGAATCGCGCTTATTGCAATATTGTCAGACTAATGCAGAGGGTGTAATAACAGTCTGCTCCAACACTGCTTTTATACAGACACGGGGTTTGTAATCAAATAATCAACAGAATTTTGGACACCAGTAGGAATTGTTTGCATCAACTTTCAGGGCTTCATTTACTTCCATTGCTGCATGTTCTTAACCCATTACTTGTTCCCTGAAAATGGCCTTTTTTATAACTGAAATTGACATTATTTTTCAGTATTTGCTAACCAAATCTTTTTTCTAACCTCACCTCTAACCTTAATTTTGCTAATTTTCCCTCAGCTGTCATTTAAAAGACAGAAACACAAGGAGGTCAACACCCTGGCAACAGCCAATTTAACAGCTGAATTGAAACTCCCAGAAGACGATGACTATATTATCCATATCAGGTCACTGAGTGAAGGAGGCCTGGGTCCAGCATCCGACCCTATAAGAATACACCAATTTAGTAAGTTAGCTACAATGTAATACATCCCTGGGCTTAAGTTAATAATTACATTAATTAATGTAAAAGATAATTGTAACATATCTGTAAAATCATTGCAATGCAAAGGATAGCAGTCCTATATCATTTTTGTTTATGTTGATTAGGTTGAAAATCTTGACTTTTCAATGAAATATCATGAACATTTGGTATCATCAGATATATTTTGCTCACAAATGTATACTGTCTACAAAACACCATGGCCCAGTTTCCCATACAGGTATGAATCCAAATCCTAGACTAAAAAACATTTTCAATGGAGAATTTCCATTGACAGTGAGATTTAGTCTAGAACTAGGCTTAATCCCTGTACTGGAAACCAGGCCCATACTGTATGTTTAACTTAAACCAAAATGTGGTAAAAACATACTTATGTACACTCATTGGACACTTTATTGGGTACACCTTTCCCCCTTTTGCCTTCAGAAGTGCCTTCATTCTTTGTGGCATAGATTCACCAAGGTGCTGTAAACATTCTGTAGACGTTTTGGTCCACATTGACGTGATATCATTGCACAGTTGTGGCAGATTTGAGATGTGGTGAGGTACTGTGTATCGGAGAACTTGTTACTTTTACTGCAAAATATAAATTGATCTGAACATCAGTGCACATTTCTTTGATGGTAACACATTATTCCTATTCCAAAGCACTTGATACTTGATAGTTTTAAATTACATATTGTAAATATACTCTGATACCTCAGACATTTTGTCGATTTTCCAATTACTATGCCATAAGAAGGTAAGTTAATAAAATACAGACAAATACAGAGAGGTCCTTAATGAAAATGTGCTCAAAGGTGCAAATGACCCCAGACTGGGGAGAAGGCTAAAGGTGCAGTGGGCAAGTCTAGAGAATTGGACAAAATTAGCAAGAACTTGAATCACAACAGGCCAAATCTTCCTGCAGAAGAATGACAAAGCAGTGTCCAATCCCACTTAGCTTGAGAGGATCTGCCAGGAATAATTTGAGAAACTGCACAAATCAAAGTGTAAACAGCATATAAACACCTAAAGGTGCTTCCATAAATTCCTAAATAAATAGTTAAATGATTATGTAAATAACATATTTAGTTTTGATTTATAAGAAGTCTAGAAAATATTTTAGAAATTAGTTTCTGCTTTGTTATTGAAGGACACATGTGAATAGATTGATAGCCCAAATAATACTATTACTATATATACTATAAATCTACACTACTAAAAAGTCTGCAATAAGTGAAAACGGGTCCAAATGTTTAATAAAACTACTGTCAAAACTTTCATGCAGCAAGAAAGTTGAAAAGTTTAATTGAAACTACTAGGTAGATCACAGAGTTTTTTAAGCTTTCTTGGTGCATGTTTATGTGAAACTACTAGATAGCTAACCTCTGAAAAGGATATGGGAAAAAGATCTTGAATTAGTGTCAAATTTATGAAATCGCTGAACATGGAAAATTGTTTGATATTTCCAGACTTTTGGCAAAGAAAGTTCAAGAGAAATATGCAGGCAAATAATTTATTTGTTGTTTATATGCTTCCTGTTTTTTGACAGATTTGATTGCCCAGGACTCACAGGCTTGGAGTCTGAACAGCTCCCCTCTCTTTCTGCTCATCATCATTGCCTTGTCAATAATTCGATCTACATCGTGACAGAATCATAAGCTGCTCTTTATAATGATCTTTTTAGATAATATCAGCATATAAGTTGTTCTTATCCCTCCCGAATGGAGGAACAATTTGTTTTTATTACTAGGTTAGGTTACATGTATGATACAGCACAATATGCTGCCGAATATAACAGTAGGAGGGAGAAGAGTATTTGTTTAGTTTTTTACTACGGTTTTACAGCTAGAAGATTTGAATTAATGTATTAATTCAATGGTTTTGACTTCAGAATGATACAGATGCCTTACTTCCATCGTTGTGCCAAAGTAGTGTAAGCCTTCTTCTTATTTCCAAACTAGTTCAACCACACATTTTCAAACCTAATAGTGTCACAAAAAAGTTTGAGATTAAAACTCTTTACTGAGTCGAAACACCTATATTATTTTCTGGTGCCTTTACATTTGTTTTTGTTTTTAGAAAGTCTTCTCTTGACTGGTGGATTTGAGTATAGATCATCTTTATCTTTGATTTATATATTTGTGGAAAGTATTCCCTTAGTATTCCCTTAGGCCAATTACATAAAAGTATTGTAATAATTACTGGTTTTGTCACTTTTAAAAAAAAGTGTTAGACACGAAAGACATTGGCATTGTTATCAGAGCATCTTATCGTGCTAGCTATCCGCTGCCAAATGTCAGGATTCATTTTGGGTGAAATTATTACTGCCTGCAAAATAACTGCAAGATGGCGGCGTTAATCGGATTTTGTAACAAATTTGATTCCTGTTAAATGTGCTAGTATCAGCTGAAGTATTTATACTGTAAATGAATGTACTACACAGATCCACATATTGTACAGCCTGCCAAGAGAAGTAAGGATTATTTTTCCCTACAGAGCATTTTCTTTTCTGCATTTTCATTGCATTGGGATGCTTATTTGTTTTGTAATGCACCGATCTGGACAACACATATTAACCATTAACCAGAAACTCTTCAGATGTCATAGCCAGTCATAGAGAAAATGAAGGGTGCGAGTGCAGCCAATTTTGTTTGTCTGATAATTCAATTGACAAATTGTTTTTTGTCAACTGTTTCACATGTTTTTGATTTCTAAGGTGTTTCTGGTTCAATTTCTTGTGTTGTTTGTATGAGGTGACATTTTCAGATCTTTCCCAAATATTAATAATTTTTCAATAGTTTTAAAGGTTCTAGTAGATACTGTACTCACGTACTGACATGGCTAATCAGACATGTGATAATGTGCAATTCCATTAACATATCCTAATAAATTATTATGGGCATCGGGGGCTTACAGAAGGAATAGTAATTATGATTGTAATGACAACCACAAAAGGAGGATGTGTCAAGATATTTTTTCAGTATCGTTTTCATAAAAAATATACATTATTAAGAATGTGAAGTTACCTAGTATGTGGTCCTTTTGTAAGTCGGGTTCAAACAGCACGCTGTAACAAGCAAAAAGCAGAGTATTTAAAAAAATAGCTTTTGTTTTGAAATTGATCTGCTTTGGGCAGGTTGACGACTGCAGCTTTAATTGGGAAGATATTTATCTGTATCTGACTTTTAGGGGGGCTTTTGTGAAAAAGGTTTTATTGTATTTATTTATCGTAGTTCTCATGGTTCGTAGCTTGGGAAAACTGGAGTATTTAATACATTTTTGGAAACATTTTCAAGTAGCGTAATATCACTCTATGGTAGAACTTTGAATGCGGTGTTACCTGATTTAACACCGTTATGCTGTAGATTTAATTGCAATTATCCTTTTCCATGTATGAATGATTCACTTGATTTCATTTGTCCAGAGAAAGGGAACCAATGGGCTATCTCCCAAACTGAAATCTACGGTAATTCGATTTACAACGGCTGATAAACCACTTCTTGTTTAAGATTGAGCTGATGCTTTTCCTCTGCACCAGCTGCCTACAACGACAAAGCAGTGTTTTGTTATATATTTTGTTAATACTTGTTCATATGGCATTTTGTGTGTTACCATCTCTATAGAATATGCTATAGGCTACATTCTCAAAACAAATCAATGTTTACAAACAAAATCTTTGACTGGTTTTTAATATGTAATTGACAAGAACAAGATTTTTTACAACACAATCAATTGTGTAGTAACAACACAATTATCATTGAAGTCATTGGATGTGTAGTAACATTGTGAAGTAACTTTGTGTCTTGGGTGAACTAAGACATTATCAGCGTTACGGTTTTGTAATGTAAATATTTCCCTAAGAAGTAATGTATAGATTTAAGATACATGTTTTTATTTAAATTACTTATGAAATTGTGTTTGTTAGTTTGACCATTGCTCACAAAGATCAGGTTTTGGTTTGAAGGAAAAATATTTGTAATATTTAGATGTTGAATTGAATAGGCTTTCCATCCCTTTTATGTGTGTATTTACAGTTTATGGACCAATGTCCTGAAAAAGATTCTAACCTATAGTGGTAATAGTTTATTTGTCGCTAATTGATTTTCTACATAATCAAATGTCACAGATGTGAAAGAATATAAAGAACAAACTGACCCGTGTCACTCTTAGGATCAGTACCTGTCATCAGGACGGTAAGGTGGTACAAACTACCTATTACACGGTAGAAAATCATCCAATTTAACATAGTTTATCTTTTGTTTCTAGTTTTCTAGTTTAAACAATTTCCTTTCATAAAAGTTTAATTTACAAAAGATTGTAAATTGATGTAATGCACCAACAGTTGTCTTTTGATATTGTTTTAACAGAAGTGCCCGTGGAAATAATGCTTGGCTTTGTTTTTAATTGTATTTTGATGTTATGTGATCTCCATGAGATTGTGTCATAAATGTTTTCACATTGAAAAGTTTTTAGCATACGGAAGCTGCATGAATGATATTGTTTGGTGCATTTTGTGTTTTCTAAACATCAGAATTAATAAAATAATTCACAACTTCTGCTTTCTTACAGAGTTTTAACTCTCTCAATGCATCCATTAATGATGATCAATATTCCTTTCAAAACTACGAATAAAGGGTTTTAAAGTTTGTTAAAGAATTTTTGTATATAGAATTGTTGACTGATACCATGGCTTATGAAAGCACATATCTGCTGAAGTTCAACTACTTTTCTCTGGGAAAAAACAACATAGAAAGGCACTCAGTGTTGAAACATTGATTAAGTCTGTGCTGCAGGGATCCTCTTAAGATAATAAGGGGAAAGGACCCTGTGAACAGATCAATATAAAGAGGAAGTATGGAGAAGAAGATTTTCTTCACACACCACAGCTTCGCCATAATGATTTGTTGGGTCAATACTCTCAGGACAGCACTCCATACGGTTCAGTGAATCGTGACAGCAGGTAATTTTTGCCAAAAATAATTAAAGAAAGAATGTGAGTCCTTTGAAAACAAGATTATAATCATCAGACACTTTTTTGGAAAGTGGTTCACATTAGTTCAGTTTATAGTAAATTTCCTCTATACTACTTATTTAGTATGGATGTTATTTACAAATAATATTCAAGTTATCTGCTTTTCTACTAAATCTCGATTCTAGAAATAAATATTTAATTTAAAACTAGTCAGACAGCCAGGGCTTCAGGCACATCCAAGTCCTCCGGTTTCTCTTGCACAAATTGCACAAAGTCCTTTAACATGAAGCCACACGACTCAGAGGCTACGTTCAGATTATTCATTTTGTTTAGGAAGGTTCCTAATCTAATGAAATGACCCGGAAGTATCTGAGTGGCAGCCATGATAAGTGCTGTTCGAATTATCCACGTGCTAAGAAAAAGTGCTTCAATTCTTCCTAACTTGTGTACTTTAACATAGGATACACTGGACCATCCTTTAGGAAAGGAAATACAGTGCATCCGGAAAGTATTCATACCCCTTCACTTTTTCCACATTTTATTATGTTACAGCCTAATTCCAAAATGGATTAAATAAAAAAAAATTCTCAACATTCTACATACAATACCGCATAATGACAAAGTGAAAAAAGTTTTTTTGAATTTTTTGCAAATGTATTAAAATTAAAAAAATAAAATATCACATGTACATTAGTATTCACACCCTTTGCTGTGACACTCAAAATTGAGCTCAGGTGCATCCCATTTCTACTGATCATCCTTGAGATGTTTCTACAACTTGATTGGAGTCCACCTGTGGTAAATTCAATTGATTGGACATGATTTGGAAAGGCACACACCTGTTTTTATAAGATCCCACAGTTGTCAGTGCATGTCAGAGCACAAACCAAGTTATGAAGTCCAAGGAATTGTCTGTAGACCTTCGAGACAGGATTGTATCGAGGCACAGATCTGGGGAAGGGTACAAAAAAATTTCTGCAGCATTGAAGGTCCCAACGAGCACAGCGGTCTCCATCATTTGCAAATGGAAGAAGTTTGGAACCACCAGGACTCTTCCTAGAGCTGGCCGCCCGGCCAAACTGAGCAATCAGGGGAGAAGGGCCTTGGTCAGGGAGGTGACCAAGAACCCGATGGTCACTCTGACAGAGCTCCAGTGTTCCTCTGTGGAGATGGGAGAACCTTCCAGAAGGACAACCATCTCTGCAGCACTCCACCAATCAGGACTTTATGGTAGAGTGGCCAGACGGAAGCCACTCCTCAGTAAAAGGCACATGACAGCCCGCATGGAGTTTGCCAAAAAGGCACCTAAAGGACTCTCAAACCATGAGAAACAAAATTCTCTGGTCTGATGAAACCAAAACTGAACTCTTTGGCCTGAATGCCAAGCGTCATGTCTGGAGGAAACCAGGCACTGCTCATCACCTGGCAAATACCGTCCCTACAGTGAAGCATGGTGGTGGCAGCATCATGCTGTGGGGGTGTTTCTCTGCGGCAGGAACTGGGAGACTAGTCAGGATCAACGGAAAGATGAATGCAGGAATGTATGAAAACCTGCTCCAGAGTGCTCTGGACCTCAGACTGGGGCGAAGGTTCATCTTCCAACAGGACAACAACCCTAAGCACACAGCCAAGATAACAAAGGAGTGGCTTCGGGACAAGTCTGTGAATGTCCTTGAGTGGCCCAGCCAGAGCCCAGACTTAAACCCGATTGAACATCTTTGGAGATATCTGAAAATGGCTGTGCACCGACGCCCCTCATCCAACCTGATGGAGCTTGAGACGATCTGCAAAGAAGAATGGGAGAAACTGCCCCAAAATAGGTGTGGCAAGCTTGCAGCATCATACTCAAGAAGACCTGAGGCTGTAATTGCTGCCAAAGGTGCTTCAACAAAGTACTGAGTAAAGGGTGTGAATACTTGTGTACATGTGATATTTAATTTGTTTTATTTTTAATACATTTGAAATTGTTTTTCACTTTTTTCACTTTGTCATTATGTGGTATTGTGTGTAGAATGTTGAGAACATTTTTTTATCTAATCCATTTTGGAATTAGGCTGTAACATAATATGTGGAAAAGGTGAAGGGGTATGAATACTTTCCGGATGCACTGTAAGCAAATGCTGCCTCACAATTCCTTGTGGCAGCATTTTTTAAAGCGATACACCATTCAGCCGTCAATCGACATGACCGACAAGGGATGCAGATCATACAGCCTAGTTGTTTATTAAGCATTTTCCATCTTATGTTATGCCGTAATTTGCTAATATGCTTAAACGTTTTCAAATGTCAACATGTTAGAAACTTAAGAGTTATAATATGTAACTATATAGCAAATTTGTAACATAATAACATAAATACATAACTTACACATTTAACGATTGTGCGTCATACGAACATAGTAATTGGGATTTATGCGTGGCGATAAATATGAGTTGACAGGGGGATGAGGACGTGAGCAACCATTCTCAATGTGATATATTTCGTTTCACTTTTGTGACAGGTAGCCTATATTCCCTTTTTAATTCCAACCTTGGTAATAAAGTAGGTTAATATATTTATCCGCCTTGCCCACTTTTATATAGGTTATGAAACAACATGGTGGCTTTTTGAAGGCTATAGTTCATCTATAGTGATTACGTAGCCTTGTAAGTGCAGAAGGACTCCTTTAGCAACGCAATTATCTTTTCCTAAGTCCTTATGAATTCACCTTCATATCTTTCCTTAACCCCATGACGTTTTGCCTCTGGATTAAAGAAAAGTTCATAGTGAAAGTCATTAGGACGTGATGATCTGAAAAATGTAAGTGTGACAAAGAAGCAAAAACAGAAGAAATCTGTAAGGGGGCAAATACTTTTGCACAGCACTGTATGTACCCCATTATCAGGTAAAGCAGGATATGCACCTGTCTGATGGTTTGTCAGTTTTCACCACTGAAGTTTTAGCCCTGGTTTGGGCATTGGAATGGGTGGAAGAAGTCAGGCCTTCAAACGTGGTGTTCTGTTCAGATTCAGCTGCGGCCCTGGTGGCGCTGAGGCACGGGGGGTCTGCAGCCCGTC
Source organism: Galaxias olidus (assembly GCA_026901105.3). Lineage (NCBI taxonomy): Eukaryota > Metazoa > Chordata > Actinopteri > Galaxiiformes > Galaxiidae > Galaxias > Galaxias olidus. Next base: position 130,214 of record JAPMUY010006409.1, read on the forward strand.
CAGACTTAATAGTAATTTATTGGTAACTCTATATAGAGTGTTTAAGAATGGGTGTAGGGTGAGGTTTTTATGGGTTTTTATCAGTCCGACTAACCAGCGGATTATGGGCGGGAATAAAGAGACGGGATGAGGTGATGTTGACAAGGATGAGGCATGGGCACTGTAAGTTGGCTGGGGATGGTTTATGTGAAGAATGTGGGGTGGTGGAAACAGAGAAACATGCTTTGGTTGATTGTGGCAGGTATAGAGAGGGTAGAAGGGTTTTATATGAGAAGTTGTCTGTGCTTGGTGTAACCACTTTCTCTGTTAAAAATCTTTTAGCTCATGATAATCGTGGTACAGAAAGATTTAGGAATGTAGTAAAGTTCCTGTACCTAACAGGTATTTATTTAAGGGTGTAGGTGTGAAGTTACAGAATATCCTGTGGGGGCAGCAATACGCAATATAGCGTCTAGTCTGCCGGAAATCCAAAAGAAGAAGAAGCATAAAAAAACTCGCCACAGTAAAACCAACGCTGTGGAGAAGTGGGTAACTCACGTGTTCACGAATCCGAGATGGATTTAGCAAGGTCTTCACAAAACAATAACATCAAAGGCACTACTTCCACTCAAAACGAATATACGGCTGACGAAGAAAACGAATTCTGTCCAGGTTTTAAGGACGTTGATGCATTTGTGAAGGTGAGGTTACTAGCTGTGACAGTGTGGTAACTTGGGAAACGCGGACCCTGCCTGTGTTGCTTGGTTAGAATTTCAACGTACGCATATGTTAATACTAGCAATAATGGTTGTGTGTGTTAGTCAGTTTAGGTGGTCGATAAAAAATATATAGCTACCATGGAAATTCAAGTAAACAACATACTGGAAGTGGAACTCATGCTGAACATGCTGTGGACGCGGGGACTGAGCTATAGGCTGTTGTCTGCACAGTTAAACGGGGCCCTGTTGTGTTACTACTAACTATATGACCAATTGAACCCAAAAGTACTTTAATTTTCAACTGGGAAAAGTAATTTCAGTGATTATCAACGTACCAATATTTTTGCACCTGAATATCAAAAATGTCAACCAAAATTAGTTTTGCCCACATTAAGGACCAAATGCGTTGGGTCTGTTTTTCAGCATGGCTTTAGCACTGTTGTGGGAGCCACCAAAGCATCAGCCAGTTTACCTCAAGTTGGAGATGAATACGATTTGTACCGCAGCTTCCCTGGGTTCCAGGAGTTCAGTGAAACTCAAGGCGATGGACTCCTGCACCTGTGAGTGGGCTTACAGATGGAAATATTGACTATCTTGATCATGTATTGTAACAATTCCATCGTCTCTAAAATCCTGTTATGGACTTAATTTTTTATCTTCCTCTTCTAATGTTAGCATGAGCCAGATAATGCAACACCATGGCTGCAGAGCTCCCATGAGAAACCGCAACAAACTGACAGGGTTGGAGGAGAGGTTTGACCTAGTAGTTGACTCCAATGATGTCATCCTTGAAAAAGTGGTATGTTGCTAAGTCAGGGAGAGAGCTTTTTGTTAAACAAAAGTATTATTACAAGTTGCTAACTTGACTCAAACTTGATGTAACGCTAGTTCTTTCTTTCCAGGGTATCCTGCTTGATGAGGCTGCTGGGGTTAACAGAAGCCAGCAGCCTGTAATGCCTGCAGGTTTCCAGCCTCCCAAGATAATTGTATCCAGCTGGAATCGGAAGGTTGGCAAACTACTATTCTTCTCCCACACACCAAAATCATATATCATATAAACATGACAAATAAACTATATCAGCTTATTAAAGCTTACTATTTCATCCATCAAGAGAGACACAATTGACTTCTGTGATTTCTTCTTTTGTCGAACAGGGGACAGACTCTCGGTCTGGTCGTGGCTCAGAGACGTTTCGACTACTCCATGCCAAGAACATTGCAAGACCTCAACTGAAATTTAAAGAAAGAGTTGACAACAGCAACACCCCATTTATTCCTAAGATTTTTGTTAAGCCTAATGCTGTAAAGTCTTTGCCCTCATGTGAGTATATACATGCTAATTAAAAGCCTTATTTAGTTAGTTAACAAGCCAGTAAAGCTGTTTGGCCTATACTTCTGAGCAAATGTTTGTGCATACTATTATGCATGAGAAATCTTTGTTATGAATGGTTATATAAACTAAATTGATAAGTAAATGTTGCACTGTTGAAAACCATTTGATTCGGTTATACAACAGAGCTGTGACCTATGATGAAATTATTCTTTAAACAAAGAGCCAGGTTATTGACCATGTGGTTGTAGTCTGTGGCGTCATGTTAAAGGACTTGGTGCAATTTTAGATTTTACCAACAAACACATCCGTAAAGAGAGACCGGAGGACTTGGATGTCCCTGCAGCCCTGGCTGACTTCATTCATCAGCAGAGAACTCAGGAACATGTAGAAGACATGTAAGAAGACAAAATGCAGTTAGGTTAAGCACAGGTTAGCATATCCCATATATACGCTAACCACTACCCAGAAGTTTAAGTCTGATATTCTTTCTATTTTTTCAGGTTTGCTCATCCATATCAACACGAATTGGTCCACTTTTCGCTACCAGACAAACTGCTAGCCATGCCTGAACCACAGGTGTAGTTATTTTGAATTTAAATGGAGTAACCCCATCGCTTTTTGAATTACTTAATTAACCACGATTCATTTTATGTCATTTTCAGATGTTCAAACCACTAGCAGAGACAAAGTGCGTTTTCATTGATACGCTAGAAGATTTGGTGTCAATGAATGAGAAGCTGACCAAGACAACTGAATTTGCAGTAGATTTGGAGGTACAAGAATAAACACTAGTGTAACCATATGGTTTTCTCTCCACATGCGTATCTATTCTTTGTTTCTGTTCCCAGCACCATTCCTACCGAAGTTTCCTGGGCATCACCTGCCTTATGCAGATTTCTACAAGAGATGAAGATTTCATCATAGACACCTTGGAGTTGCGTGGTGAAATGTACATACTGAACGAGGCTTTTACCGATCCCACTATTGTGAAGGTAGGTCCACACATTCAAATGCACTTTATGAGAATATAAAGTATTATCTTTGTCCCACATGAAGGCAACATGGAAAAACAGCCTTAAACATTTAAATTAGCCCTTTATTGAGGAGCTTTTGCTCCTTATCATCTTAAGAGAGAAACCAAAATCATCTGAAGAAGTAGAATAGTGATGAGCAAACATTGGCTTGGGGTGGTTTACTTGATTTGTCAAGAACTAAGGGCATTTACACACTGTCCTAGGGTGCTAGGGTCATGTACTCAGCTGCCTGCGCCTTTTTATAAAGCTTATGGGAAGACCCCACGGCGATGAAAAGCTTCCACAATGAAAGGGTTTACTGTTGCTAAACTAAAGTCTGCATACGAAGCAAAGCCCCTGTCACTGTATCTGCTTAGCATAGCAGCGTACATAAACGGCTATTTCCATTCAACCTTAATTTAACCAGGAGAAACATTGAGATTAAATTTTTTTTTCTCAACTGGGCATGGGGCAGCGCGCTAGTTTCAGAAAATCTCTGGCTACGTCACACACAGCTGCTATCTAATTGGTCACTTTGAAAGGTCAGCGGCAACTGAGGTCAAAGTTAAAATAATTAACTATGAGTGTGCTATTGATTAAAATAATTTTAAGTTTGAGCACAGCGCAGAGTGGCAATTTTGAGCAGTGAGTGACACCGAGGTAGTACAGAGTTGGACACCAACGGTCAACTCCATAGGAAACAATGGCACAGCCATCGCAGCGCAGGTTTTAACGCTGATCATGTGATGCACCTTTATGCTTGGGTTGGTTGGCAACAATTCGGTCCAGTGATATTCATATATTATAAACATTTCTGGCAAATCTTTGTTCTTGAAATATGTGTTTTTCTTTTTCACTCAAAAAAAATTTGGGAATAGGAACTGAGATTCGATAAGAGCCGAATTCGATAAGCAGAATCAGAATCGATTAAAATTGAAACAATACACAACCCTAGGAATGTCTAGAATTATGCACACCGTCTAAACAGAATTGCAATAATGTGCTAGCAATTAATACTTTCGCTAAAATTCAAATGCAATAGTAACAACCTATGTTTTCCATTTTAGGTGTTCCATGGTGCTGACTCTGATATTGAATGGCTTCAGAAAGACCTTGGCCTGTACGTGGTTAATTTGTTCGACAGCCATCAGGCTTCACGTGCCCTGAATCTGGGTAGGCACTCTTTGGACCATCTACTGAAACACTTCTGCGACGTAGATTCGGACAAACGCTATCAGCTGGCCGACTGGAGAATACGGTAATGCAGGTGCATGCCAAGCATGTGGGACATTCAAAATTGACCAAACCTAAACTTAGTCAATCTCAGTTTCTGTTGTAAAGTGTTTCTGTTTGTCTTTTCAGACCGTTGCCAGATGAGATGTTCCAGTATGCCAGGGCAGACACTCATTACCTCCTGTACGTCTACGACCGTCTGAGGGTGGACCTATTGAAGATGAGCAACGGACAGCCTGGCCTTCTACAAAGTGTCTGGAACAAGAGCAAAGACATCTCTCTGAAGGTAATGTTGCAACCAAAATAAGCATGGTACTTCTGAGTTGAAAGTCTGTAATGATCACATTTCTACAAAGAATGATTTATGTCTGTTCAGTATAGATTGCCCCCCTTTCCTGTGGTATTTGTGGCTTTTTATTCTTTAGTAGCATATTTTATTTAACAGAAGCTTTTATATAACGTTTAAATTGTTTTGTTTGTGGAATCCATCAATGCTCTTAACGTTCCTTTTTAGAAATACACAAAGCCCATCTTTAGAGAGGACTCATACATGGAGTTGCTCAAGAAGCAAAAGAAGACATTCAACACCCAGCAACTAGCTGCTTTCCGTTTGCTATTTGAGTGGAGGGACAAGCTAGCCAGACAAGAGGACGAGAGCACTGGGTATGCTATTGAATTAGGCGCAAGCCGACTATCCTAATTGATGTAACAAAGTAAACATAGTCAACAATAGCTTGCTCTGAAGGTGATGGTGGGCTTTGCTTAGAACGGGTGGGGATTTTAGCCTTACTGCTTTTTACTGCTTGCGTCGCTAATTTGCGTTGTTTTAAAGGAGTTGATTTTGACCATCGTTACTCACTTGTGCCAAATCCTTGTAGTACTTCTCTCCTGATTTCCTACAAGACTGAGATGGGAATATCAATTTGGGATTAACACCCTTTAAATATTTTCTTTATATGCTAGCCCCGCCGCACCAGTCCTTCTCTCGCGGGCTCTGGTTCCCCACTCTCGTTTTCCACCAGCACAAACCTAGTGCCAGTTCCGTGCTCGTTCTAGAGCATATACATGAATAACATTCCTCCAACTAACCACAAGATTAAGCTCACCTGTTGCAATCCTGTGTTCGGTCAGAGGAATGTCTTCAACCATCGTGGTCCTGCAGCGCCGTTACGGGACATATGTTATCACAAATATTATACACTGTCAACAGCCACATTTGCCAGGGTAGAAGTCCAAACTATAGACACCATAGCTATAGCATCCCTGACTTCTCAATGCTCTCTCTATGCCTCTTCAATTCTATTCTTAATTCTTCAACCTGTTCTAAATCTTGAAGGGTAGCATTATACCATTTACCGAGACGTTTAACATAGCCATATCGATTGAGAAACTGTAAGCAAGCAAATTGGGCTGTACTCGTTAATGTGCCTAGAATCTTTCTCTTTGGGAATAAGCACTCCACTAGCTTGACAACACAAACTGGGAATAATTAATTTTTCACACACCAGCTTCAAAAGGAAACCTAAGACATCCGGTGCATTGTCTGTAAGGTACTCTATTAGGTTCTGGTGCCGATGTGGCTCTTGCACGTCTAACGCGTTTTCCACCTCTTTCAATTTTGGAGTGCTGGGTTCTCCATTTTCTCTGCTGGTTTTTCAGTGGGTGGAATTGTGAATGCCGTGTGCATTTTCTCATCTTTGAGTTTCCTTTAGGTGGTTTTCTAGTTCCTGTTTGGTTGTTTTTTGGGGGCCAATATTTTTGTACCTGACTGTATATATTTAGGCCACTGTGACAGGTTACGCTTGTTAATTTTAAACATTACACCTGTTAATACTTATGTTTATTTCTTTACATGTAGTTATGTTTTACCCAATCATATGATGATCAAGATATCTGAGGAGCTCCCAAAGTAAGATTTTAAACTTAAAAAAGATTTTATTAATTCCAGCATACCTTAACAGAAATGCAGATGTTCAGAATCAGAAGTCCTCATGCTTTTACATAGGGAACCGCAGGGTATCGTTGCTTGCTGTCACCCGGTCCCCCCATTGGTGCGGCAGCAGGTCAATGAACTTCACCAATTGGTGCAACAGGGCAGAGAAATGCCTCTCCTCAAGGTAAAGTTCTACTCACTCAACTATATGTAGTAGCAAATATATATTTTATAAGCAATACAAACATTCGTAAATGTATGCCCGCAATACACAGGCCTCTCTTCTCTGTAGGAAAGAGTATAACTTTATTTGAATATTGACTTTGTGTTCATGTTGCAAGTGATTGAGTGAGTGATTGTAATATTGTACTAAAATGTAGCTTTTGTTTTCACGTACTGAAATGTAGGCTGAAATTTCTGTTGAGAAAAAGAAAGGACTGACGACAATCAAAAAGGTTTAAAAAATAATGTTTATCAAAATCACTTTTTAAAATGAATGTGCTTTTCATAAGAACATGTATTGTTTGTTAATAGAGACTTATTTTTTTAAGCCGGTGGTGGTCTTCTTTGGCCCGCATGATACATCCAGACTTACTGAGAGTGATTTACCCATCTTCGCTCCAAATGGTAAGAATAACTTTGATTTTCTATGTAATTCACACAACTGATTGTTGTTAACAAGTAACAAAAAAAAAACCCCGGCGTTTCTACTTTCAGAATTTGCAACTAAGCAGGGAAGTCTATTCCCAGATGATGCCCAAGGAGAGGATGTTGATGTGCATAAAACAAGTAGTCTGGTAGCCTCAGCCCAAATCACATTGTTTGAAGTAAGGAATGACTTTGCCCACCACTGTCTTAAGGAAAAAGTTAGATTTATATTATACTGTAATATACAGCATATACCAGTTTTATGGATCTTTTTTCCCAGTCCCTTCGGTGTTAATCAAGGCTTTGATTATTGAGGCAAACCCCTAGTGTCTTTTTTTAGGGTTCTTTTAGTGAAGCGTGTGAAATTCAGGGGTTCCCACCCAAAGAACTGGGGTGTTACTTGATGGATGAATTGATCGATAGAGATGGAAGGGGAATTAGAAAATGGTTTTCTTCTCCGTTTAAATTTGATAGCTGGGGCTTAATTTAAGGGTAAATTATTCGACACAGAAGCAAAATAAATACAGCAAAATACATACAATTAAGTGTTGTAATATGTCAAGAAGTGACATTACACGATCACAATTACCATTGATGGTGTAGGAACGGATGGATGGGTGGATGGTTTGGGTTTAGGATTAATTTGTTTAATACTTTGCGTTGTGATAAAATGTCCTATTTATTTCGACCTTTACTTGTGTTTTAAAATAAGGATTCAAAGACAGAACGTGGGCATCCCTCAGTGGCCCAAACGAAAGCTAGCAACGTCATTGACTCCTTCCAGAATCCTTTCAGAATGGTAAGAATTTACAAAGTTTATTCATAAAAATATCTTTTACATATTTATGCTTCATTTATTTACATTTATATTTCTGAATTGTTTACAGTATTTGCCCTCCATCGATGTCCACATCAACAAAAATGCCAAGTTTGATCCATCTACAAAAATATATGAGGTATTTAAAGATTCAAAATACAAAAGCTGCAGGCAGCATTTTACGGGTCCTAGCCATATGCTAGGTAGGCATTAAATTATTATTTAATTATTTATTTAAAATTTAAAATTCGTTTAGATGGCAAGTCTGGCTTATCCAACTTTTACATAGCATGGTCCATTGATGCTACGTGCCGAGTTTGGTGCGGATTGGTCAAGCAGATTAAAAAATATATAGGTTTAAGTGTTTTTCCAAACATTCTGAATGTCAGAAAATCCATCATGTCGCACTTAGGTGTTTCAGAGGCTTTTTTGTTCATCGGGATATGGACCTTGGAACTTAGTGTGGTGACTTGAGGTCTTATGGTGTTGAAGATAATGGCCTGTCAAAGTTTGCAAATTTAGATCACTTATTATAGCACCATGAAAAGGTCAATTGGGGTTATCGATGCATGCTGGTCGGTATCGGTAACCGTTATTCTCAAAACAAAGTTTCAAGTCTCTAGCACATAGCAGTTAACATGAATTTGGAAACTATAATAGTGCGAAATAAACTGGCACAATAACTACAAGGTCTATCTATGACCTTTAATAATGAACCGGTACAATAAGTATAAGGGTCTACGGCACGCCATTCGGTACTAGGACCTAAAATAAAGGGTCTAGATTTATTTTTTGGTCATCGATATTTAAATTTTTATTTACAGATCAGCAGTAAATGGAAATTGCAGAGTATTGAACAGCAGCAGAAAGAATTAGAAGCCAAGAGGAGAGCCAAGGAAGAAGTCAAGGCGCTAGCAAAGGCTGCAGCAAGTATGTGGCATTCCTTTTTGATTCACAGAATTTCTTCATGATTATGTTAATCTTAACTGTGTGATATATCTTGTATCGCTACCCTTAGAGGAAAGGAAAAAGGCCAAAGAAAGCTATCAGGAGTCCCTACAGAATGTTGTCACTGTTCGTCAACAAGCAGCAGTGAGTACATATTTCTCTTGCTCTAGTGTTACTCTTGTTTTTCTTCACTGTTTGGGCACACGCCCTTTCTGCAGATGCACCCTTTCCTGCCTGAGCCAAAAAGTTAAAACAATTATACTCTGTCCCAGAATACGAAGTCTACATGCTAAAGTGTTTGTGGTGTGTTAATATTACGTCACACATTTAAACTGCACACAACCATTTATCATTTAATTCTTTCAACTGATAACCAGGCGCTGAGGGGAAGTGAATGACGGGAGGTTGAACTACTAATGAAACACAGCCACAGTCAGTGCTTTGAGCAAGTCAACGACTGAATGTGCCAGAGTTTCCTACAGCTAAATAAAGAAAAAACTGAGCTAATTGTCTTTGGTGCTAAAGAGGAAATGCTTAAAGCTAGCAGTAGCACACACATTGAGTCCATGTCTCAAACTAAGGACCAAGCTATCAATCATCAACCTATCACCACAAACTAGTTTTGTTGCTGCTTGTTTTTTAATCGCGCCTCCCTGAGGCAAATGGCGAATTAATAATGTCCGGAGGCCCACACCTACATTATGGCTGAAATTGAGTGTGCACAATTGCATTGCACAAGAAGCCAAGCAAATATAAATCTGGATTGTTTTTGATTATGATACTTTTTGTATTTCATCATGACAACCCTACTGTTTACAAATACATTTAAGTACCAATTGAGTTGATTATGTCGGAAATCATACAGACACTCAAATATTTAATTTCGCCAGATCTTTGCTATCTTTGTTGAGCAATAAGTGTACAGCAGAAGGACGATTGGTAAAGACTACCTTATTGCGTCAAGGAAAATATCTGTTACATTAGATCATGCTGTTCTAGTTAACCCATTTTATAAATTTTTTCAGGAATCTGTAAAACCAGGAGGAAAGAAACGAGAACGAGTTGCTAGTGAGGATGGGGAGTCTACTCCTAAACCTAGCAAAAAACTAATGAAAAGCTTAAAAGCTGCAGAGAAACCACAGGGGGAGGACTCTATACCTCAACCAGAGTTCAAACCCTTTGACTACAGCCAAACCGATTTTAAGGTTTTTGCTGGTATGTAAATTGCTACTTGTGTTTGTTTATTTACTCTTGATTGTAAATACATGAGGTCAATAGGCAAAGGCTATTGTGACATACCCCAACATATAAATAATATATTTAAAGCATGTGATCCATACATGCTTAGTAATGCACGTAGCTATCTAATATATCTGGATGCTAAACAATAACAGAAGAGCGTAATTTATAATAACGGCAAAGATAATTTAATAATGTATGCAGCTTTATGGAGTCTTACCTGGTTACAATTGCTATCAGTCTTGAATGTTCTGTGTTCGATTGCGCTTGATATGTAAGCTGCACTAAACTTCAGAGAACACTCTGAAAAGGTGCCTACACTTCATGCAACAAGTGCTTTTTGAATAAAACATTCATACATTTAATTGGGTATTTAAAGGACCTGAAATTATGGTTACGCTTCTCTGATGTGAAAATTGCTCCCTCGTCCTCCTCAACTGGAACAGGTTAGCAGACCCAAGGTGGCAAACAGGGATTAATCTATGTGTGCTCCCAGCTTCTTGAGTGTTGTCCTGGCAGGAAGTTTAAAAAAATAATAGCTGATTTTAACCATTCCAAACTGAATTTGTTTACCTGAATTATGTATTTTGTTTACTAGTGGCAAAAGGACAGGATGGTGCACAGTTTGATCCGAACAGACAAGGCAATCATTCTGGGAAAAAGGTACTGCCACGCTACATCCAATATAAATATTTAAAAAAAAATTTTTGTTGTTGTATACTACAATTGTGGCAGAATTTGTCATACTATACTAAAGACCTACTACTACTGAAGATAGGAAGAGCATGTGCTTGCTCAAACGATATCTAAAAATGTTAGAAATCACAGTAAGTTTTTATACAAACTGTAAAGGAAAATCTGCCTATCAGAGAGCAGCTAAGATAAATATGAGATAAGTATATTCATCATATTGTATTGGAGAATTATTATTTAATCCATGATTAGTTAATATGCAATCAAACTTTACTCCAATTTGATCAATATAATTTTTATGATAATTAGAAAAACCCAAAAGGACACAAATCCAATGTTGGTGCTGGAAACAGAAGTATGACCTACATGGCTGGGAAATCCACTAGGTAAGTTCTATTATGTTACTCTGAAAATGGAAATAAAAAATCACAGTAAGATTTTCCAAAGTGATGTTAAATTTTTTTTTGTCTCATTCAGAGGTTTCCAGCACAATTGGCCTAAAAGATAGGTCCTCCAATAAAATGCTTCATATTTGTATTGTTCCTGATCAAGGAAATGTAAATACTATGGTTTGGTAGTGAGTTTTGTTTTTAACCATGGAATATCAAACTGACCTGCATATTAAAATGTATTTCTGGATGATTTGTCCCATTGTCTATTGCTTTTGTTGGTTTCACTTTGAAATATAACGGTATGAAAATGTATGTCACGATTATAGTGACCAAAATTATCATGGTTTTCAAAATTTTCGCGGTATTGTTAATCTTCTGAAAACGTTCAAAAAGTACACACTCTGAAATCATTTTTATATTGAAAAACATGAATCAAATTAGCAGCAATATGGACTGATTCTGTTCTCTCCTTCATAAAGAAATTAGGTGCTGCTGACTTAACACACCATGTATTGGTCTTTGTTCACTTGATAGAAATGTAAAAATGCCAGCATATATTCACTTTATCCAGTTTAAGTAGTGGGAAATAACTAATGTAGTATTACTATTGTTATTGGTGTTAATGTATTAATTATTCACACACACACACACACACACACACACACACACACACTAACGGGCCGAAAGATTACTGCCCGACCTGGACAGAGCTAAAAGTTATCTTATACCTTGCGTTCGCGATAAAGTTGTGGGTGGTAGTCATGAATATTAATTGTAATCGTATTGTTAGTGCACGTGCTTCCGTGTTTAGTTACTGTGATTGAGAGGACCAGTTGGCACCCCTCTTATGTCCCTCGGTCATTTCTGCTGTGCTGTCCGGGGGCAATTTAATTGAGGGGCGCGCGCGTGCAATACTTTACTAATGCATGCGTTGTTAGCAGGGAACAGTAGGCTAGGTTGTTGTGTATAATGTAGTCAGCCAAACGGGGGTATTGCTTGCTATATGGCACGACTCTTCAATAAGCCTTTTAAAATGAACATGTCAGAACATATGCCACCTGGGAAAGTTGTAACAAGACGACAAAACAAGCCAAAACGGGCAAACGGGCCCCATCATGCAATATGCATCAAAAAGACGTTAATTCAAATAAAATAAAAAAACAGAACAATGTCTCTCTGACTCACCATAACTCAAATTCACTTTCTATTTGAGTGGGTATGCGTGTGTGTAAATTAATAGATCAGACGACACATAATTTGTAGAAAGCACAATGTGTCTGCTTGAATGAAACAAAAATTGTGAAAACATTTGTTTTTAGAGTATATGATTTATATCATAGTGACCCTAAATATTGGCTATATAGAATAATAAATTACTTTATAAAATATAATTAGGAAATTATTCCTAGATAACTGCATCTCTCAAAAGCAAAAATATGTAATTTGAGGACATCTAGAAGTCTATCCGCGAGCGCCTCTTTCAATTTGAAGTAAGCTACTAGTCAATCTCCAGCATCTGCACCTCACCTGACAGCCTGTCGTGTCACACCCCTCCCCCCTCTAATTTGCGCGCGTTGTAAAACTTCAAAATTCCTGAGGCCCGGGAACCAAGCCGATAGGTTAGCAAAATGTCAATATTTTCTACATTTCTACATAAGTTATGCCCTACTTGTTTAATCATCTGTTTAGCCGTACTCATAACAAGATGTATTACATCTGCTAATTTACCTAAATATTAACTTAATGCAAATGGGTGTTACATAGCTATTGGGAGAGCATTTTTTTACTAAAAAGATTAGCGAAGTTACTTAGCCAGCTGAACATTGGGCTAAGCCAAGGTTAGTTGTACGGATAGCTAACGGCGTTTGTTGATTAGCTAACGTTGTGTTTATGGAATTATACATTTGCTATGTTCAGCTCTAATGGCTAACTAAGTGGCCATTGTAACCACATCATAAACAGGTAAGGCAGGTAAGGTAGAATTAATGCACATTCTGTTTTTTATTTATTTAACGAATAACTGACAGAATTCTGACTGGAGACCAAGGGCGCCTTAGTGTCAGAGACTGAATGTTGGCCAGTGGAAACTTGGAAACTTCCTCAGTTTTGGGTTTTATAAAAAATGGCACCTCCTCATCAAGACCAGCAGGTCAGATTTCCAGACTAAAACATATCATCAGTAGATACTAAATAACAAAATCATCTTTGTTCAATTCAATTATTTTATCTATTCTGAAGTATTAGCTAGCTAAACCTCAAAATGTGTAAATTTGACATTAGTCAGCAGTTTCTTCCAACCTTGTATTGTTCAATCCTTAACGATTTAAAACGGCTTACTCAGTTGGAGAAACTTGTGGATGAGGTGCTTAAAAAGAACAATTCCAGAGAATTGGAAAACTTCTTGCAAGATGAAGTTAAGGAAGGCGACAAGATAAAATGTTCCAAACAGTTCCTCACAAAAATCGACAAACTTATTAACAGGGTAAGCACCCTCTTTGTCAACTCATTTAATAGAAAAGAAAAGTTGTGTCCTAATACGTTGTTGCATCATTGTCACTGTTTAGGGATTAGATCGCAGGGATGCCAAATATGGTTGTCTGGGCTTCACCCTCCTGCAAAAATGTGGGAAAAACTTGTCTCTACCTGGAGGACAAGGGTTTGCTGGGATGGTAACTCAGGGCCTGGTCAAGAAGATAAGTATTTTTCTTTATGCTATGGTTTATAATCATGTTTTAAGAATGCAACTCTACAGAGTATATTCCATGAGTTGGTATAACATTTGTTTTCTATCTGTGTGCACATGGTTCAGTGGTTTGTCAAATCAAGACAGCTGTGGATTGATGGAGGCCAACAGCGGGATGAAGCATTAATAATCCTAGCTGAGGACTTTTTTGATTTATTAATGGTAAGTTACTAAAAAACAACAAACTAAGCACAGTAAATTTTGTTCTTGGAGAATGGCTTGTCAGTTATATTAACCTCTTTGTCACCATCTTCAATAGATTGTCCATGGAGTAAGCAAAGAAGGTATGCATGTTATTATAAAACTGAGCTCCGTGTTGTGATATAAAATTAAATATGTACTGGATTGTAATTGTCCAATTAAGATCTGTTTCTTTATTTGGAAATAAATATTTTCAGGAACGTGTCAAATCACTGAATCATTACTGTATCCCATTGGCCAGTTGGCTGCAGACCCAAGAATCCACATAATGATCCAGAAAGAGGTAAGGAAACCCTGGTGAACTGTAGCGTATGCATCATGGAATAATATTAAGTAATGTTGGTATTTGATTTCTTAAAAGGAATTTAATGAATTTACTATTGACATAGGCAATACGGAAACTGAACATAATATTGGACAAGATTCCTGCAGAGCTTAAAAAAGAGAAGAGGATCTTGTCATCTCAGAAGGCCTCAGATATTATGTGTGTTATGCTGAGGCATTCATGTATCTTCTTGCATTTAAATATAGCACAGTATTTCATTAAACAGTTATAATGTCATAAAATATGCTACCATTGTTTGTGAAGTATTATGGATTATGTTGGCTTTTCTGGTCCTTTCCACAGGAACACGTTAGCTGGTCGCATTCTAGATGGTGGTGGTACGTTTTATCTCTGGCATATTTAACGTGAATAGGCCTGTTTTAAATCCAATCCAAACCCCCAAACTAAACCAAATATCCTTTGTTAGATTATGACCTGCAAATAGCCCTTATGGAGGCGCTATGCAGGATGACAACGCGGAGTCACAGAAAGGAGATGGCTGACCGCTGGTTCACAATGGAATATGTGGCGTGCGCCTTCAACAAGATCCAGGATTCAGAATTTGAAACAGTAATGACTAGCTGCTTAACCAAATGCCATTCTTCCTCATTAATGCAAATTTATGTGTTATTCTATTCAAGTGTGCATTATCTGTATAGTAATACATTTAAATGTATTGTTATTTATTAATTAACTTCTTGATATTGTTTACAGGACTGCCGTAAGTTTTTGAACCTAATTAATGGGATGCAGGGAGAAAAGAGAAGGTACAATTTAAAATTGTAATATTTTAAAAATGTGTAAATTCTGCATCACGTTTAATTCTAAGTTTGCGATCAAAATAAATCTTACTCTACATTTAATCACTGTGTGGAACCTTTCATCTTTTCTGCTTTCAGAGTTTTTTCATACCCTTGTCTGGAGGTTTATCTAGACAAACATGAGGTTAGATTACACTATGTATTACAAAGTTTTTGTATATTAAGTATATTAATACACATTATTAATTAATTAAGTATAAGTATTTCAGTATACCTGGTGTTTTCAGTTGCTGATGCCCTCTGATGATAAACTGGAGGACTTCTGGATTGATTTCAACCTTGGCAGCCAGAGTATATCCTTCTACTTCTCTATGGCGGATGACAATGCAGAGGTACTAGTTAAAACAATGTAATGCAGTCTTGGTGTTTTGCACCGTTGGGGAGATTATACATTTTGTTGCTTGGGTTTGGTTGTGTAATTTATTTTCCCATAGGAGGTCCAATGGGACACAATCTTCATCCCTGAGAATGAAGTGGAAGGTTTTGCTGTCACAGGTAAGTAAACTACCAATGTTAATACTTTTATTCTGCCTTTTAAGCACAAAATCTCTCATGGTCTTCTGTTCCCTGGTGTGCAAAATGGCAAACAACATCTGAGTGTTTCTACTTGTCATCTTCTTTTTGGCTAGTGGAGAGCCGGAGGCTTGTGCTGAGGCTGAGGCTGTCAGAGCCTGTGTCCGTGAGTGGGGTAGAGGGATCCAACCTCACCATCTACTTCAGCACCTCATTAGATATCTTGCAGGCTGCATGCCAGGTGTACGGGCTCAACAAAAACAAAGTAGGTGGTGTGTGTATATATTTTATTATACTATGTATGCATGTATAGTATACATCATAATAAATGCCTTTGATTATTTTCCCTATTTCTGTTAGAGTATACCTCCTAAGCATTTGACATTTCCTGAACTGTTTTAATTTTTTTTGGTCAGGATTCATGATTTGTGATTTGATTTATGTTCTTTTCTATCTGTTAGTGTTTTGTGGGTAAGAGTGGCACTTCAGTAGTGAAGACTACAGTCAATATCATAATGGAAAGTGGCTCACAGGTAAACAGTTTAGAACATTTCACACTGGAAAGGACATTATTACTACTGGCTAAACTTTGAATAGCAGAATGTGACAAAATGGTTGAGAGAAAATTATTACATTTATTGTTTGATCATCCAATCACCATACATTTATCCCAAATACTGACCAACTTGGTTGCCGAATAGCTTTTTGTTTTACCCGTAAGGCTATTGTTCCTGAGAGTCAAGTGTCTAACATAGACGATATTGACAGACAGAGAAACGACTCCTCCTGTCTATTACCTCCTCCTCCTGCACCCGCACAGGTGACAGATTTTAGGTCTAGCATGTCACAGCATATTTGTTGGAGTTAAATATATTTAAAGCCCCGTTCTGTATCGTGTGGGTCGGTTCTTTGTGTTACATGATGCGCTCTTCTTTCATAGTCACTCCCACATTGTTGTTTCTTTCTAGATGGTGACCCCGGCCAGGAGGAGGATGTCAGAGTCCTGCACCTTTATCACCAGCAGTGGAACAGGCAGCAGGTCTGGGACCAGTCCCTTTACTATCGTGAAACAATCAAGTAGGTCATGGACAGAACAGACTTTTCTCAGACCTTTTAGAAAGTTGTTCAGTTTTTAATGTTGTCATCATAACCCATTATCAACGTGTGTATGTTTGGCCAACAATGCAACATTGACCATGTTTTGCACCTCAGCCACTCCTGGCAGGTCCAAGATGAAGCCAGCTCTGGAGATGATCAGTTCCTGTGAAAGACAGGCCCAGCCTACCCTAGGGCAACTCAGAACCAGTACCAAATCCTCGTCGGCTAGCACACTGGCACCCAGCAAGATTGACAAGGATGCTTTCCTACAGAGCAAAGACTCCAAGCAGGGTGCCAGAGCTGTGGCGGAGAAATATCGCCGGGTATGTATGTAGCTTCCAACAAGGGCTTTACTTTAATTAGAATACTTTAAAGTGTTGCAGAAGCAACTACAGTACATTCATATAAAAAAACTGTTAGTAACTAGTGTGCTGGTAGCTTAGTCATTGTGTTTCACTAATCCATGTCTTTTAGAACATCCCAGTGGACAAAGTTGTGGAGATGTTGCAAGCTGACCAAGAGGAGGAAGAGGAGCCTCTAGGTGCTGTCCCATACATGCTACTCTTCGAGTGTTAAATGCACATTTTAAACTATATTTTGTATTTGTTTCCCAGAAATGTACTGTTTTATTTTAACCTGTGATCACATATACTTTACTGCTATGTGTGTACAACTGCATTATTGAAGGAGCTTAAGAATAATCATCCATTGTCTTCTGTTATCTCAGAGCAAAGCTTTGTTCCTGACTCCCAACCAACAACAAGAACTGAGAAGAGCATGTGAGTGCTGTGTGATTATGCAACATAATATATCATTTAATGACAGTCTTTTGATCTACATATTTGTGTAACAGATTGTCTCACTGGACAAAGATGTCCGTGTCTGAGATGCTAATTCCTGTACAGAGGAGTTTCCACAAGGATCCATCCAAACCTGGTGAACAAATTAACGTATGTTATTATTGCAGACTAAGTAAGTTTAGAGTTCTATTAAACCCAACAATTGTCGCTTTTCAGAGCCATTTCCAAGTGTGGTGCGGCAAGACCAAAACTCTACCAACCAAAAAGCCTTGACCCCAGGCTCTTGCCCCATCAGCCAGCAGCATCTCCACACCCAGCTTACTCAGCGCCTTCAGGAAGTCCTCAAGGAGAGGAACAAGAGTAATGGTTCTGTGGAGCGAGGTGGGGCCTGTGGTCAAAGCAGGTCCCAGAGCAGAGGGTCCGAGGAGCGTTGCAGGGAGACAGGGCCAGCATCCACAGAGACTCGGGGCCAGGAAATAAGACAGGGCCAGGCCAAAAAGAAAAGTTACACTGTGAACTCCTGTGGCTCAGAACCAGTGTTGTTCAAAGACACCAAGAAGCCCACTCTAACCAAAGGCCTTCAGGAGAGGCCAACCCCTAATGCCAATATTCAAGTCAGTGGTCCCATCTCCAGCAAAGAGAAGGTAAGACTTAAAAAAGCAGAGTGAAGAGAACATTTGTTGTTTTTTGTTGTTTGAAGTGTAACCACGCCACTGTCGTGTAGAGCTCCAAAGTTTCAGCACAAGATGGATTATGATTAATTGTATACTGAAAGTTTAGGAAATTTACTAAAATCAGTGTATCAATATTTGAAACACATAAGTCACATTAAGGAAATTTAAGATGAAAAAAGTGTCCAGTATTTGGTTTTACTCCAATCTAGGACAATGTATTCTTCCAACCTGTTCAAATGATTTAATCATGTTTCAGTCACACACTGTATTCGTAGTTCAAGTTTTAAATGTGTGTTCTGCAGAGAGATGCAGAGGTGGCAGGCAGTATGGTAAAACTGATCTCCAGCCACTATGATAGCAACAATACCAGCACCAGTAAAACCACAGTGCAGAACATCCACGCACGCTGGGTCCCGCCTGCCATCAACAGGTTGGTACCTGTGGACATAGACCATATGAAGTCACATAGCACTGGAGTTCAGGGAATTAAAGCCTCCTTTATGCTGCTCTAATATGAATGATTACAGTAATATTGATCTACTAATTATATGTATATGCCAATGTTGAAATTGTGATGTTTCTGTGACAGATCCCTCTTTGATAGGAGCTGGTTACCGTCTGCAAAGGTGAGTGCTTATAACTTATCTACTCTATGTCTGGATTTATGTATGTATGTCATGCCAACTGACTTTATTTCTTGTAGAAGGGAACAAATGAAGCCCCTGGATTTACTAAGTCTGACAGCAGCTCTAAGAAACCCTCTGTGCTGCACGGGTAATCAGTTTGTTATAGATGTGTATGCTGGGTGGATAAACCTTTTGTCAGTGCTTTTACGCTCAATTATTTACTTGCAATTTGTCAATGATTTTTTATTTTGATGATGATTTGATTTTTACTGTTCAGAGAGGACGTCTTTGCCTTCAGTGCAGACACTCCAATGAATATAGGGGTAAGGTAGCCTTTCAAATTCATTGTCACAATCCATTGTTTATGCAAGTTATTATAATCATTTGGTTGTCTTTTTTTGCTTATTAGGGGATGGCAAAGAAATCTTTAGAAACATCTGCTACAGAAAGCAGGTAGGAGGCCAAATTTGAATGTGATTTAAATGCACACTGGCCGGGTGAGCCAAAGCTATTGCTATTGGCCAACAAACATTTAGTCTATGAACAAGGGTTGTTCCGAATGACACAGTCGGGTAATTTTATGTAGAAACTATTCACTTTAAAAATTATATTTAGTACCCAGTGACATCAGAACTTACTATTGGAAACAACAATATGTTACTACGTCAAGTGTAACAGTTTGATCTTGTTATGTGTTAATCTCCAGTGCTGTACATGACTCTTGGGCTATTCCTAGCACTTTAAAGAAGGACCTGCCAACTGGAAAGGTATTGTCTCTTTCAAATGAAAGAAGCTTTTTGTGTATTGTGCAACATGTTCCGCTATAATATGTTTCTATGTACAAAGTGTACACTAGGATTGCTTTTATGTACTTCATTACTACTGTGTTTTGCATTCCTCTGAGCAGAAAAAGCGACATGTGAAGAAGCACCTGTTCAGTGACACAGACACAGATGCTGCCATGACAGACGTGAGTTGGCTGGCAGCATCCAGTAGGAAGCCCAAGCCTAAAGTAACAGACTACACCCGACAGCCGCCTGTCAAATCTAAAGCCCCTGAAACAGGTATTCAATACCAGAATGAACCAGCTTCACTGTGCTTATTACTTACTGTCCATTACTATAATCTAAACTCTTCTCATTTATTTAAATAATTATAACATTTATTACACATTGTAAGTATACTTGACATTCTAAATTCTGCAGGCATAATTGAGATTTGTGTTTGTTTGAGAAAATGTTTGCTTACTTTCAATTATAGATGAGTCCTTGAACCTGCCTCTTCTATCTCCCAAACCTGTAAAGGAAAAAACTAAGCCCATGAAGGTGATTCAAGGGGTAATCAAGTAACAGGAAACTAACCAACATGTCACTACATGAATAAAAAGCTCTAATGTGTTAGAAATGGGTCATATAATGAACACAGTCACAGAGTCAGTTACTAGCTTAGGCATATTAATGATGCCATATTTGTTCTCCTGGAATTGGGGAACTCCTACTTGGTTGACACCCTCAATACTTGTCTTCTAAAACACCTGAAAAAGCTTTAGCTCTGGTATTGTTTTGGGTGTCTAGTGGTCGATGTGCCTACTAACCTCAGTACCCCAGTCAGCCACATGATGTCAGTGTTGTGTTTTGTAGAAGCTCAGGGAGAAGGAGAAAGTGGAGCAGCCAGCAGCAGCGCTTGGCCCCAGGAAAGAAGCCGTTAGACCCAGCAAAGCAGTGCCTTGCCCAGCCAAAACAGCCCCTAACCAAAGGAAAGAATCAGACCTCAGCAAAGCAGCTCTTGGTCAAGGTAGAAGGCCCCAGAGGGCTGCAGCAGCCACAACCAAGAGTTACCGGGAACCTGACAGTGACGACAGCCAGGCAGAATCGGAGACCGAGCAGCCACCCCGTCCCAAGGTTAGAACTCCCTTTTTCTGTTATTGTGACAATCTGCGTGACATCTTTTCATGTTCAAGTGGATAAGGATGGATGGCGGGCAAGACGCATGAAGTTGAAGGCCAACTGCACCATGTAATGTTTTGACCTAAGTCACCTTATATTTTATTGTTTTGCGCCCCTCACCAGAAGCGTTCCATAAGCAAATTGGAGACAAGCGACAAGACAATTTTTCAGGAGGCTACAGAGTGGAAGAATAATAAGATGGCCCCTGCTAAGAAGCAAATCAATGTATTGAAAAACTCCTGGGCTGCAAGGCTAGGCTCCTTTTCTCCCTCCCCTCCACCCATCGAGAAACTAAGATGTGAGACTGGGGGAAAAACACGCTACACCTATGTCATCAAATTGTTAATTGACCCATGGTTGGAAACTAGCAAGGAATTGCATGGTATATTTTAATGTATTAGTGTTTCATATGTGGGAGGGCACCATTTTAGTCCGGGATATGTGTCTTGGTGCAACTTTATTCCAAACATCAGAACACAACACACTTGTGTTCCCTATTTTGTTACTCAAATGTTACTCAATCGAATGACCAGCCAATTATAGAACTGACCTATCGCTCACCCATCTTTTTTCCTGTAAATCAATCTTTGATCTACAGTGACCTTTCCTCTGTAGGCCAGCTGTCTGAACATCTGTGCTTGTTTTTGCTTTATACAGCTGCTGAGAGGTCAGTGGCCCTAGCAGTATCACCTCTCCTCTCCCCGGTGGGTGCCCTCCCTGCATCCCCCATTGGATCTGACCCTCCCTCCCCCATCTTGGAGCTGCCCAAACGCTCCACTACCAGCAGCGGTAAAGGAGGCTTACAGCCCTCCTCTTTCTACAGCATCAACAAGAAGAGCGACACAGTCAAGCTCCCTGATTTGCCCTCGGTCCCATGTCTCCCATTTATGCCTTCACTCCCCTCCCCACTGACCCTTAGCCCTAAAGGTCAAACCCCTGTTCTCACCACCGCCAAGAAACCCAGTGCAGTAGAGGTAAGAAGTTGACTGTCCCCCCAGATCTGCGCATGGAATATTTGTCGAGATCATGAGTCTAGGGTCAAATATTTGTAATGTGACCTGTTAATGTGGGATTGAGTGTTTTGTATTTACCAAAATAAATTGTAAATTAACAGTTCATGATAGTTGTTGCCACCTCTGCTGCTGGCAGACAGAAGAACAGACTATATGTCTGAAATGATGCACTATAAAAAATATTCAGTAATATAATATTCAATAATTGGCAAGTGCATTGAATAGATTGATGGATTATTAATAATTTTCCTTTACTCTTCTCCTACTTCTTTCTCTGTCTCTCTTTAAACCCCAACCTTCTTTTATCACAATTTCTCTGTCTTATTCCCTTATAGCCCCAGCTAAGTCCTATTTCTCGTCCAATCTCTCCTGCACAGTCTCTGTTTTCCCAGTGCTCCCAACCTGTTCTGACTTCCACGGCCCTCGAAAGGTCTCTCCTCCCTTCTCTCCAATCCCAGTTCTCTCAGACCCCTGGTGATACGCTCAATCGTAGCCTCCATTTTGGCTCTGACAGAGAGTCACTGGTTTCCAGGGTAACACTGAGCCAATCGTCGTCCAAGTCGGTGATGTCGACTACCAAAGTAGAGATCAGCTCCACTGCCCTAGCTATGGCTAACAAACTAGAGGTAAGAATACTGTTGTAACACCTAGGGAGAATTAATCAGACACTGGAGTAATTCATTCTGTTCGTCGATATGTGGCTGATTTTTTAAGCCATTTAAGTAAAAATGGGAAATATAGAGATTTTAGTTCAATACAGAACATTTGTGCTGCATGTGTGTGCTGTTTTGAAATGAGTTGTGTAATGGTAAATGCCCCCCGGAAACACCTGCATTCTGCCAGAAAACGCCAGCTTCAAACATTGGACAAAAGCCTGATCAGCAGGACTATCACCTTTCAGGTACATTTTGTTGTCTCTAACTGCCAAGGGAAGATATACTGTGCCTTGCCAAGGTAGGATACCTTCTGCTTGAAGAGAGAGAGAGAGAGAGAGAGAGAGAGAGAGAGAGAGAGAGAGAGAGAGAGAGAGAGAGAGAGAGAGAGAGAGAGAGAGAGAGAGAGAGAGAGAGAGAGAGAGAGCCCTGTTATCTACTTCGGTTTTGTTATTTTTTGATTCCATCTGCAGGACCCAGCCGCAAACGCTGTAACACCCCATCCTCTAGCAACTCTGAGGGAGAGGTTGATGAGGAGGGCGCGGTAGATGAGGAGGACAAGAAGGGCAAACAAAGTACAGGGCTCTCTGCAAAAATGAGGCCCAGGAAACTGTTTAAATCCAGTAAGAGGTTCAATACATGTTTTTATTGTAATCATCATCACTATCTAAAAAGGTGCTGTCCAACATTTGCTATTAAAACCAAGCTTTTACTGTGGTAGGTTCAAGATGTGCCTTTTGAAAGCATACACAATTAACTTCCCACAATTAAAACATGTATTAGAAAAAATCATTTTTGGTATGTTATCCATATTAAGCATTGTGTGATCATCAGCTTTTTATGGCATAATACTAAATGTTTTATTTTTAAGTGGCTAAGTCTGCTCAGGTCCAAAACCTAAAAGAGAACAGCAGCTCAGATGAGAAGGATGTGAACAACGAGGGAAATAGGGGGCGGGGGGCAATTTCTGGACCCTCTAAGGCCACCCAGAAAGGCTACAATCTTATCCAGAGAGAAAGCATGTCTACGCAGGAATCAGGTACCTGATACCCAGTAACTTAATCTTATATTTATTTCTATGACTGATTTTGTGATCCCTGTGGTAGACAAGCCTTACAAGGCCTTAATACCTGATTCTAGTGTTGCCCTATGTTATTGGTGTTATTTTATCAGTTCATTCAACACCAACAGGTTGACGGAATAGAACAAGTGTCTATTTTATGACATGTTAAACATATTATAGCCAGCCGCTCTGGAACCTTTGATCTTGCATATTGCCATGACGTTAGCAACGAGAGATAGATGGATGTTAAGAGATGTCTCTTTGCACAATGTGCTCCCAGTGGACGTTCTGTGACTTCTTGGTGTCAATCTTCATCCAGTCATAGACGTGTCTCCAGAGGGTGAGGTGAGCAAGATGGTGTCCTCCCACAGAGTGAGTTCCAGTCAGTGGGAAGCGGAGGTCGAGGGGGAGATGGAGATGGATATGGAACTCCCATATATTGGCCCTACACCACAGGACATGGGCGCCATGTGTCGCCAGTTCAGTACTGAGCTTCAGAGGAAATTCCAGGTTGAAAGCACACCCATGCCCTTCCTTAGCAAACTGTTTCAGACACATAGGTTTTACTCCCAAGGTTGCACCTTTAAAAATGCCTCTTGCCCTTGAAACCTAAAAATCTTATGAATGAATGCTCTCACTGTACCTCTACTGTGGTATTTTAGAACCGTTGCAGACGGATGGAGTTGTACAACAAACAGTCCTTGAAAACTGTTCAGCAGCATGTGTCCTCCATCAGTTTGCAAGTTAGCCAGTGCCGGTAAGTCAATATAACTTCATTGTCAAAACCTATCAATTAATTTGTTTTTACCAAGAAGACTTGTGCATACCCAGCATAGTACACTTGATCTGTAACTTCTTTTGATAATTAGGTCTCAGAAGCTGGAGCAAGTCAGGAGCATTCTAATGAAGGAGATCAACAACTTGGAGCAAGACGAAAGCACATTAAAGAATATGGAGAAAGAATGCATTGTACATGCACACTATTTACTAAAACAGCACTACACATTTCCTGTTAAATGTATTGTTGTTTACTTATTTTGACCTTGTAGTAAGTAACACAATACTTATCTCGTCTGCTTATATATTTTTTTTTTTACTTGGTTCTGAACCTCACTAAAAAGAAAACTGTCATGTCAGTAGTTTGTTATACAGTACTATTTTTAATAGCTATTAGTGTTTCTAAAAGTGGTGCAATAGCAATATACAGATTGGTAAAAGTAATAGCAAAAGTAATAGGGCCAATAGGTATGTACAACATTTCAAGCAGGGAGGCTATTTTGCCTGATATTGTGTAATCTCACTGCAAGATCCAAACTCATTAACTTAAGAAAATACATATTTAATGGACATATTACATACATGTTTACAGGAACACTGTGTTGTTGGTGTCATACCAGTAAATCATAAACTTACACCGGGAACTAATAGACTGAGCCATGCTGTTATGTTAATTAGTTAAGTGATTGGATCAATTTTGTGTAACATTATGGCCGTGAGGTACTTATTTCGACAATGTCCACTTGCCAGGACTTTTGCAGACAACACTTTAGCAGCCACCTGGTACTATTTATTTAATGGCTGCTGAAGTCTTAAATGGACCTCGGCAACAGGCAACATATTTTAGTTGTATTTGTTATATTATGCTGTATGTTTGTTATATATTTTTCTTAATAATGGTAAAATTTATCAAAACATCCCCCACAGTTCACTCCATGAAAGCAGAAGTATTATTAATGTTGGTCAGATTGTTCCTCTTTCTGAAACTCACTACTCTAGCTAGTTGCCACTTGTGGTCAGATACATTCAATGGGGGAAATAATTCAGCCACAGTAAATTTGGTGTGACTCGAGGGCGGATGAGATAAGGGAATCCTTTAGTCAAGAATGTATTGGAAAACAAGTGATTAGTAAGTTAAGATCTGCTACAAACAGTATGTGAAGCTGAATTGCCGTTATGGCATGTGGTATTTTGAGGCTATAACCCTGTGCACTGAATAACTCACTAAAAGTTTGAAACAACAACAAACTAAGAAAGTGTAGGAATGGTTTCCAGCCCTTTACCATTACGTTTTCAACTAGGTAACGATACAGTACAACCTTTTTCCTCCAAACTGACTAATATAACAATTACATTATACAACTATAATGTTACAATAAACATGTAGAGCTGATCCTAAAACAAATTGCACCATATTTGTTGATATTCAACTCACTTGGTTAACTTGGTACTTGGTATATTTTATAGGCCTTTTGTATTTGCTTTAATTCATAGGCCTACTGGAGAAAGCAGACTTTGGGTTTTCAATCTTGCCAGGAGGGAGAGATTAAGAGGTAAGTCATGGTGGATTCTCCGTGTGCATAGATATTTCTATATTGTAGAGAAAATGTGTTCCCCTTCAAGCTTCCACTTTACCACAAATTTCAGTTAAGCTCCGACTTCTTTTTTAACATGTTCAATTTACTTTAGAAGTAAGTGTTAGAAAACAAGTATCTGTTGAACTACAGTAGCAGTGATTCTTCATGTCAGATATTCACCCGAAATAACTTGATGTTATCAGGATTTGGCTGTGGCAAGAACACACAAACACTTAATCTCAAACTTTGAGGTCAAGGCTTTAGGAAAACAAAGTTATCCAATAAATCCATTGTACCAAAGATTAGATCAGGTAATAGCACTAGAGAGCAAAGAAAATTGGGATTATTCAGCAGTTTTAAATAATGTAATCCAATAAATCTTGTCCTGATATGTTTTGGATGTGGCACAATCAAAACCTGCTGATTGATTGTCTTCACCAAGTAGGGTTGGCTTCACCAAGTAAGATATGTTATGTTCAGGGTTGGGTAACAATGGATAACAAGTAATTTGAAAATATATTCTGATTAATACATTAATTAATTTGTTAACTTGATTCAATTAGATTAGCAAAGGTTTGTTTAATTCTGATGGTTTTAGTGCAAAGGAGACACAATCTCAAAGTAATCAGATTAGATACAGATTTATTTTCTGTATTTGGATTCATTAGTTTTATTACATTTTTAGTCATGTATATCGTAGGTCATCAGACTAAACAATAGTCAGGTCTGTCTTTATTTGCATTTCTGTCATTTTTCATTGTTTCATTTGCCTTGCTTTTCTGCTTATCCAGTCCTAGGTTGATCTTGCTTTGTTCCCATTCTTTCAGACTTCAGACCTTGAAAAGTGCATTTCAAAAAAACATGTGTCACAGTCTGGAGTACGAGGAGAGGATCTTTACCTCTCAGGTATGGACATTTCCGATAGTCATCAATTAGTTTGATTGTTTGACTTTTTAGCTTTATTTTCAGTAGACTATTCCATTAATCAAGATGAAATATATGCTATTAAATGGTTTTAACTACTATGTGTTCCACTTGTATTACTAATTGTGCTACCAATTGGCTTTATGTCTTTTTTATGACCTGAGATATGGCAAAGAAAGTGATGGGGTTGCCTAAGAAGAGTCTCAGCTAGTTGTAAATAAGATCAACCTAACAGGATTCCAGAACATAGTTTCTATCCCACAAATTATATAACATAAAGACACATCTAGCAGAAGGCTTTCTTAAAGAGAAAAGGTTTTAGGCCTGTTTTAAAAGATGATAACGTCTGGTAGCCTCGGGTGGTCTGGGAGGGCATTCGACAGACGGGACGGGACGGGGCTACAGCACTGTTGCACGGTTGCCCGATGAGCAGAACTTGGTTTTGGGGGTAAGAAGAAGTAGGCTGTCCCCGGACCTAAGACAGCGGGAGGATGTTGGAGGAGAGAGAGAGATATGTTCTGGCTAGCAATAGTGAGGTGGGTTATGGGGGAGTGCTGGACTTGGTTTAGGGTACCAATTAGTAAAGCCTCTGTCTTACCGCTGTTTAGCTTGAGGAAATTCTGGTTCGTTCATGCTCTTATTTCATCCAGGCATGTGTTCAGCCCAGTGCACGCAGCAGATGGACTGGGTGCCATTTTCAGATATAGCTGTGTGTCATCAGCATATCAATGGAAAGGTATTGCGTGCTGGCTGATGACCCTGCCAAGAGGAAGCAAATTAAAAATAAACAGGACGTGACCCAAGACAGAGCCATGGGGGGCACCGCAGGTGACAGGGTGTATCAGAGTTAGACCCCCGAGAGACACAAACACAGTCCTGTCTGTCAGGTAGGAGCTAAACCAGCTCAGTGCAGTGAAAGGGGAGGTTGGAAATCGTTCTGTAGTTGCCCAAGAATATCCAAATCCAGGGTGGGCTTTTTAAGAATGGGGCAGTCTTAAGTGCTGGGGGGACTGTGCAAGATTGGATGGAGTGGTTGACGATCCAGGTAATTAGAGGAATGAGGGCAGAGGCACATGACTTAAGCAATGTAGTTTGAATTGGATCCAGTAGACGTGTTGAGGGTTTAATTTAGTAGATAAAAGCCTCTATCTCTTCCTCTAAGATTTCAGAGAAACGGGAGAGGCTGAGGTGGTGCTGAAAGATGGACAGGGATGGAGACAGACTGGGTAGTGGAAACAGAGATGAGGGTTCGGAGGGTGTTAACTTTTGCTTTGAAGAAGTCCATAAAATTGTTACACTGCTTCTCGCTGGCCTTGTTGGGAGAATGAGAGATGGGCTTCAAAAGACAGATTATTATGGAGAACAGATGTTTAGTTTCTAGTATTTGTGCTGATGAGATTGGAGGGAAACAGTGAACGTGCCTCTCTTAGGACAGTGGAGTATACTTTTTGGTGGTTGCTAAAAGCCAGTTTGTGAACTGTGAGCCCAGAGCTTTGGAGAGTTCGACCAGCAGATTTAATTTTCCTAAGTGCGGTATACCGCCATACCATATATAAGAAATTGGGATGGTGTGCCCTGAGTGATAGGAAAGAAAACATTGTCTCTTTTCTGTTTACAAGGCATTTCTGACACGTTGCCTTTTTACCAAACAATCCTTTAAAGCACAAATCCATTGTTCATAGGGAATGCTCACAAGACCTTATCACCATTGAAAGTCCCAAGGTTAATGCAGAGATTGAGAAATAATCGTTTCATTCAACAGGAATTGAAAACAGAGCAGTAAGTTTCAGTTGAACAATTTTATGTCTGATCGGATGATAGTTAGTTGAAGAGTGTTCTAATTTTATCAATATTATACTGTATTTTTTTATATTGTTAACACATTTTTATGATTTTTAAAAAAGATTCCCAATTGTTTTTTTTGTTTTATTTTCATTAATATATTCTGTTGTAACCTCCTTTTAAACAGGGGGCTGCTGCAAAAAAAACATAGGGGCATATGTGCGTACGTTAGAAAGTGCAGCTTAAACTGCAACTTCGCCAATCCAAAGAAAGTGCATGCTGTGCCTTTTCATTTTATGTTGGAGGCAAATGTCACCGCCCTCTTACCGTAATTTGCGGCGCCCAGTTTGAAAAAGCAATATAATGGGCCTCCTTTTATCCAACATGGAAATGCCGACATTCAGAAAAAGAAAACAAACATTTGGCGTTAAAATAGATATACTTTTATGAGGTATCTATCATCAAATCTAGAGATTCGACCGGGGCATAATTCTATATAATAATTATGCATTATTGCATGACTGCATAAACTGTAACACTTGATGACTTCTTGTTCATGATTCTTGTGTCGAAAATCCTCTCGGCACATCTCATTGGCCTGTGTCTTAGTCTTGCTTGGATGAGTGCTGCCAGTCTTTCTGGAAGTTTCCCCTATGCAAGCAAACGGGCTACCCTGATTACACCTTCTTTTCAGAGGCAGTTAAAGTTGACCATAAAACAGATGTGTGCTTTCTCCGCAGTTTTCATACAACCGAATGCGTAATCAGTCTCCTTGCGCGTGATGTTTTTGCACGAAACTCCCTCTTTTCCCTATGCATGAAAAGGAAATGTGCAACTTGTAATACTGCACTCCTGTGGTCTGTCCGTACATACCATGCCAAGTTTTAGGCGCATGTTGCGACAAAATTACACCTAAAAAGGGCACTATCAGTATATAGAGCATGTGCCTCATTGTCTCTTTGTTACCCCTGTATAAATAAATAAAAAAATATACACTCACTGGCCACTTTATTAGGTACACTGTTGCCTTTCTATCATCTTGAACCAGTCTGGCCATTCTCCTCTGACCTCTGGCATCAACAAGGCATTTTCGCCCAGAGAACTGCCGCTCACTGGATATTTTCTCTTTTTCGGACCATTCTCTGTAAACCGTGAAAATCCCAGTAGATCAGCAGTTTCTGAAATACTCAGACCAGCCCGTCTGGCACCAACAACCATGCTATGTTCAAAGTCACTTAAATCAGCTTTTGTCCCCATTCTGATGCTCTGTTTGAACTTCACCAGGTCGTCTTGACCATGTCTACATGCCTAAATGCATTGAGTTGCTGCCATGTGATTGGCTGATTTAGATATTTGTGTTAACGAGCAGTTGAATAGGTGTGCCTAATAAAGCGGTCAGTGAGTGTATATACTGTATATTATTAGCAGAATACATTTCAATGTAAATAGAAGTAGAAGTTTTTTTTTTTTTTTTTTAAATAAGCATTTTTTAAAGAGGAAAATTACGTTAATACTGTCTTGGGATCTTTCAAAAAATAAAAACATTGCTGTAATGCCCTTCAATTTTCTGCTGGATTGCATGTCTGGCGTCTCTTCCGGGATTCCTGACAATAATATATTTCGTGTTCTAACCTTTAAAACCCTATTTTGTCCCCTGCTGTTTTTAGATGTGCCTGATGAGGAAAGACATGAAGTCAGTCCAGGACAGGCTTTTCAAAGAGATGGTAGGTTGACATGGGACAAGTGACCAAAGCAGAGTACAACATTATTTTTGTCTTGTTTTTTCATATCATAGTTTTAAAATAACTATTTATTACATATTTCTGTCATTGTAGCAAGAGGAAGAAATCTTGAGTGTAAGGAGAGGATTGCACACTCTGTTTCTACCTGATGGACCCAGATTCTAACTCAAACTCCTTTTAAGGTCCAATCGCAAATAAGTAATTTAACTATTAAATTTAACAATGCAAATAAGTAAAATTACTATTATTAATTAATGTTCCATGTTTTTTTATTTATGTTCCTCACACTTGTATATTACGGTTTTGATACCAGCAAATACTAATGACTACAAATGTATTGTAATGTATTCATCAGTAGGCTATAAAAGTTTTACTGTATCGTATTTTTAAATAATTTAATTGATAAATTTAAGTGTCTTATTTCTGTTTTAATTCAGTTTAAATCTAATACGGGATCAACTTAACTGCTTTTAAATGACCTATTACCTGTTATTGATATTGAAAAAAATGAATAAAAGGATGACTGATGTATTTATTTAGGGTTATTTCAAATCCATTTTAGTTAAACGGGTATGGATGTTTGTGATGATATCCTTTCATCAAATAGAATTGCGAACAAATATATTACGTTTTTAAATACCACCATACCATATATAAGAAGTACAGCAGTAACTAAACATTGTTAAGATGTCCGGTGAACCCGAGATCACTTTGGGTTTGCAAATGTCACAGTCACTGAAAATATACTGTGTATTACTAAAAGAAAACGAGACACGTGTTTTTTTTTTTTTTTTTTTTTAAAAGAGCTTGTAATTTGAAGACAAGTAGTGCTTACAAAGGTTTTCTCTTTTGACCATTGGGATTGTTGTCAAAAATTGAGACATTGAGATTGACATATTTACAGTTGATATGAAATTCATCCTCCCTCCACCCCAACTCCCCAAGACCAAAGAGTCTACACAATCCAAGTGACACACTATTAATCAAATCAGAAAGGTGAAGCTGGTCACATGCACAACTTCCTCACGCTACGATTCACCGCCTTTTTCACCACCACTGACGAGTTTGTTTCACTTCTCTCCCATTTTATGATAGGCAGCGGTTTCACCTGTATGCTCTGTCTCCAAGCAGCTCTGACAGTGAAGACATACAGTACAGTACAGTACATTAGCCTGGCTTTCACTGCCACACACTAAAAAGCCACCATCTGCTTTTCCCCCATGGAAAGACTAAAACACGCTCCAGGCTCTTAAACAATCGCCTCAGCAGCTTCTAGCTACCGTTGCAGTCTGAAAAGTCTTGAATTCAGCAGTTCTTCACAGAAGAAACAATCCACTTTCATGGCCGGTGGAACCTACAGAGGGAAAAGGGAGGAGTAAAAGGGATGGTCACAAATAAAGTACAGCAGTCATGAGAGAAGAAGGTGCCTTTGCCAATTTATGATTACTGCTATTCATCAACCGTGGGGAGGCTATTTTTAGCATTGGCTTAAGTGCTAGGAGGATCTCTCTACCTCTTCTCCCCTTTGCTCAATGTTACAGGTTGCATCAAGTACCTCTGTTTACCAAGAAAGCTCATTAAAGAATGTCATAGCATATATTATACAGCCCTGCCAACATATTCTATCCCTATCTGATAATTCCCCCTTCCCCACTAGCTTGCCTGTCTATTTTAAGCCCTTTAGACCATTCTGGACGGGCAAGGAGAGCTACAAATAGGCTTCCGCTGCTAAAATTAGTACACATACACACTCTGCACACCCGATGTTCAGAACAGAACACTGACCTTGTTAGGTGCTTGCTGGATACGTGCACCTCCATTTCAGTACTTTTGAACTCGTTCAGTTCTTTTCGGATGGCCGCCTGTTGAAAGATTTCAACCAGCATTAATGCACAGCTAACTGATTAGGCCAACACCATGTTCTGGACTTAGGTCAAACATGAGGGGACATTGGTCTGAGATGAAAACACAAATTTGGATAGAAAATGTTTAATGCTATTGATGGATGTTTTGCACTGCAATAACCTGTTACTTTACTGTTAATTAAAGATTATGTAAATCGTAACACTTTTTATAAAAATGTGTTTGTAGTGTAACATTGGTTACAATGAATGTGTTTGGGGGAGAAGTACATTTTAAATGATAAAATATCCTTTTAGACTTTTTAAACAAAAGAAATGTTTCTCCCTATTTTTCTCGAACTACAACAATTGTGGGTGTTGAGATTTGTTATCCTATCCAGGTATCCAAAGTGTTGAATTTATATTCTGGTTCTTGTCATATATTTTTTTAAAGAAACAATCTATACCATGTAAATGTAGAGGAATTATTTGTAATGGAAGACCAGAGAAAAGGTAAATATTTAGTCTATTGCATTCAAAAGAGCATATATGATACATTTCTATATTTTTAAACAACACCACTCCTACTCATACACCAACACACCTTGTCAGAGGCTGAGAGTCTAGTCCATGGCTTGTCTGCTCTCCTGTCATAGTCCTGAGCTTTGGCCACTTCCACATAGTCACTGAAACGTATCAGAATCTTTCTGTCCCGCAGCTCATCTACAGTGGGCCGTTGATTAAGCTGAAAAACACAGACCAAATGATGAGTGATATGATCATAGCTCAGCACATATTAAGCCTGGATTTACAAGTTTTTCATAGTGCTAATTGACATAATACTCTACCTTTCTATTTAGCCGCTGTTTGATTTCTCTTCGCTCCTCTTGTTCTACCTGGTCATTTCTCTCTGAACCAAGAGAAAAAAAATGTAAGGTAAGAAATCCACAGGGAACACTTCATGTTTAGTTTCCCTGTGTCTTTGTGTGCCAATTAATACTATTATTCAGCACAATTTAGCCACATGTTGCAGTGCTAATTATGATAGGCCTAATTGGTTAAATAAAATGTAATTTTTTTTAAATTAAAATTAAGTGTTTTAATTTCTTTCTTTTTTTTAAAGGGAATGCGGAATTACTACTTAAATGCCATGTTATTTCAACACTGTTAATGGATTATTAGAGAGAATTCTAGATTAGAAAATGATTATCAATAACCATGGCAGATGGGACTAAACAAACAAATATACCGTTAATCGAAACTTCTAAAAAATTGCCTTGTTTCAATTGTAAATTAGTGTAACAAATTGTATTGTGTATTGATGAAACTGGTAAAGGAACGTAATTTGTGAGAGATGTTGAAAATATGGAAAACATGTCACAATTTCAACCTTGATGCATTGTCTGTCTGAGATTTTAGCAATCATTCATTTAGCATGTTTTATGAAACTCAAAAACTGCGCTTTTTGGATTCAAGATACTCACGTTTAAGAATATTCCGACTCTCTAACTCTTCCACGTTTGGTCTCTGGCTCAGTCTCCTGCGAAAAAACACCAAAACTACGTTTTGGACCATTTTTGCCTTAAGCTTTATTATCCAGTCCACTTTTAAACCGGCAGTACTTTCTTCAGTATGCTTGTTCTAGAGGGAACCCCCCTATATCTCCATCTCGCGTCCAGACCCCGACTATGATGCGTATGTAGAGACGCTCCCCACATCTGGAAAGCTAGAGTCGCTAAATTCTTCAGATGTTTTGTTTTGCTGTTTTTGACAAGTGAAATGTCACTTAATTCATTTTCAATGTAATATGACTGCATTCCAATATATCAGCTATCTCATAAGGAAACTGCTGCAGGCTGAGCTATTCTGCCATGGCATCCGTTGAGGACTACACACGCTTTTAAACGGAGCCGTGATGCGCCGCTTTGGGTGCGCCTTCACGAGCTGCATGCATATTAAATACCGCGTGACAGTATAAGTTGTAGGAGGCGGCGCTTAGGTGTTTCCCTTCAATTGCAATGCTGCTTCAAGGACAAAATCGTTTAGGCGTTGTGCCTAGCTATTTGAATTGCATTGAATTATATTTATATTCAAATGTTCCTGCTATGTAAATGTTTAAGCCTTCTGTAAAAAAGCAATTCTCCGAAATTAAAAAGGGTTATGCAAGTCCCTCACCATCAAAAGCCATACAGTAAATGCTAACACAGCGGGACCCAACCAAAGTCAGCTTGCTGCAAACCTAACTCCCCTCCAAAAAAGGCAATGAATAATCTGTACAGCCTCACAGCAGGTCTCCTTTGACCCTAGTGCTCTTTGTAGTCAATGGCTTTGACTGAACACTTTTTAGTAGGAATTATTTTTATCAAAAGGTCAAAGTTGAACCAATAGGCTATAATGTTAAGATTTCAAATATTTATGCTTTTGCCCTTCAGTTCAGTTGAAAACCTGCTGAATTATGCTACATTCTGTAGATCACATGTTACCGACATTTAAAGGTGTGCAACACCCAATCAAAACATATTTGATTTTCATGTTGAACGTGCCTGTATTATATGATATTAAATTAAAGGGTAATACAGAAATCTTTGTTTTACTGTACATTTTGTAAGCAAAACAGATGTCCCTAATTGTCTGGTTTAAAATTATTTTACTAATTTAATTATTAAAAATAATAACTCATCCATTGTTCCTGTAACTTGCTGTTTTCAGCATTTATAATAAGATTTAAAAAAAATCCAAAATCCAAATCCTGTATATTTGAGACAAAAAGGTATTTTGCCAGATGTGTAAGAAGAAATTTAGATTGACCCGTTGAGCTCCAATGGACATGCTCCCCATGTTATTGAGTTGCTTAGCAACAACAGTTTCTTGAGGAAATCTTATTATCAAGAAATCCTGTGGTATTCTCCCTAGCAACACAACACACTGATAGGGATTCACCATAACCGAGGACATCTTTTAACACAAAGGAAATTAGGGACCATATACTAGTTATTGACAGTATCTTCATTTTTTAGGGATAGCTTAATATCACAATAAGACTTAAGGCATTACCTTACATTATTAGATCATAGATAAAACTATCCATCTGCTGTACTTCATTTCTAGTCCTGTGTTGAAGACTTTTTTCACTGCAGATCTATAGTGATAGGGTATTCCCATATGTGAGGTTTTTACCTTTTCTCTGCAATGGAACCAGCTGGAAACAACACTTCATCCCTGAACAACATATGTTACACACATAATGGGACAATTTTGGTGGGCATTTCTCCTGAAGTTAAAACGGCCAAAAATTCAACAAAAGACCTTATGTCTTGCCAGTTATCGACTGACTTCCACACGATAAATACATGCTCCCATAACTCACGAACAACACTACAGAGAGAAGGTGGGGCAAGAGGGGACTGCACTAAAGATACATTATTCAACAATCTTAGAAGCTAAAAATAGCAACTCAAGCACCACCGCAGCACAAGTACTGGGCGGCGAAGCTCTATAGATAGAAAGGTCATCTTGCACTGTGACACAATGGCAGACATGGTGTCATTATATCTGATAGGTCTGAACTGCATCTGCTGGCTCTGCAGCTAGAGCAGCACATTTTCTCTTTATGCTACAGCTTGACAGGGAACAAAGGAAATTCAATCTAAGTCAAGAGACTTCTAGGCGTGTCTAGAGGTGGGTGTGATGGACTGTTTTGTCTTGCAATAAGGTTACTCAGGTGAAATTAGATTTGCTCTTCCACTAAGCATTGCCTGTTCTCCAACATGTTGTGAGCTAAATTCAGCCAGGAGTTCCCTTCTTTGATTTAGTACAGTGTGTCGCCGGTTT
Source organism: Galaxias olidus (assembly GCA_026901105.3). NCBI lineage: Eukaryota > Metazoa > Chordata > Actinopteri > Galaxiiformes > Galaxiidae > Galaxias > Galaxias olidus. The sequence continues at coordinate 166,111 of JAPMUY010006409.1, forward strand.
GGAGCATGGCAAAAATCGATAATAACAATACTGGTATCTTTTTAAAAAGAATAATAATTGTATTAATGTCACCACTGCGCAGGTTTGTGAATACGTTGTTTGAAAATACTGCCTTAGTTTTGTCTGTAGGTGACAATGGCAAAGTAAGGATTGTGAAGGCTTGGATTGCAGTAAATGTCCCGCAGATGCCACTGCTGTGTGCCTGGAAATTCTAAAACTAATTTATATTGGTACAGAGGATTACCAAGTATGCCTGAAATGTTGACTGCAGATAAGTTTGTAAAGATATTTTCAGAGGAAAGTTCCCTTTTACAAGGTTTTTTTCTTTGATCTGAAGGACACAGAGCAAATACTATACCTACAGTAAAATGTAATGATTTTGGGAGCATTTCACTGTGTATCAAGTGAGCATTTTATATCTGAGCCAAATCAGAAACTACTGCAGTCTTTAAAGCACTGTCTCTAAGGGCTTATGCATCGATCTGAGCCTGGAGTCATACTGCCTTTACCTTTACATAATATGTTTGTTTGCAGTTTGAAGTGAATAGCCACTTGTTAGTAAATGACGATGTTGCGATCCTGGGATGTTTTATTCCCTGGAATCCCAGAAGAACTAAGAAAACGGAAATTATTCCTGGGAGTCTCCAACAGTTCCACAGCATCCTTGGAGTTATTGAGTGGTGCATTCTGTACCAATAGCATTAGGCAACCCTAACATGATATAGTGGTGTGAGGGAACCTAGGTCCAGAGATACCTTTCCCTGCAGTTAACATACTGAGAAAAGTGTTTAAGAAATTATTTGCTACAAAAAATAACTTTGTAGAGTATAATGTTCTGGCAAGTATAGATGTAACAGTAGGCTACCTATACTTGAACTGTAGGCTATCTCTACTTGAATTGGGCAAGACTATTCATAGAAACAGTCATTCAACTTTGAAGAACACTAGTTTTGTTAATATAGTGTTCTTCAATCATCGTTCTTTCTGCAAGATCTCGGGAGCCTGTATGGACTAGATTATTCTTCTAAATAGAATTAACGTATATGATCGCGTCGGCTAGTTGTTACCATGTTCAAAAATAAAGCCCAAGCAACGTTAAGCCTCGTAAACCTTGTTATAAACTGCCCTTATTGTGGATTTCGTGCCAGTGCTGCTTTGATGGTGCAAATTTGCGTTGTGTTAGAAGATTGACGCCACAGAAGATTGACGTATGTGCTGCTCGCATGCAAAGGAGCCAGAACAGACCTCCGCTCTACTGGGCTACACAATAAAGATTTAAATGGTTGAAACAGTATAACTTCTAAGTGCATGTAGTCAGAATTAGATAATATAAAATGTAAAAGGTTTGGAGACTGCATTTGCAGTCATATTTTTACTCAAAAAATGTAGGTGTTCGGTGTGGCGCAAAAGATTTTGACAAATGGTGCACAGTCAGAAAGGATATTGCCACCATTATTTCCGGAATAATGATCTAAATGTATAATCTGAAACTAAAGCCAGAGCAAGTTAGCATTAACTACTACAGTAATTTGTATGAACAATCCCACCTTTTTTATATTGTTTGGTGTTTTTTATTTACTTTTATCAATTCAGATTTTAAACAACTAATATCAAACACATTCATATTTTTTTTACTAAGCATGTTGCAGGGCACAAGACGGTAAGTAATAATGTGATAATAAAAATAATGGTTTAACATATAATACAAGTCTCCCAACTTACTTGGCAAGTTTCATCTCAATCTGCTGGCGTATTTCTTGGCGTTCCTGATCGCTGCGGACAGGAAAGATATTCCTGTCCTCAAGCTCCTGCTTGCTTGGCCGATTCCGTAGTTTGACATTCAAGAGCTCCTTCCTTAACCGGCGAGGAAGTGTACCTACACAGAAACGGAGGGAAAAGGATACTAATCCATGATAATGCTGACATTTTAACATTTAACTAACATTTTACTATGAGAGCCCATTTTGAGACATTCTAAAGGCCCCACCAGAGATGACAGAGTCGTTCCAGCCGTCCATGTCATTTGGAAGCCCTGAGGTGTTGGAGAAGCAATGGTCCAGCCGCATATTCTCCTTGTTCTCTTCCGCTTCCTTCTTGGGCCAGTCAGCCACTCCACCAACACCACCACCCGCCACTGCATGGGGCTCACTCTCTAAGCCGGAAGAGCAAGAGAGCCAACCATCAGCACGCCGTCGTGGGAGCGAACCTGCCTCACACCCTTCGTGCACACTGAGAGGACGCGTACAAGGAGAGAGACACATGGAGGAGTCAGATAGGAAGGTTAGCGTAGCAGGTAATGGTTTAAGATGTGGGATCAAACATGGTTTTTGGGGACGGTGAGTGTTTTAACACAGAAATAAATAGTAAGAATTGGGTAAGGCTTAAGATTGAAGAACACAAGAAACATTACATTATACTGGAACAGGGGAAACAGTTGGGTTTGCAGCTGATGGGTGGCCTTATCTTCCTCACCTTTCCTGCCTGTTCTTGGAGGCGAAGGCCCGCTGTAATTCCTCCATGATGCAGCTAGGGGGCATGGGGGGAATCATATTGCCTATGTGGGGGGACCCTGAGTTGTTGGAGAAGGGCCCTCGTAGACCCACAGGAGCCAGGCTATCTGGAAGCCTGGGAGGTTCCTTGGAGAGGTAGGTGTTTGTCATGTGGTTGGGTAGTGAGGATGGGCCTGAGTCTGAGACAAAAAAAAGTATACTTTTTAAATGTGAAATATTTAAAGTTAACTGAGCTGAGCTGGAAAATGTGAAACAGAAGTCGGAGACAGATCTTCTGTAATTCGGATGCATAATAATTTTCCCTCGGTGTTGAGTGCATACTAATCGCACTATTTTTTAGTATTATGTTAAAAATAAATCCTTAGAAAAACTCAGGCCCTAATAAGAAATGAGTCAAGCCATTAGCTAAGTTCATTCCGTATCAGTTGTCACTGGTAACCCAAAACAGAACAAGACGCTTTCTTTCCCATAATACCCTTTCTTTACCCTTAAAAGAATAGTTCACAATTTTTTTATGTTTAACCTTATTTCTAAGTCTCCCTGATATTTCTCAACTCATCCAGATGGTTTTAAAAATGGTGAAACATCAGAAAGAGTTTCTCAATATCACCCTATATGTTCATCTACTTGTTTTTGTATGTTAGTAGTACAGCTCCCGGAGTCTCCACCTTCTCCAAAGCTCAGCTGTGGTTGTGGTTGTGGCTTGGGGGCTACTTGTGGTGGGGAGTTTCCTTGGGGCTTGTCCTCCTCCTGCTTCTCCTCAGTCTGGTCATCCTCCCCCTGGACCCTCTCAGACATGTCCCCACCAGGGGGTACATCCTCGTTTGGCTCCTCCTCCAATTGCCGAATGCTCTCCTCTACAAGTTCATTTTCTTGTGGAGGCGCGGCTACTTAAAGGAGTCCAACGTTGGATCAACCGTTAAAGAGAGCAAAATATAAAAGCATGAGATATCACAATATCGAAAACATTATTCATATTCTGACTTTAATGTCATCCTACTACGTCCTATCACTCCTTCCAAACTATTAAGTACGTATATGAATTGTAAAACTATTGCATAGGTTTAGACATTGCAAATATATACATAGAGGTTTACAATGTGAAATATTCTGTTTTAAGTGGGATTTTGTAATGCATAGCACTAGTAGTGTTGTGTTGTTTTCTGTACTAAAAATGCCACGGTATTCTTTTAGATATTCTCTACTGCCCTCAAGCGGATCAAGTGTAAGAATTAAGTGTGTGATGAATTTTAACCCCTTTATAATGTCTCTACCATATTTGAAGTGTTACCGCATCAATTTAGGAGGAAAGGTTGAAAATGATTTTGACATGATTGAAAGCAACACACAAAAAAATAAGAACTTTGTATTACTTTCAGCAACTGAATTAAGTAATTTCATTGATCTGCTTGACAAACAGTCAACCCACCCTAGCAGTAACAATATATTATTCTCCGTAATCCCTCATTGTTTTTTATTTGTTTTTCATTTGTTATGTGTTGGGCTGTCCTACCAATAAGGGGATGTTCCTCTTCTGGACCCAGGTATTCAACACTGCTGACTAGGAGAGAAGGGGTCAAAGCCCCCCCAAAACCTCCCAGCAGGACTGTACCCTCTGAGCAACCCTGGGTGGGGGAGTCTGGATCTTGGCATAAAAGACTGCTCGATAACGCAACATCTGTGACGGGAGCAAGGACACAATGGGTTTAAACTGTACATCATCAACACTTCAGAGACACAAAGGTGCCTCTTCAAAAACAATAACAATCCCAAGCAACAACACAACCAAGCTCCAATGTCACATAGGATACATATTTCATCCCCCATGGCAAAGCACATTGTAAGAAAGGTATGTCTATTAGCTATGGCAGGCTTGACTGAAGTTGCCTTCAATGTATTTAATGTTGAGGCCTACAATCTGCTGTCATATTTTAAGTGCTCAATAACCCCTGTCTATTCTAAAAGCCTCAAATAATGAATAACTATTCATAATATTCTTTTAACACACTAGTATTATAAATCATCACAGCATTCTCATATCACATGCATGCATTACGGCCCCTTGCAATCAAACCTCTTAAAGGCCATTGTGCACATTAGTGTGAGGGGTTTATAGTTTGCAATTTACATAAACATATATTTTCAGGCATTGGGGAAAACCTATTCCACAGTCGACGCTACTATAGTGTTAGTGTAGTCTGCCTCAGCTGCACCCAAATAACACACAGGTTAACGCCCCTGTAAATATCTTCCTACCTGTTGAGCTCTGCTTAAGCTTCTCATTTTTCTTTTTTCTCCATTTCCAGGGTTTGAAGATGCGTCCCAAGGAGGCCAGTTTGCTGTTGCGGCGAATGGGTGGAGTGTGGACCCCCGACACTAAGCAGCCTGAACGCAGCACCCTCTGCTGCTCCATCACCTCCACTACAAGGACGACACCACCGAGAGGGAGACAGACAGAGGAGGGAGGGCGAGTGAGATTAGAACAAGAACGTGTACGGGTAAAGGGAGTCGGAGAAAGAGAAAGGGAGATCAAGAGATAGACAGGGTTGAAGATTAAGGCAAAGACGAATGGGAGAGGAATTCAGACAAAAAGCAGGGGTAGGATGTAGAGAGAGGCAAACCAAGGCAAATTAGTAGGCAGAGGGCACAGCAATAGATGAAGGAAAGAGAGAGGAATAAGACCATTTTAACCATGAAGTTATACGATTTAAAGAAACCGTACTGTACACATAGGGTAAAAAGCACATCATGTGTTTTTTATTGCTTTATTTTCACAGTGCTTCAGATTGTTAGCTGGAATGTTTAAGTTCCACTGTATGTATTTCTCTCAATCACTTCAATCAATTTGTGTCCTGTACTGAAAAAGTGGTAGCAAGATGTGGTTCGTGTTGAAGAGCAGACCACAGTGGCTGCTGTGACATCCTTTCATGGAGAGGGCCCTCTCAACCTTTAAAACAAAGAGAGGTTTAACTAATTACGACATGCTGAGTCACAGCACACGCACTAACAGCTTCATACGCACTGCTACAGCATGCACGTTGCTATGTTTAGCCATAAATCTAATCATTCATGAAATAGCACATGCACAACAAATAAAAGAACTACCAACAAAAACTAGAACTAACCACAACAACATACATTTAGGTTAATCTAAGGATTCGAGGATTTTGAAGGACAAACCTCAAATTAAAGCATGGCTTTTTGGGTGCATTGGAGTATACAGAATGAGGAAGTCAGCTGTAGTAATGGGATGCCAGTGATTGGGGTAGAAAAGGAAGAGACGGAGGGGGGATGGAAGGGAGTGGCTCCAACCTAGTGTTTGACCTCAAACACTGTAGAAACGGGTCAGTTGACCATGCACGTGTGCTTCTTCCTGCGTTACCATCCCACAGCATGGCAGTGCAGACATACACAGCACGAAATCCAGGTCAAGCCTGAAGAAAATGAGCCTGGCTAACGCGCAGATGCAGACTAAAAAGCTTAAGAGGATGGGAGGAGTGTGCGTGTATGTGTTTGAGCGTGTGAGTCGTAAACTGAGAGGGAGGAAGGGGGACCAGGCCCGCTGTTGTTGCTATGGTAACCACATCCAGATGCTGCGGCAGCAGTAGCAACCAGCAGGAGCATTGGTAGTCGGCACAGAGAGGAAAGGGGAGAGGAGCCCCCTTAGAGGCAGAGCCATGACAGAGCTGAGCTAGTAACAGCCCAAGTGCATGATGGGTAGGGGGTGAAGCAGCATGGAGGATAACGTTTGTCTGTGTGTAGAAAAAGAAGGAGGGGAAGAGGAGAGTATGGGAAGAAGCAAACAGAGGAGGGGCAAAGAGGGGGGATTCCAGAGAGGGGAGGAGCTGTTGCTATACGGAAGAGCTCACAGAAGCACCTCAGTATGACCAATCAGGGGACAGTTATTCATAATGTATATCAAGAATTTCTAAATTTTTAACGAAAGGGGAGGTGGTTAAAAAATGGAGCCTGAATAAAGCTGAGGATTTGGGTAAGCGTATAGGGATTTTCTTTTTTTAAACAACATAGCGAATGTTGTGTCAAGTAGGCACTAATGGACTTTATGAACCATGTGGTGATCTGGGCTATTCTAAATATTATCTTAATACGAATACGATTAATTAAATCCATATATCATGTTGGTTAATTTGCCGGCATACACATAGCCTTACAAACATAATAAAACACGATAAACATGATAAGTTAAGCAAGTTTGAATGCTTAAGAGCTCTAGCAATGAACGCCTACAGCAGAGTTTTGACCTTTTGACCAAAAATATAAATATCACAACTCCTGTTAATCCTAGCTATAAAATATAACCTCCACATATTTGTTTCTACTGTTACAAAGAAATATTTGGAACATGAAAATAATGGTTGCAACGATAACGGTTCTCTGACCTCCAAACCACATCTTTGTGCCACTAAAACCCCACCCTGCTTAACCACCTTGTCAGCATAATCAGACACTGGATATTTTATCCTTCACATGCATGCATGTCTGTACTGTTTTCACCAACCTTTAAGAAATATGAAGGGGCAAGCAAAAATACTATCATACTATCATTTACAAACTATGCCTTAGAAATAATGCCATTGCAGTAAGAACCTAAAACCATAGACAAATAAGACATCTGCTACGGTTCATATTGCTTGCTATGCAGTTGCACTTATAATGAATAATTTTGTTAATGAACGTGCACAATTAGCAGGTATTTACAAAAGTGATCTCTTATTTTGATTATTTTCCACAATTACATAATTGTTTTCTGGGAAACTGCAATTAATAAAAAAGGGTTTCCGCAACTATGATGGCATTATATGATTTCCTTATTCTAGGCCATGTGAAAGGCAGCCTCTTTGTTCCTCAAATTCAATTTTTGCATTATACTGTAGCAAAAGATGAAATGCAATAGATAAACTACATACACTATTTAAGTGGGATGCCTCGGTTCCAACATAGTGTCCAAAGTAAGGTTGTGCCAAGCAAGGCGGTGCTATTTGCAATTGTAGCTAATAATAAAACATAAAATGGCAAATATGGCCTACTTTTCATGATGATTATAAGTTTGAGAAATTGCAATATATGAATAGTTAACACCATTCAGTTATATAATTCATAACATTTTAAAGATAATGGGTATTGTTGGTTTCATACTATAAATAACTCTGCCCTCAGCTTAACCCAGGAAGTCATCTCTCAATCTACCAACCTCCCACAGAGCCAAAGTTCAATCCATCAGTCAGCCTTGTCTCCTCTTCTTCAGGGGAGAACAATGTGCCCTTGAACAGGCCATCTCCTTACCCGTTTCTACGCCAACTAAACTCCTCACTTACCCCGTGGCACCGAACTGTTTTGCCATCTGTTCATGCCCTACCGCCCACGGCACTGCCACAGTCAGAGCACGCAGCTAACTAGCAGGGAGAGACAGAGTCAAAAATAAAGTGAGACAGAAACACTAACAGCTATCCTCACCAGTTCTCAGCAATAGTGATTCATGAGTTTTGGTCTGATACAAAAGACTAGGAACCTACCACCTTATCTTACTTTGCAGAGAGTCAGAGTCTCATACTGTCAATTCTATCCAGACTTAGCATTATATAAAGTACACCATTACCATCACTAAATAATGCAGTTTTTCAATTCAATCAATCATCATTCTTATTAACCAAAGACATAGTATCATGCTTTAACACAGCCACAAATGCCTTTTTTGTTTGAATAATCCATTGTCAAGGGCATTATAGACTTAGGGTGAGGCTCTAATGTGTGGGCTACTTGCGTCAAGAAAGTGAAATGTAATTATTGATGCCAGCAGCCAATAGGAAATGCCAGAGGGTTTTGTTTTTTTACTGGATGTTGGTGTTAAGAATGGGGACAAGTGGGTGGCATAACTAAATAGACTGCTATGCCAAGTCAGCTTCCATGAGGAGAACAGGAGATCTTGTTTATTTTCAACATACTATCAAAGACCACACCCTTCTATTATTTCTTTGGACGTTTTTTTTCTTCTTTTTTGGTCAAAAGCGGGCAGAGGTGGCCTCAGGGCTAAGAGGCAAGTAAGTGACTGGGAGGTCGCCAGTTTGACAATATGTCTGTAGGCTAGAGGCTTAGCCTCTGGAATTCCCCTGTGGCCAACAGTAGTGTACTGTGGTGGTACTGGTGCTTGGTATCTCCCCTGTGTGAATGTGTGTGCACATGTCTGCATCCTTCCCAATCATTTGCTTCCCCAGCTCCTTCCTGGAAAAGAGAACCAAATGATTGGCTAACCTTATCTGGAAGAATGAAAGATTAAAAAAACGCTCAGTTCTCAAAATGATCATCATCTGCCCAATCGCCGACCTCAGCCTCTGTGCAAGTCTGCCCAGTTATTAAGTCCAGCCAATGGGTTGCGCTCATGCTAAGAGTGCTTCTCCTGTCACCCACACAATAGGCTCTGGTTCTAAGAAAAGACTTGTCACCTCAGCCTGAGCTGCCAAGGCTTTCTGCCCAGCCCAACAGGAAGCATAGAAAGAAGATACACTTTGTGTGCAGAGGACACGTTGAGAATCAGGAGTCATAGTTCTAGGCCACATATTGCTACTTGAAACCCAAAGCCATTCCACTGAAAAGCTTTCCTCAATCAAGTAATGGAGATATGTGTGTGTGTTGCCAATTTTAGGGATCAATCACTGCCGGCTAATAATACTCATACAAACCCAATCGGCTTATTCAGCACCCATACTCTCTCCTAATCTTCCCACATTTTTGTTGTAATATGTATTATATTCTCAACCCACTTAGTGGGAAATTAAAAGAGCTCTGAATAAAAATAGTTGTCTTAAAATTATAAATTGGCAAGTCTGCCCCAGGTAATAACTACTTACCTCAAAACATTTAAAGCATGAGTTAAGTACAGGGCATTTCCAATGTAAAAGGGTTTTAACAACAGCATGTCAGTTACACACTAGTAGGATCAGGTGGATGTGCTGTAGTGTGTAATTTATTCACTTTTTTCCCTTAAAGATTGATATTAAAAAAAGTGTATGAGGGAGCAAAAAGGACAGTCTTAACACGCAACGTGTGTATGTTCATATATAAGATTGAGAGAGAAAGAGAGAAAGAGAAGGAAAGAGTAGTGTTTGCATTAGTTGACGGACGGCTCCCCTCCATTGGGCCTTCTGCAGCCCACTGCTGTCCAGTGGGAGTTAACAGCATCATGGTCGCTGGGCAGAAAAGGCAAAGGAAAGACAAATCACTTGTTTTGGTTATTAATGACACCAAATAGTTGTTGGATTAGTGACCCCACTTACTCTTATACCATACATCCTGGTGATAATATCCTGACTCGTTTATTTTATACAAAATGTAGGATGTTGGTCCTGGGTGTTGAAACTAGAGCTAAAGACAAGCGTTGTGATGATTGATTAGGAGGATCCGAAAAAGTAGAAAATTGTTTCGAATTTTATCTGATTGTTTATTTATCCCTTTGGTTTTGAGCGGTCAACTGTTACAAATGGATAGGCTCTGTCCATGGTGCTGAAATTCATTGTTCTTTCTAACAATTCACATAACACTCTCAAACCCCTTACTAGCATTTCCACACACTCACACGCACTCACACACTCACACACACACACGCACGCACACACACACACACACACACACGCACTCACACTATCTTACTATAATGTGAGACTGAACCAGGTGCTCCCTCCCACACACACTCACCCACAACCATCCAGTGAGATGATGAAAAGCCTGATTCATTTCCTTCCACTATAGCATTTCTTACATTACTGTCATCTGATCTGGCTATGTATTTAATTTAAATCTCTGGAGAGGCCCAGCGAAGACCAGCCTGTGTTCAATAGTGCTATACTACTGTAAGTGTTTACCAAGCTAATAGTCACTCAGAGGCTCCTTTCCACACCGCTGTAATGATTTCATGTGGGAATCCCTTGAGTAGTTTCAAGTCAGCCTACCTTCCTCTGTGTTTGCCTAGAGCTCATTGTTCTTTCCCTGCCGTCCCTTCCCCTCCTCCTCTACTACTCCCCTGTATTCCCTTGTGTTTTGTGTCCTAGAGAGTAGCGTTTATTGGTGATGGGACCAGGGAGTCCCCTTTATCATCTATCTGACAGAATCCTCTTGCTCTGCTAAGTGGGAGGCACAGCCACCTGACTCATACTAAGAGCTGCTAAGAGCAAGTTGCAAGGTAGCGATATATATATATATATATATATATATCGTGTGTGGCAGTGTGCGTCTGAACGTGTGAAAGAGAGAAAGTTAGAGAGAAATACAAGGAGGGAGTGTGTGTGTGTGTGTGTGTGTGTGTGTGTGTGTAAGAGAGAGCTATTGAGCGAGCAAGAAATAGAGAATTTATTTTCAGTTTTACAATGCTTATCCACACACTGTTTTCACATCATTCCACCATAGTCAGTTAATGAAGAGGTTTTTTTGCGTCTCATACAGATGTGTCTCCTTTCTAATCTCTTCTAATGTTCACTTAATTTATTGTCTCTATTATTTTCTTATATTCTATCCCATCTTTCTCCTCTCTACTCAAGTTCTTTAAAAGGTCTCTTGAAATTTACTTCTCCTCTAGCTTGTCTTCCTAAACTAAACTTAACCTTAGTCATGTGCATTGACACTGAGGTCGACAACATATTCGACACATGTTCTGGGCTGCTGGGTCCTCATTTCCTACTCTCCGAGGGTAGTCTGCCTAACTGCCTGACTGATCATTAACTTTGTGCCTCAGATTTCTGCTTATAGTCTTGCCAAAGCTCTAGCACATCAACATACACATGGCTGCACAAGCCCACAACACACACATATGACGTAACCATACACTGCTGATAGAAACAACACATATGCGCTCAGACAAACAACACCACGCTCACACTCTGTCAGATGCCTAATCTGCTCTCACGGTTTGCTGTTCATGTGTTCCATTTTTTATACATGGGAAAAGAGCAGACAATACCACAGCAAGCAGTGTCTGACAGCCCTTACGGGAACAGTACATCCAGATGCTTCACAACACTCCTGGATTTACAGTCTCTTGTTACAATGTTACATGAACTATTGGTGGAGTAGTGTGCATTTGTTTGTGTGTGTGTGTGTGTGTGTGTGTGTGTGTGTGTGTGTGTGTGTGTTTGTTTGTTTGTTTGTTTGCGCGTGTGGGTGTGTGTCTGTGTGGGTACATTGGTAAAGAGGGGAAGACCACAGTTGCTACATTTCTTAATGCTACAACTATCCTAAACTTGATACAACGCACATTTTAAACAAGACATTTTGCCAGAAATATATAAATACTGACGTTAGGTGTCAATCCAATAATCTTAGTATAGAGCTAGACTATCTTGCATAATTAGGGGGTTCCAAAACACATTTTAGACAAGCCATTTTATCTGTGGTTATCCAAAGACATAGGCTGTATTCGGAATCGCCTACTATGCATACTTAACATTTTCAGTAAAATTGAGTATGTTAAGTATGCATAATAGGTGATTCCGAACACAGCGATAGATAGTGCTATGCATCGATACAATAATCTTAATCTGTTGCCTTGGTCTGATCCTTGTCCTTCAGGCCACACAGGGCATTGGAATAACTTTACAGAATATTAATACCAAAGTTCCCAAGAACACCCCTTTTGGATCTTCAGCACATAAATTAATAATGGTCTCCAAAGAACAAACAGTATGAAACATCAGCTATTCATTTAGGAAGTCTAGATAAACACTCATACCCTCAGTAGCTCAATTAACACTCTGTCCTTACAGAGATGATGATACAAACATTTCTCCCAGACACTGCAAAGAGATAGCCTTCACACTGCCACTTGTCCAAGAAGAGTTTTGATCAGACAGTAGAGAGAGTACAATTGAAGACGTGAATAAACAAATCTATGTGTACATAGGCCACCCATGCCAGTTCACACATGAACATCCCAAACACATGTCTAAATACGGTATGACAGCAGCCATCCCAACCGCTCCCTGTCCAGCTCCTACGCTTCTTTTTACAAAGGCAAGTGGTGAGTCACATGCTGCTTATGGCTGATCAACTACCCTGACCTGGCATGCAGTAGGATTGTGGTGTGGGTCACCCGCTTGAACTGGATGTTGCTGATGTGAGCAGCACACTATACAATTTCATGGACATAGGTTACTGACTGTGGGAATAACCAATGAAGAAGAGGAACAGAGTAACTGAGAAAGAAGTAAGAAATAAATATATTAAGTTATTTTTAATGAGACGAGTCAAACCACATGTTTGCATTGTGGGTGAAACAAACTAAATAGGGATATATACACTAAGATGGGATATTTGAGGGACATGATTATGTTCTTACCAATAAAAAGAAAGTGTGACATTTTTGGGATTTGTGAAAATGACACCAATGATGCTTGGTTATTAAAGCAGATGGCAACACATTAGGCAATCATAGAAAAGGTGTGAACCTATTCTGTCTAGAGAATACCGGACATGAGATGCTAAAAAGGCACCATGGGTAATTGGCCAACTGCTTGTGTGTGAAAACACAGACTATTCTAAAAGACAACCCATGCATTTATGAACTCAACTGCTCCTCGCATGTGAGGTTTGCAGCTAAAGTCTCTTCCATGAAATCTGATAAGCACATCAACTCATGCTTAGACATCTATGTCTCAAAGGTGTCTCAAGAGATTTGTAATTAAAGAGAATGTCACATACGTGTATGTTCAACAACAATCAAAGATGTAATACTAAATCAACAGTTAACATGGTATTATCTCACCAATTCCCTGCAGCTCTTATCATTGTATTAAGAAGACTACAGTCTACAGTCTCTGCTCCCGCCCAGACCGATTGGTTCAGCCATGTCAAAAACTAACAGGGGCATTGTAGAGCAACTCCAAGCAAAGCACTATAAGCTGTTCCTTCCACACCATTGAGTGTGCTTGCCTGCCACAGCACTGTGGATATTGGCAGAACGTATTCGAGTTCAGTGTGTCCAAGGCCACGCTGGTGTCAGGATCCAACTGTAAAAGATTCTCCTGCTTGGCTAATCACTGCTGAGATGTCTCCTCCACTGGGATCTTTCAAACAGGCCTCAGAGATTTTTGCCTTCGCTTTCAGTCCAACATTTCAGCAAAAAAAAAAAAACCCGTACAGAATCTAACTTCAAGCTTGAGAGAAAGAAGGAGTCACAGAGAAGAGAGTCACAGAGAAGAGAGTGTATGTGTGTGTGTGTGCGTGTGTGTGTGTGTGTGTGTGAGAGAGAGAGAGAGAGAGAGAGAGAGAGAGAGAGAGAGAGAGAGAGAGAGAGAGAGAGAGAGAAAGAGGGTAAAGGGGCTGTGTATGCACCCAAACAGTTTGTGGGTGCATTTACGGTGTATTCATACAATTTTGTGTGAAATAAGCACTCTGTGATTCCATTCCTTTGGCCCATTTCTGATTGGAATATGACACGGTACATGGACCTTGGATGAAATTATCATATTTATTAATCAAAACTATACTATGTAAGACTCTGGCTTGTTACTTTAGCAGATTCCTGCATAATACACATATGGTTTAATGTGTAGTAGGCCTACCAAACGAAAATATCATTTTTCAATCGGCTGTGGATTTGTAAGGAAGGGACATTTTCTGCAAAGACTTGCTATGGACTTAAGTGTGTTATCAAGGTTCATTAGCAATAGCAAGCAACTTTGGAACAATTAGATGTTTGCTCTTTTATTATCGAACATCATTATCATCAGGTCTCTGTTGCTCAAATTTAAGACATTTAGGGGTCAACAATCAGAGTCAGACTTCAGCCATCTGTTCTGAAAAACAGACCTAATGATTGCAATGACAAACGATTGTAAGAACATCATGCATTTCATAGCCATTCAAAGCAATAGCTCAAAGTAAAAGGTTGAATGCCCTGTCTAAAGCAGGGATAAGAGAAAACTTTGCACTGAGTTCACTCTGCAGTAGATGTTGTCGCTTGGTTTATTTAGCAAGTAGATTAGTACTGTCACCTTCTGCAGCTGCAACTGCCACTGTATAGAAAAAAGGCTTTGTAATTCTTTGCCAAAGACTGGCCCTAGACAGTAACAATGTAACGATGCACACATAGGGTTGGACAATGTCTTCTTTGGATCACCAGACATGGCCATTGCCTTCCCCAAACATGCATAACTTCACTGTTACCATACAATGCTTGAAGAATGTATAGTAGTCAAGCACTGAGAATTGATAATCTGCTAACAATGGACTGGTATTCATATTCCTGGGAAGCTTTAAATGGCCTTGCTTTAGCGTTTGTGACTTAAAACCCTAAAGGTATGAGAGAACAAAATCAGTTGAACCATAGGAAGATCGGTCAGGCTGGCAATGCATGTAAAATGGGCAATGAGTAGTTATAGTGAGATGATTTGATAGATGGGACACTGCTGTGGCTCAGTCACAGTCAAAAGACAGACAGAGAAAGGGGTTGCCAAGGTGAATACGATTTTACGGATCATACTTAAGTATCTGCATCACTGTGCTATTAATATTGTTTAGGAAGAGGAAAAAAGATGGTCAGTCTCTACATACATTTAACACAAATAGACTACAATTAGGCCACAGCACAACTTTGTGAACAAAACATTACTATGCCTGCAAATATGAATTCATCGAGGTACACACTACTTAATGAGCTCTAAGATAAACAAGCTTTCCAACTCCTCACATAGGACTTATGGCACACCTGCACAAGCCAAGCTATGGTTATCTATGCTAAACTATTATCAAACCATATATTTTTTATTGGGGGGTTTTGCCCAAGTGTATTACGTGGAAAGAAAGGTCATTGACTATAAGGCCTTCTGATCTGCTCATGAAGAGGACCATGTGAGACTGTCAATTAGCCATGCCGCTGCAATGAGTAATGCATGGAGTGAGACTATGGAACTCTGAACCATAAAATAGGCCTACAATGACTCTAACCAACAGCAATGTCCAATAATGTTTAGATCTGATTGCATAATAGTGTGTAAAAAGCTTTTTATTTAATGTAGCATACCGTAATGATAGACAACCTAACATTATTCCAGTATGTGTGTTTTGGACCTATACACTATAGACCAAATATGGGAAGTACGCCTACCTATATTTTAAAATACAGCCTAATGTGTGCTTTAATAACCTGCAAGTACTAATTAAATTATCAAAATGATGGTATATGTTCAGAATATTACATTGCAGCCAATGAGACTAGGGCGTCAATCTCAGAGGAGAATCAATTCCACTCACTGAAAAAAAGGAAATATAAACTAGCTCAATGCTGTAAACGATATGATAATCCAAATTACATTTTCATATTTTACATTTTGAGTTAAATAATTTTTTGGGATCAAGCAGATGCGCTGGATTATTCCATTGAGACCTTTATTCCATTGGGAAGTAATAGATGGACTATATGGGATAAGAACATCACCAAATTGAAATACAACAGGCTAAAATTACATATGCAGACAATGAAATATTTTTCTTACCTGTGTTATGCACTAAATCGATGCTAGACTCGGTGAGTATGTTCGGGTCACTTTGAGATCTGCCTCGTTGCAGAAGACAGCCGTCTATTCCATCTGATGTAGCCATGGGGATGGAGCACACGAATTTTGAATAAAATATTGATAACCCTTCCAGAGACTGGAAAGGTAAGAAGAAAGCAGAGAGCTAGTGCAGATATAATTCGTTCTGACAACAGCCGCTTTAAGCATCTAGCGGAAAGCCATTGGTGAGCAGATATTCCAGCGCGTGTGTCTGGTCTACGTGCGCGCGCGT
The DNA here is from genome assembly GCA_026901105.3 of Galaxias olidus. NCBI lineage: Eukaryota > Metazoa > Chordata > Actinopteri > Galaxiiformes > Galaxiidae > Galaxias > Galaxias olidus. The sequence continues at coordinate 182,412 of JAPMUY010006409.1, forward strand.
TGATTTGGTGGGAGGGGTGACGAATGTGCCTGTTTAGTAAAAAATGGTCATATATCAGATTGAGACAATTTTAAATTGCACATGTGCAACCTAGCATCGTAAAAAGTAGTCAGGTGATGTTGTAGTCAGATGATGTTGCATTCGTTCTAATATACCAGTATTGGAGACCTGTTATAGGACAATGACTGATGATGGTGACAAATAATCATCATGGCCATGGTATATAGTTGAATAGATAAATTAGTCGATATTTGCAGTGGATAATAGATGATAATAGATTTCTCAAAAAAACACACGGCGTGCAATCTTATTTCACAAATTCCTTGTGTTTTTTTACTATAACTTGATTTAGGTCTTAACATTTTTTTTCTTATCTAAGATTCACCAGAAATATGACAGCCTAGCTTGCACTCTGCGCATGTCTAGTACGTTGATGCATTTGACAATCTATTGGTCAACGAGACTCTGACGCGCCAACAAGGAAGTTGTCGCTTTACATTATTTAATAATGGCACTGCACGGGTGTAGTTTATACGTTGTAACACTGATTCTTTGTGTTTTATTATTAGCTTTTCAAGTTGACGTTACGGAATTGGCTTTAGCTGATAATGCAAATGTCAACACAGAACAGACAGGTCCGCCAGCAAGAGATGTCGACGCAAATGACCGAACACTGGAAGTGGTCGAGTGGGAGGATAACAAGCAACTGGAAGAGAGCAAGGTTGACATAACAATTCCCTATTCCCAAACTATTGAAAATACGGACGCTGAGAATAATGCATTCAACCTAGAAACAACCCACACAATTCGCGACAAAACTCCCGGGGAGAAGGGGTGTCCAGTGAAGTCTGCCGAGGTTGAATCAACTCTAGCAGATGGTCCAATCCACAGTGAAGAAGCCGTGGACGCAAGCGACTCCGAAAACGCTCAGGTGGTGCCGAAAGAGGAACACTTGGAGACAACAATCAGCCCTATTAAAGAAATGCTTTTTGATGTTCCAAGCGTTAGTGATGCTATTCCTCTCACTGAACCAAGGGCGCCCTACTCACCACCGCTCGCTACAGACCAGTTTCATGAAGAATTGGTTATCAGACCATTGCATTCTGGCGATATTTACGCCAGTTTCCAGTTTCGCACTTTGTGGGAAACTGACTTCATGAAAGGAAGCAGAGGTATGGCCTTTTGTAGCTCTATAAACAGCTCTTATAATAGCTACCTGACGAACCATGTTGTTTGTGGGTTACTGATACAGATTTCCCAAAGTCCCCCCTGCTAGTTACCCTTCTAGGGTCAGGGCTGGTGCTAGTTGTCTTTATTTTTTTTGATGAATGTTTGGAAAGACAAATTGTATTCTGAAGAATAGCATGTGCATATTGAGGACGAATGCAGATTGCGATTTGAATGTTTTCAGGGAAATAATTACACTACCTAGTGCGGGCCATTACAAAGAAAGGTTGCCGAGATGTCTGGATTTTTTTTTTGTTCGGTTTGTAGGCTGTCTGACCCATTTCATGAAAATGTATAGGCCTACATGGACAAGTTTCACCATTGCTGGCAAAGGCTTAATATTTGTGGAATTGGATAAGCGGACTGTATGTTCATCTAAAAAAAACATGCAGTGGCATGTTAGCACATATGCATAGATAGCTCTGTGCTTCCGTTTAAAGGCTCTAAAAATATTGACCCTTATGGACATCAACAGTGTATTGCACATATAAATGGATCACAAAACAACCTACAAATATGCAAATGTTTTATATTTATTTGCATTTTATATATAATCCAAATTTTCTGTTTTCCAGTCTCACACTATCGCCTGTTTCCCAAGTCACTGGGCCAAGTGATATCCAAGTTCTCAGTGCAGGAGCTCCACATTTCTTTTACACAGGGCTACTGGAGAACTATGCAGTGGGGACAGCCTTTCCTGCCATCCCCCCCTGGTGCCGAGCTGTGGGTATGGTTCCAGGACACCGTCACAGAGTTAGTATTGTTGACTTACACTTTGCTGGTGTCCGCTTATATTCTGTTGGCAAAATTCACAGTGCATTGAGAAAGTATTCAGACCCTTTCACTTTTACCACATTCTGTTACGTTGCAGCCTTGTTCTAAAAGGGATTAAAATACATTTTTATCCTCAATCAACACACAATACCCCATAATGACAAAGCATTGTTTGTAATTTATTTAGCAAATGTATTCAAAATAAAAAAACTGATATCACATTTACATTCAGTATTCAGACCCTTTACTCAGTGCTTTGTTGAGGCACCTTTTGCAGCGATTACAGCCTCAAGTATTCTTGGGTGTAACGCTACAAGCTTGACACACAGGTTCTTCTCTGCAGATCCTCTCAAGCTCTGTCAGGTTGGATGGGGAGCGTCAATGCACAGCTATTTTAATATAGGTAGCTATTTTAATAGCTCTCTTCAGAAATGTTTGATCGGGTTCAAGTCTGGGTCTTGGCTGTGTACTAAGGGTCATTGTCCTGTTGCAAGGTGAACCTTTGCCTCAGTGTGAGGTCCAGAGTGCTCTGGAGCAGGTTTTCATTATGGATCTCTCTGTACTCTGCTCTGTTCATCTTTCCCTCGATCCTGACTAGTCTCGCAGTTCCTGCAGCTGAACAATATCTCTACAGCATGATGCTGCCATCCGTTGGGATGGTTTTGGCCAGGTGATGAGCATTGTCTGGCCATTACCATAACAGCCTGATTGGTGGAGTGCTGCAGAGATGTTTCCCTCTTGGCCAGGGCTACCTTGTAAGAGATCATCATCATCATCATCATCGTCATCCGCTTTGTCCGGGGTCGGGTCGCGGAGGTAGCAGTTCAAGCAGGGCATCCCAAACTTCCCTTTCCCGGGCCACATTAACCAGCTCTGACTGGGGGATTCCAAGGCGTTCCCAGGCCAGTGTGGAGATATAATCCCTCCACCTGGTCCTAGGTCTGCCCCGCGGCCTCCGCCCAGCTGGACGTGCCTGGAACACCTCCCTAGGGAGGCGGCCAGGTGGCATCCTTACTAGATGCCCGAACCACCTCAACTGGCTCCTTTCTACGCAAAGAAGCAGCGGCTCTACTCCGAGTCCCTCACGAATGGCCGAACTTCTCACCCTATCCCTAAGGGAGATGCCAGCCACCCTCCGGAGGAAACTCATTTCCGCCGCTTGTATCCGCGATCTCGTTCTTTCGGTCATGACCCACCCTTCATGACCATAGGTGAGAGTAGGAACGAAGATGCGGTAGATTGAGAGCTTTGCCTTCTGGCTCAGCTCTCTCTTCGTCACAACGGTGCGATAGAGCGACTGCAACACCGCACCCGCTGCTATTCTCCGGCCCATCTCTCGTTCCATTTTACCCTCACTCGAGAACAAGACCCCAAGATACTTGAACTCCTTCACTTGGGGTAAAGACTATCCCTACCTGGAGTAGACAATCCATCGGTTTCCTGCTGAGAACCATGGCCTCAGATTTGGAGGTGCTGATCCTCATCCCAGCCGCTTCACACTCGGCTGCGAACCGATCCAATGAGTGCTGCAGGTCGCAGACTGATGATGCCATCAGGACCACATCATCTGCAAAAAGCAGTGATGCAATCCTCTGCCCACCAACCCGCAGCCGCCCTCCCCGCGGCTACGCCGTGAGATCCTGTCCATGAATACCACAAACAGGATAGGTGACAAAGCGCAGCCTTGGAGGAGGCCAACCCTCACCGGAAACGAGTCCGACTTACTGCCGCAGACCCGGACACAGCTCTCGCTTTGGGAGTACAGAGATTGGATGGCTCTGAGTAGAGACCCCCTCACCCCATACTCTCGCAGCACCTCCCACAGTATCTCCCGGGGAACCCGATCATACGCCTTCTCCAAATCCACAAAACACGTGTAGACCGGATTGGCATACTCCCAGGCCCCCTCAAAGATCCTCGCGAGGGTAAAAAGCTGGTCCGTTGTTCCACGACCAGGCCGGAAACCGCATTGTTCCTCCTCAATCCGAGGTTCGACTATCGGTCGAACCCTACTTTCCAGCACCCTGGAGTATACTTTCCCGGGGAGGCTGAGTAATGTGATGCCTCTGTAGTTGGCACACACTCTCCGGTCCCCCTTTTTGAACAGGGGAACCACCACCCGGGTCTGCCACTCCTTAGGTACTGTCCCCGACTTCCACGCAATGTTGATAAGACGTGTCAACCCTTGTAAGAGATATCTATCTTAATGGGAGTCGCCTTGTTAATTTAAGGATGAATACAAAAAAACAGGAAAAATATACGCAGATTCCGATATATCTGTGATATTCCCACGAATCACTAGTTATTTTTGACCAGTTTTTGATTTTATTTGCATTTCTGCAAATAATTGCTCTTATTTGGAGTTTGGGAGAAATGTCAGTAATTTATAGAATAAAACAAACAAAAAATATTTTTACTCTCATACAAATAGACAAGCTGATAATTTTGCAAAGGGTCTCTTAATTTAATGTCTTGTTTATTAGTATGTGAAAAACTCCTTTCTCTTCCCCGTTTTCCTCCTTATAGTGTGGATGGTGCCTGGAAGGAGTTGACTAATGTCTTATCAGGAATATTCTGTGCTTCTTTGAACTTCATTGATTCCACCAACACTGTTCAGCCCAGTGCCTCCTTCAAGCCACTTGGCGTGGGCAACGGTGAGGCTGCAGTTTAGTAAACCAGAATTTGTTTTATTCCAGTGTTAATTTTGTTAACGAAAATTTTGACAAAAAAATTAGTTGATGACCTTTTTTCCATGACTAAATTGTAACGACAACGTAAATAAAAAAATATTGACAACGGAAATTTATACGAAATCTCTGTTCATTATGCTCTGACGAATTAAGACGAGACGAAATAGCTGGCTTTGTAGCGGACAACCTAGATCAAAGTTGGCGTTAAGGCATTGGTTGTTTTACTTTTTAACGATTCATTTAATTGAATAACAACAATAATTCTCCTTGCCTTCATGCATATTTCTCATTCGATGTTTATTTTTCCCTGCTCTGAGTCTGTGTATGTTCACGCAATATTGAGCAAATGCCAGGCCATTACATTATAATTTGAACAAACTAACATAACCTTGTGAGAGCTCCAAATCTAGCTAAAACCCTGAAGTTTCTGCCAAGGTAACAGTAAATATAAATTTATGATTGATTCGGTAGCATGGGAAAACGTAACGTTACGTGTCATAGTGCCTGCTCTCGCTTTGGAAGCAGTGACACTCACCTCAGAGCGGTGCTAACTTCATCATTCAGTTTAGCCAGAATGCATAAGCTAGTTGCGGTTAATATCATCCACTGCCCTCTTGATAGTTACGTTGGGCGCCGCGTTTAGCCTACTGTTCAAGTGGTTGCATGTGTGGAACTGTGCATATAAACCAGAGCCATTTATGTTAATTCCCCTTTGGAGTCAGGACTAAAACATTGACGAAAATGTGAATAAAATGAAAACTGACTACCCCTGACTAAATCTTGACTAAAACCAAACCAAATGAAATGATGAAAATGCAACTACAATTTTCAGTAAGCAACGAAGACTAAAATTAAATTAAAGATGCTTGTCAAAATGAACAGTTTTAAACTAAGACAGAGGACTCAGTAGCCTTTCAAAAACACATCTATGAATGATTTGCTTAGTTGTTCAAGTGACAAGATAACGAAATTATTGTTTAGATGGATCTTGATGTTTTTGGTTGTGTGTGCTTCCATGCTTTAATGTGATATGTGAGTATATTGTTCTGTACTTTCTACCTTTCATCTGCAGGGACAGATCCACGGTTTCTGCGCTATGCCACGTTGCCACGAGAGATTGTGTGCACAGAGAATTTGACACCATGGAAGAAGCTGCTCCCCTGTGGCTCCAAGGTGTGCAAGAAGTGTCTGTTTCTGTGTGTGTGTGTGTACACTTCGTGTAAATGCTTTATAACACTTTCTCTGACCCCCCTGCTGTTCTCCAGGCTGGTCTTGCCGTCTTGATGAAGTCAGAGAAACTTTTTCACAGCAGTTTTCACTCCCAGGGCCTCCACATCAGACCTGTATGTCAGGTAAAGGCCCTTTAGTTTACTTTATGAAACAATGGGATTTAACCAGCAATGTTTAAGTACACGATATATCTTCGTATGACAAATTTTTTTTTTCCAGGACTGGCAGTGCAAATCCACATCATGGGAGTTGAGACAGACACTGAATGTGGTGTTTGACCTGCACACCTCAGGCCAGGGGAAAAGAGGTGAGCGTGAACCGATGCTAAAACAGATAAAGTGATGCGTTTCCATATTTGTCATTTTTTAGCAGAAGCTATTTCTCAATGCAACTTAGATTACAGAGACATTCACTCTGTGGCAAATTAGGGCTAAGAGCCTTGCTCAAGGGAACACTAGTGGTGGTTCCCAGGAGGGATGTGAATTCATTCCCTTTTGGTCACCAGGTAGCAGTCCTACTGTCACGACCCGCTCGTAAGGCAGTAACTAAGAGGGAGAGAAGGCAGGGTTTCCAATTTACAAATCTTTATTTTAGCCCAACAATGTGTCTGGTGCTCAAATCATAGAAGCACACCAATGGACAATGCAAGCGACACTAAATACAACTTAGGGACAGGTTCAGGTGTTATCAATCCGGGACTCCTCCCCTTTCCTGCCATCCTGGAACAGAAACAATTAAAACACACAGGAGAGGGAAAGGAGGCTGTAACACCCTCCCCCATATACTGGTAGCCCACTAGGCCACCACTATGCCCTGGCAGAGAGAGTTCAGGCAGGGATATCTGTACTCGGAGCCGACAGATGCGCTGCTAACCCCGTCACCATCAATACACCTATCAACCTTTGATATGGCCTGTTCTCATACTGAAATATTTATTTAAGCCAATTTGTTTGCACTCTCATCGTTGCTTTCTGTGGTGCTGCTGCAGCTGTGCTCTGCTGCTGTTTTGCTACCCTGCAGCTTACCCTGGCTTGTGCTAGGCTTTGCTGTTGCTCAACCACCTTCACCCCAGTCTACACCTATTTGAAGTCTCTTTCCTATCTGTCAGCAAAAATGGAGCCCTTACCAATAGTAACGGTCCACAGAGTAATACAAATCCATTCGGTGCAACTTCATCGGTTTGGTCTGCATGTGTACTGAACAGATATGTGAACGTATAAACTGTAGTTTATCTGAAAATAAATAAATATATATTTAAAACAAAAACTAACTTTAATGTCCTAGTAGTGTGAATTAACTACAACGCTCTATAGTTGCATCATATAGAGTCAAATTACTTCCTGCTCAATATAATTTAAAACATATCAAACGATCAACTTTGACAAGCAGCAGCGATTCATTGCCAGTGCAGAGTGAGCAACAGACTGGTCAGCGAGTACACTAGACCAGGCCGAGCAAGCGCTGCCTCCTACTTCCCTTCAAACTCCACTTTTGGGAATCCTTCCATCCCTACTACCAGCAGTAGTTATTTAAATATTTGGAAAGAGCCTCAGGTGGGGAGCACAAAGAAAAGCTGATTCTTGTAGCTATTTCTGTGTTATGATTTCTGTTATGGAATCTACATCAGATTTCTACACATAAAAATAACATGGATAGATTCTTGAATTACTTTTGCTTCATATCCAATCTGTTCAATGATGGAATGTTCTTATTTGATCTTTTCTTGTTTCCTTTCTAGAGTGGTCTCTGTTCAAAATGTTCTCCCGTACACTGACTGAAGCCTGCCCTCTGGCCTCTTCCAGTAAAGTCTACGTGGACGTTACAGACAATCCTGAGGTCAGTTCCACATGCGTTAAAGCCAGGCTAAATGAACAATGGGAAAAACTAGATCTAGTAGAAACTAATGGCCACAAAATACAGTGAATATGTATTTGCCCCCCTGCTGTTTTTCTTTATTTTCCAATATTTGCCAGACTTAGTTTCATCTTCAAACAAACTATCCTAAGAAACTCCTATGAGATAATCATTCAAAACTGTATTTTCTGTTAATTCAGGTTGAATTTGTCTTCGGATAGAGCTTGTTTGAAGATCTGAAACGATTAGGTGTGGCAAATATGGGAATATAAAAGAAAAACAGCAGGGTGTCAAATGCATATTCACCTGCACTGTAAAATCAAGGATCTTCATAGAATTTGGTTGATGGTGCACATGATCTATTGGGAAAGATTCAAATGATACGACTGACTAGAAATGTTGATGACAGTGTTACATACCCAGAGCTACACCTTCAAATTCAAAACTTAAAACTTACACTGTGTCTGAAAATGTAAACACAAATAGATTAATATCTGTCTTAAAATGTTTTGTACAGACTGTGTCGATAGATAGGTACAAATACAAAAACAACGTTGTGTTTTGCCACAGACATATTTCTGGGAGTTATTTACAAGGTTTTCTAGCCAGAATCAATTTGAGTCAACAGTCTAAATTGAGTGTATACTAAAATAAACAGGATATGTTTTTATTATTCCTGTACGTGGCCTGTAGGGAGAGCAGTTTGAGCTTAGCCCAGCCACATCTCTACTAAGCCAGGCTGAGGTGCTGGGAGACAGGAGGACCTATTCTGTCTACGACCTTACCAACCCGGCCACCTTTGGCTCCCTGCGCTCCTTCAACATGCTACTACACTGGAAAACTGCAGATAGTGGTAAGAGATACAATGCAGGATGTGCTATGTTCAGAACACTAATGTGGAAAAATGCCCTATCCTAAAAAAATTTTTTAAGCATGTCCTAGAATTGTCTTCTAGCTGAGTATTAAAAACCAGTCGTAGGAACACTACCATGTGTTGCTTTCCTCTAGGTGACATGCTGCGGCCCCTCCTACATGGGGAGCGCTATGTGGCTGGCTATGGACTGCAGACAGGAGAGATTCACACACTGATGTACAACAACCACCCCTACAGGGCCTTCCCTGTCCTTCTGCTGGACACTGTGCCCTGGTACCTCCGCCTCTACATCCACACCCTCGCTGTGACCAGCAAAGGAAAGGACAACAAACCCAGTGAGTGCTACCTAAGTCCCAATTAAACCCCAACGGTGGTAGCAGCTTGCCAGTGCATGAGTGTTTGTTTGGAACACAATCTAAGTGTCAACCACCATGACTGACATTATGTATGAAATGTGAGGTTCCACTTGAATGGTGGCTGTCCTTGTGAAAATTCTGGTCTCTCCACAAGGGGGAGTTCCAGAGTTACCAGAATCCACAACTTTTTTTTTTTTTTTTTTACTATATTAATATATAGAACACTATATATGTGGATTGTAAGATTCACCCCTTCTATAAAACATATGAATGGCTGATGTGCTTCTCCTTTCTCACTTGCAGGCTACATTCACTACCAGCCATCTAAAGACCGTCTGAGACCACATCTACTGGAAATGCTGGTTCAGCTGCCTCCTAATTCTGTCACAGAGGTGACCGTGGAGTTTGAAAGGGCGCTGCTCAAGTGGACAGAATACACCCCTGACCCAAACCATGGATTCTATGTTGGGTATGCAGTTTTTCAGGTTTACGAAAAAGGCCTGGGGCACATAGATTAATATCTGCTTTTCATTGCAGTTACAGTTACAGTTACAGTTAAAAACATTTTGACACATCAGATAAAAACAATCATAAGTAATAACTAGTAGACAAATGCAAAGCTATGAGAGCAGGATTTATGTTTTCTTATTTTAAACACCTAATGCTGTAGCCTTTAAGAGTTCCATCAACTGTATCTTGGGATTTACAGCTTTGTTTTTAAGAATTTCAGTCCGTGTCGTTGCCTATTTGGGATTATTTTCAATGCTTCAATGAAAAACAAAATACAACAAGTAACAACGAGGTCTCTATGACACCCTTTTTTCATTTATTCTATGCATGGGGCACTCCAAGTTTGATGTATTCTGCTGACATTCAGGAAAAGCACCTATGTGTCTGCTGTGTAGATTGTAATTTCTTGCTTTCTATAGTTTAGAGACAGCAGCTTGGTAATACAATTTCTGTGTGATCTTTCATCTGTTCTACTCCCAGGTCTTCGGTTATTAGCGCACTTGTGCCCAGTGTTGTCGCCATGGATACTAACAGAACTGCAGAACGCCCTCTTTTCAGCAGCTTGTGAGTAGAGATCTATTATTCATGAAGCACTGGTTATTCTAGTGTCAGATATCATGGACATTTTGCATACTGTAGAGTACATGCCACTGTATCTAAAATTTCTTGGCCTAAAATTAAGAGTAAAAGCAGTCCCTTACGCTTTATATTGTTTTGTCACTTTGTCGTCCCACTTCACTTGCAGCTTCCCTTGTAAAGAGGAATCAAGTTACTTCATGAGAGTGTACACGGAGCCTCTGCTGGTCAACCTGCCCACCCCTGACTTCAGTATGCCTTACAACGTTATCTGTCTCACCTGCACAGTGGTTGCTGTGGGTTACGGCTCCCTCTATAACCTCCTCACCCGCACGTTCCAGATAGAGGAGCCCAGCCCAGGCCTGGCCAAACGAATAGCTAATGTAATCCGCAAGCTACGGGGTGTTCCTCTACTCTAAAACCCACGAATGCTAACGCCAGTAGGAAACAGCACAAACTTGCTATGGAAGTTAGCAGTGAAATTGATCTACAAAACATATTCAGGGAAGCTCTTGATTCTTATGTGAATCTTTGTAGACTTTTGAGTTGAAGGTACCATTTTTTTTAAAAGTCATGGCCAAATGTGTCTTGCTTCTTTGAGTGGTCCTACTACTGCATCATTTTAAATGGGCCGAAAATAGAGGAGTAAAGGGATTTTTTTTGTGGATATGGATAGATACAATGGGATCTGCTTGTAGAGAGAGCCAAAGAGTGATGTTCTTCTTAATAGACTTAACTACCAGCCAGCCGAAGAGCATCTGAGACCACATCTACTTGAAATGCTGGTTCAGTTGCCTACTAATTCTGAGATGTATCCCAAAAATGTTAAAGGGGGCTGCTTAAGTGGAACAAATACAGCCCTTACCCTCAACCACGGATTCATGTTAGTAAAGGGAATGAAGCAAGTAGATGGACTGAACAAAATGTTTGTGCATTGCATGTTGAAACACTTAACTAACAATAACATGTTGCCTTTTATTTGTGGAAGTTTTTTTCAGTGATTTTTTTGCAGATTTTATTAGGTTTTAGGGCGATTTTTATAGTTTAGATGCATTTTGATTAAATATCTGCTGGAAGTTTAATAATTCAATGTTCATGATTGGAAATCGATATGCATTATTCAAAGAACAAACACCATATTTTCTTTTATTAAGATTGCTTGGTCTTCAATATTGTTACTCGTGCTTCTACTGTAAAGTCAACCTAGTAAGAATACCTGTAAATGTGTCTCATAAGAACATTTGAAGAAGTATGTGGTACACTGGTATTTAAGTGTTTTTTTCACCAATAAAATGTACAAACAAGGTTTTTTTGGCACGTAATTACACAACATTCAGGGCACATTACACTGTGGGGGATACTCACAGTTAGGTGATCAATATGTTTCGCTTTGTGTTTCACCAGACTTGCTTGCCTAGTCGATATTAAGACCAACTGGAGCCACAAGTGGCAAGATGGGGGATACATTTGCCAATTGGGAGCCGAGGGGATGATTAGGAGGCCAAGGATGGTATAGGGCCGGAGTGGGAATTCAGCCAGGACACCGGGGTTGCACTCTTACTCTTTGTGAGAAGTGCCATGTGGTCTTCATTTACCACAGAGTCAGGATACCCGTTTAAAGTTCCATCCAAAAGATGCACCTTGTACAGGACAGTGTCTCTGTCACTGTCCTGGGGCATTGGGCTGTAACAGACCAGAGGGTAGAGTGGCCCCTACTGGTCAACCAACAATACTTCCAGCAGAAACTGGTCTCCCATTCAAGGACCAACCCTGTTTAGCTTCAGAGGCAAGCCAGAGATGGGATGCATGGTGTTAATGCTGTTGGCTGACCTACAAGAAAATAAATAAACATAAATTATAATTAGATAATTTTATCGGTTGGAAAACTATGTAAATTATAAAGGGTCTGACTCCAATAATACACGTAACCATGTACTTTTCTGTTTTCTGCAACTGAATTTTATTCATGGGGTGTTTTAATGCATGCATCTCATCCAACAATGCATTCTGTGTTTTCCCTCATTAGCGTGGCAGTTGCGCAGTGTTCGAAATTGCCTATTATGCATATCTAACGTACTACATTTCGCAAAACATTTGAATGCAGTAGCCTATATAAACGGAACATAGTATGTGAAATTTTAGTATGGAAAGGTCCTTGACGGATGACAAACTATATTTAGGGAAATGTTGAGTATCCGAGAGGTTACTAGACAATGTTTTACGCCCCAAAATGTAATTCGGCAACTTTTGCTAAAAAAATTCCAGGTTTTAGTCACATATTCCAGTTGAGTATACTAACAATATAGGCGAATCTTTGTAAAAAAAATAAATAAATTATTTAAGTAGTAGTAAATTATTTAACATACAGTATGTTCCCATTGAGTATGTAGTAGATAGTACATAGCCGATTCCATACATAGGCTATGTGTTTTTGATTATAGGGTATTGGTTGGGTAATCAAGAGGACTGAATGCAGGTTGACGATATCAGCCCTCGTTAAGTATTGTAGGATTGCATTTTACATGGTGAACATATGCATGTTTGCCTTTACAAATGGGATTGTTTCAGCTGCAGTACCACTTTTCACCTGGAGATGGTGGTCTACACCTGCATATAGCTCATCAGACTATGTTGTCTATTTTTAGTGAAATGTGTAAGCACACATATTGTGATAACAGATTATGCTACAGGTTCAACTTAGTTCCCTACAACATATTTGAAATATACAGTATATAGGCCTACTTGAAGCGTAACTGAAATAATTTATACTGTATTTGGCTGCTGTACTGTATTTTTAATTATACATTATGAATAGTACATATTATTGCATTAGATGTCATGAGTGGTGGAGCATTGTAAAAGAGGTTGCCTTACAACACAGATTTTTTCTTAACAAATAACAATATTTCTCAAATCAGGTGAAGTAAGGCTCCTATTATTTTTAAAATATTCATTTTGATGGAAAAACATCTCCAGATCTCTCAAATATAAAAGATCTACATGGTCATTATGCAGTGCAGTGAGAAGTAATTTTACCTCTAGGAAAGTCATGACCACAAAGTCGTGCTCCATTGTTTCTGGCTAGCAGAGAAAATAATGGAATGCTTACTCTTTTCCTGTTTCAAAAGTATGCCTATTAACTGTCACTGATGGTACTCTCTAGGAAATGTTTCTTACCCATTACTCAAATGTGACTTTTTCCTATTTTTATTGTGTGACTAACAGGATGGCAGACAGTACTGAAAAACACATTTTAATCTGATCTTATTGCCTCTGTCAATGAATAGTAGTCTAGATCTGCTATTTTGAACATTTGCATACGGTATGTTTTTCACTCCATGAAAACTAACAATGTATTGACCTCCCCTCCCCCAGTTCCATTCTCTGTCCTTGGAAATTCAATCACATAAGATGTGGGAGCCATCTTCTGTGCTTGTATGGAACAAAGCTCTATCAGGTATATTTTACGTACAGTATGTGAGATGATTAAAACTACACAATTTCCACCGATGGTTATAAACTTTGAATGTGCAGAGGGGAAATATATTGTTTTGTAGGACTGTAATCATGTAGAAATGTGTGTATTGTTATTTTACCTTAGGATCCGTGAAAATGTAAAGTTATAAACTACTATAATTAAGACTAGAATAGTTGAATGGTTGGTAGAGTTCCAGAGATTGTTATCCATAATGAGGCAATCAGGCTCTTTTTAGTGTGCATGTGATGTGCCTTTTATTATCTCCACTGACAGACACACATATGAAAGGAAGGAATGAACAATAGCTAACTGATATGCAAGCAAAATGATGAAATATGCAGAAAAATTAAGGGAATGGTTGCATATTTTTGTAATTGTGTTATTTCATGAATGAGTTGAATTGTGAGGAGCTGAGCAAGTAAGGGATGGCCCAAGTGTAGACTCTTACTCTAGATGCACAAATTAACTAAAAAGAGACAAACCTAAAAGAGATACTAATTAGATAAACACAAGAAACTGTAGTGTAGACTGTAGATTCAAAAGACTAGAAAGAAGCCCTGAACATATACAATGCATAAGGTAGCAATGACCGAATGGGGAACAAAGAAAATAAATACTAAAACGTGAAATAGTCAGAGACATGGCCCAGGAGTAAACAATTAATAAAAAAAATGATTGGCAGGGCTGGAGCGCTTGAAACGGTCGGTCAGTTCCTGTGGTAGAGCATCGTCGCCCTCTGCTGGTTGATGGAGCAGTCAGTCCCTGACGGGACCCCCCCCCCCCCCCCCCCCCCCCCCCCCCTCTCTGATGCGTGGCTCCCAACACGGCTGCCAGGCTGTCCAAACCTGTGTTGGAGGAAGTCAGAAATTAAGGTAGGATCTAGGATCTGCTTAGCTGGCTCCCAGGAGGTCTCCTCAGGCCCATACCCCTCTTAGTTGACTAAGTACTGGTGTCGACCCTGAACCAGACGAGAATACAGGATGCGGAAGACTGAATTGTGGCCCCCTATCCCTCACTAGAGCTGAGGGAGAAAATGGAAGCGGAAGACGTGATCGTGGATCAGACAGACAGTTTCAGGAGCTAAAGGTAGATTGAAGAGTGGCAGAAAGTGGGCCGCTTTGGAGAACCGGTCCACCAGGACGAGTATGGCAGTGTTGCCTTGAGATTCAAGCGGGTCTGTGACAAAATCCAAGGAGATGTGTGACCAAGGATGCCTGGGCACCAGCAGAAGCAGACCAGCTGCAAAGGCATGAGCAGCTGTCCCAAAAGTCCTCTTGGCGGAACCTATATTCCCCAGGCGGACCTCAAGACCTCCGAGGAGGATGAGACGATGGGGTTGTCACTGGGATGTGGGTTGAGGGAGCCCGAGAGATGAGACAGGACGTTGGGCTTGCCGCTCTTTGACCCAGGGCAAAACATGATTTGGAGATTGAAGCGTTGAAAGAACAGGGCCCAGACGTTTGGCGGAACGTTTGATGAACTCCAGGTTTTTGTGATCTGCCCAAACCAGAATGGGATGGCTAGCTTCTATGGAAAGAGTGGTTTTGTGACGTCACACTTATTACTCTCTATACTAATGATTAGATGTATTATTAGTTCAATGATTTGAGTTATATTAATAAAATGGTACTAGTTCAATGCATAGGTAAAATT
The DNA here is from genome assembly GCA_026901105.3 of Galaxias olidus. Classification (NCBI taxonomy): domain Eukaryota; kingdom Metazoa; phylum Chordata; class Actinopteri; order Galaxiiformes; family Galaxiidae; genus Galaxias; species Galaxias olidus. The sequence continues at coordinate 197,634 of JAPMUY010006409.1, forward strand.
ACTCCATACTGAATTACTAATAAAGTTAAATACCATTACTGAACGTATGATTATGGTGTGGGAACCTTCACCGAGGTTGGGGCAGGCCACTCCTGTATGGCGTGCACCTTGTAGCTGTCCATCATAAGTCTACCCTTGGTGGATAGCCCAAGAATGCCACTCAATTGGCATGAAGTTATCATTTATCAGGTTTGAAGAAGAGCCTGTGCTGGAGAAGACGCTGGAGGATAGTGCGCACGTGACTAATGGGTTCCCTCTTTGGAGCTTGAGAAGACCAAGAAATCATCCCGATAAACATGAACCAAATGGCCCAGAAAGTCCTGTAAAGCATGATTACATGAGTGCCTGGGAGACTGAATGACTAAATATTCAAAATGTCCATTCAGGGTGCCGTCTTCCATTCATCTCCTTTTTTTATACGAATGAGATAGTTCCACATTGAGCAAGTCAAGCTTGGTAAACCAGGTTGCTCCAGGTTGAGCCTCTCGGAGGCAGTTCACACGAGATGAAGTGGGTGGCGATTCTTGACGGTAATCTTGTTCAAGCCACGGTAACCAAGGCTGCTCTTGCTGACGAAGGAGACTCCTGCCCTAGACGGAGAAGTAGGACTGGACTGGACTGGACTGGCTCCAAGCTCCACAAGGAAATATCAAGTTGCTGCGCCCAGGTCTTGTCAATGCTGTCCGCTGCACTGGAATCTACAATGGTTTGATTGGGAACCATTGAGATGGTTTGATGCCGACCGCCCCAGGTAATGGTCACTGTAACTGACACATGATGGAATTATATCAGTGAGGGTGAGGATACTAACCAGCGCTCCTCTTACTGCTGGTGAGTCCAGGCGTTTCCCGAGAGGAAAGGACAACGGCTCCCAAGATTGTCCCTGGTCACTGCAGTGTAAACAGAGTCTCTCCCGCATTCGTCGCTCCCGTCCTCCACCATCAGCCGAGTACGACCCAGCAGCCTCCTCTGCCACCACCGAAGAAAAACGGGAGGGGAAGAAGACTCTCTGTTGACAGTCAATGCTGGAACAGGCTCAAGCACGGGGTGATACTCCTGCCTGGCTGGCTGTCTCTTATGGAGGCGGTTGACAATCTGAATGGCCAAATCAATGAGAGTCTCCAGATCAACGAGATCCTTCCGGACGACCAACTCGTACTTGATCTACTCCAAGAGACCCGCCTGGAACCCCTGCACCAATGCTTCAGCAGTCCATGCGTTTTCAATGGCCCCCCCTTGGCACAGCCGGAGCAGGCGAGTTGCCGCCTCATGACCACTGACCTGATAGTCGAAGGTGCCTCTTAACTTCTCAATAAAGCATTGGGAATCAAACGGGGCCGTCATCTGACGTTCCCATACCGCGGTTGCCCAGGTGAGAGCCCTGCTAGACAGCGGAGCCATAATGTAAGAGATCCGTATGGACTCACTCCATTAAGCAAAGGGCTGGCAACGGAACAAAAATAATTGGAACACTGCAGCAGCCAGGAAACTACGGCACCCACCTGGCCTGGGTGACCATCATATTGCTCCGGAGCTGACATCTGGATCTCTCTCTCTGGAGGTTGAGTGATGGGGCAGGTGGAGTCGCCTCATACCCAGGAAGGGTATCCTGATGTGACCAGTTGGAAACACTGAGCGCAGCTTGCAGAGTCAACTGCACTGCCCTCTGTGTGGTCTTAAGTTGTTCCATCTCTTGAGTGACTACTTGGAGTTAATTGTTCATGGCCTGCATCCCGTCTTGCTGCTGTGCGGACACATGGAAATTCCTTGCAGTCTCACAGCTCGCTGGAGACCTTCAAAGTCTGCTAGTTCATCTCCTGGTTCAGTCGTTCTGTGAGGAACTGAGTAGGTAAGTGATGACTCTTACTCGAAGTGCCAATAAACCAATAAGAGACCAACCTAAACGAGATTCTAATAAAACAAACACAATAAACTGTAGATTCAAAATACTTTACTAGAAAGGAATATGCCGTAGGGATGTTAATACATTTGTTGGATAGGTTTTTTTTGTCTTGTGCATAATCTCCATGCAATGATACAGATAGAAAGCTATTGTTGAAGTGTCTTTTCTGTTTATAACCTTTATTTAACCAGGAAAGATCCCACTGAGATTAAATATCTCTTTTGCGAAGTAGTCCCAGATCTATGTGTCGGCAGCAGCATGAGAGGATTCAGGCCAAGAGTTCCAGATAGGCAGCAGACCAGAATTCGTTAAACGTAATGTTTAATGTAATATAGGCCAAATCTAAACACTTCAGAAAGTAAGACAACACTTGCTGTGATATTACACATGTACACTTATTAAAATATTATATTTCTAGGAAATATAAATAGAAATTAATAGGAAATATAAATATTGATAGTAAAGTTGAACTCTAACCACACAAAGCCCCTTCCCACAGAATCTCATATTCAGTACTGTATCACCATATAAATTACCACGGGTATGATCTCCAGAGTCCATAAAAAAATATTGGCTTTTGAAGTGCTCATCTTGGAGTATGGCATAATGGATATTATAACATTGTATCCTGTGTATTTTGAAAAATGTCCCTATATCTCCCAATTGCCATCATCCTAAAGTTTCAATGCATATTTTTGTTATTCTGAGAGGGAAACCCATTCTTTGTCCACCTTGGTCCCTGAGCATTTAAAATGATCAATAGGCATTGAAAAGTAAAAGGCTTTGTAAAATAAATATCCAGGAATTGTAAAGACAATACATGTGAATGTAGCTACAGTTGAAGATTTGCTGGGACGGGGAATATCTACTGATGTAGTAAGATATATAGTTTGGGATTCAAGGAAATATTGATTGTTCCTTTTGTTATCATGCATCAACCAAGTATTTTAAAGTTGAAAGGAACCCAATTATCGAACGAATGTCTCAAAGATGAGTGCCTAGTTGCTATGACCAAAACCACCACATCACAATTACTACTAATGAATATAAACAATAAAAAAATCTATCATATAATAAGAACTTTAAAAAAAAATCATGATATCTGACCATTGACAAAAAGTAAAAAAGTCTCTCCTATCCACCCCATTGTCTCTCATGGCCAATGAGCCAGCAGCCCCCCTGGGAAATCTCTAATGTATTCAACCAGGCCTTGGGAGTAAAATGAAAACAAATGTGGTGTAATAAAGGAGAGAAGATGAAGCGATTCTGTGATGATGCTCTCTACCAGTCCTATAAATCAAAATAAAAGTGGAGCAGGTCATATGTGCCATCTCTACCTTCCCCCATGCATACAGATGGGGCTGAAGAAGAAGTGGAAAATATAGAGAGGGTAGGAGAAGATCCAATCTATGCAATCTCTAAAACACATTTGTGTATACACAAGAATGGAAAAACTACCCTTTTGGAAACTGTCTATTCTCCTTCCACATGAGCTCCACAAACATCTGCAGGTGAGAGCATAAAGGTCTCGTCTTGCAAGGACACATCTGGAAGGTTGATCCCTGTCCGTAACTAGATGCCCTCTGCTTGCTGGGAAACACTTTCATCTATAGACCAGACAGCCACCTAATAATAACAGTAAGAGAAGAAAAAGAGATTAGTTCAGTTTAACCAGCAGAACTTCATTTAGTTTGTGATAGGTAGTCACTAAATATAACATATCAATGACATGAAATATATCCTGATCTAGATTTAACGTGATGCAGAACTATCATGGGTAATTATTGGACACAATGAGGTTGAAAAGTTGAATATTTTATACATAATGCCTCTAATGACCACAATTTCAATCTCTGCACATCATTGTTCATCAGTTGTTGGTATGTTACAAGAATGAATCTTGCAAACAGTGGGATTTCACCACACCACTACTACCAGTATTCAGCATTAGTACCACTGTTGGCCTCTAGGCGCTGCTGTGTCTATACAACAGTCATCAGTCTAGATCCGAGTGTGTGAAGGTGTGGTAATGCTATATATTTGGAATTTCTGAGTATAATTCTTCCATCGACACACAAGATGGGACAGCAACAAGTTACATATAAAACCCACTGACTTTGAAGTTTGATTTGACAGTTATTTGACAAGTCGCATGCCTACTTAACGTACAGGTAAAGAATAGTAAACAAAGAGATCAATAAATAATTGATAGCTAATAATGTACAGGAGCATGGCTGTTTTTATTTCAAGGCCAAGGAGAAACAAAGGTCTTGAGCTGTTGTTTATTTTTACCCCCCTTTTCTTTTCACGTCCTTCTCATTTTATGAGCCATGAGTCAACACAGAACACGTAAATGATATTTTGACACAGAGATCCATGAATAATGCATGTTAATTTACTTTTATGCCGAGTTAAACCCCTTTCACCACCCTTTCTACCCTCCCTCTCTCCTCCTCCCTCTGTTCTTGTCTTCATTCTCAGTCTCTTTTACCACCTACATCTGCCAGCTAGGCAGCAGCGGAGGCCATTCGTACGTGGATTAGAAGCTGAGGGAGAGACATTCTAGTGATCTAACTGGAGGATCCATCCGCAGTGACATGTCTCCTATTTGGCTGTTCTTCAGCTCCCCACACACTGGCACCATTTTCTAGTCATGTGATCCAAAAAGTGGAGGGAACTATTCAATACAAATAATGTATTTTTAAAGTTATTGTTTCTGAAATCCGTTTTTTTTCTTTTTACTTTGTTGTTTCATTATTACATACCTTTTACTCATATTACCTCTTGATATACTGTAGCCTATGTGTTGTGTATTGTACATTGCCATAAAGAGTAAGACTGCATTGGTACTGGTACACATTCAGTAAAATTCACTGGGAAAACTATTTTATTAGCTCCCCAAGCACTACTACTATCATCACTGTTGTCTACTCCAGGCCCCGTAGCCATAATGATCTACTTACAAATACCAAATTTGAGGCCTATTATTCATAATTCAGTCTGGAAATCCTGTCCTTCCACTGAAAGAATTGTGAATAATACTCATCATCAGAGTTGCTCTTCATTCATAATTTACTGTTTCCCATTCTGTTTGATCAAAACCGCTGACCTGGAAACCCTGAGAGAGAAAAAAATTAAGTATCTGAAGTAGTCCCTTAATGTCAAGAGTACTGTCCAATGTACATTTTTGCATCACATATTTCTGAGTAAATCCATAGACTGAAATATAACACTCACAACGTTTCATATTTAACTATGCCATGGCTTGTGCACAATAAATATATAAAAACCACAAGTTTGGTGAAATTGCAGGTGCTCTATGATGGTGCAAATATTCTAATATTACTTTATTTTTTTTAAATACGGTTATAGACAATATTGTAAATTGAAACTGAGGCCCAAACCAAAAAAGCATTAATCACGATTGTACATGTTTACCAAATGACATAGTTGACTAACACATTATTTATTTATCTAAAAGCTTTGCATTTCCCCTACCATGGCCCGTAAAACAATTCTTCCCAAAGATATTTCAAAAGGGCTAAAACACACAATACTCACGTTATATAAAATGTGTACATGGGTGTGTGTGTGTGTGTGTGTGTGTGGGTGTGTGTGTGTGTGCGTGTATGTTGGTACAGGTTGTACACAATTGAAAGTACAGCTTGTATCAACATTATTTTTCCTTTAAGCCATACATTTTCCTGAGCTCAAATGCTTTTAGTAGGCATGCCTTTGTTCTATAATTGGGTTCCCGGGAACAATAGAAACGCTTACCATAACAAGTAATCAGAACGTCAGTCCATCTTTTTCCCACAATGCACTGGCCAGTAATGAAAATACAACTATGATGGCCAAATCTTGTTTGAATAGTATGAGCATTTCAACCATAAATTAGAATGGTTAATTGTTTTTCTTATAAAAGGGATTGTTTGGAAACAAGCATAGACATTTTAGCATTACCTAAATTTATATTACATTTCTCAAAACAAGGAAAGTACACTTTCAGTTTGTTTCAGAAGCTCCCTGTGAAATTGAAGGATGATTAACGTTTAAAACCTGGTTGAGACATATACGCCATAATCCTTTCAAAAGTGGTGAAAGAAATGTTTCCAACTCTCAGTGGTGTCACACATGATGCAATCTACACTTTATTTACAGAATATATAAAAGGACCCATAATGTGGACAATCATACATTTTTGTGTGATTTCTTAGTGTCTATGAAGCACATTTAAAAATATTTGAACACTAAAAAAAATTATACTATATTTTGTATTAATTACTGTAGGGTGGCTCTTTCTTCCCTTCCAATTCACACACCGTTTTCAGTGTTGAATGCGAGTTCATGCCCATTTCTCATTCATTAGCTGAGTTATGTTATTGGCTAGGGATAGTAAGTCTGTGATTACATTTTCTACGTCAAAAATGGCTAATAAATGTATTTATTTATTTTATTTTATTTTATTTTACTTTATTTTATTTTATTTTATTTTATTTAAACAGGGTTAACCGACTGAGACCAGGTCTCTTTTCCAGCAGTGCCCTGTTTAAAGGCAGAATCTCTAAATTACAACAACAACAAAATAAATAAAAAATAAGCAAAAGTAAAAAAAAATGTTTACAATACAATATTAACAATATAGTACAATATTTTTCAACCAAAACAAGAACACTCTTCAACTCCGAAATCCAACAGTAAAAGTTTAAATTGTTCAACAGAAACAAACTGTTCTAATTTCACTTCATGTTGAAGTTTGTTAGTATAGAATATAATCGAATAAAAAGGTAACTTGCCCAGCAATGCCTTGTAAACAAAAAAGAGGTAAATATTTTTCTCTCCTATCATTAAGAGAAGACCATTCTGCTTGTGTGTACAGTGTACAGTGATGAGTTCTGAAACTATCCCCAGTTACAAAATGCAAAGCACTGTGGTAAACTGCATCAAAGGACTTTAAAATGGTTGGGGCTGCATGCATATACGCAATATCACCATAATCCATGACTGACAAGAGAGTAGATTTTACAATTGTCTTTCTATTTTCAACTGAAAAGCATGACCTTATTCTATATAGAGCTCCAAGTCTGATCCTCACCTTCTTTGTGAGTTCAAGCACATGCATCTTGAATGACACCTTTTCATCTGGTGAAATTCCCAAGTATTTGTAAACTGCAACACACTCAATTTGGGCCCCATTAAGGGAGCAAATGTTATATGTCTTATAATCCAACTTTTTGGCCCTTGAGAAAAGCATATATTTAGTTTTTGACTCATTAAGGACTAATCTTAGATTTCTAAGGGATATCTGTACACAATGAAATGCCTTTGTCAGGTTTGACATTGCCTGTACCATGGATGGAGCACAGGAATAAAGAATGGTATCATCTGCATAGAAATGTGCTTTACAGTCTTTTACAGAGGAACAAATATCATTACTATAAAGTGTAAATAATGTAGGACCTAATACCGAACCTTGTGGCACACCATTTTCTATGGATACAACCTTTGATTTCAAACCTTTAGCATCTATCTTTAGTGTTCTATCAGTGAGGTAGTCCTGAAACCATGTAAAGGCTGCATCATCAAATCCCATCAAATAGGGTAGATGTGTTGTCAGAGGTGAACTAAAGAAAATGCACAAGGCACAGATTTCACTTTTTCATGTTGTTGGTACAATCCCTCTGAGTGATGAAACAATGCTGGACAAAGAAATATTCAAAATATTGCACTATGGTCCCTTAAAAATCTAATTGTCAGTAGTCAGGAATTTCGTTCAACACAAGGATTTCAAATGCTAACCGACAGGGAAACTATTCACAAGTTGAAAATAAAACATTGGCAAAATTGGTTCTCACAGCTTGTAAGTGTACATATATTTGGAAATGTAATTGTTTTGTGTATGACAGTGTTCACTCACTGTGACAAATGCAACCCTACCATAGAATAACCTCAGGACCAATAGTTAACCCACAGGAAGATCAAAACTTAAACGAAGTATATACCATGCACATACTCGTATACTCAAACACTTCTGTTGACTAAAAAAAACATGCACACTGTAGCTCTTCCCAAAACTAAACCTGTCCAATACATTTCTTTATTTCCCACTCACAATGAATCATAAAAACTTAATCTGACCTTGCTGCCTCTCTTTGCAATAGATGAATCTGTGTTATTATGAATAAATAATTGTGGCCAATTTTAATGCAAGTGCAATTGGAATCTCTTTTTGTGAAGTTGTTTGCTCACTAAGAACAACAGCAAACTAAACCCTTTCCACTTTAACTAAGGTTCTCCTTTCACCCAAAAGTACCTTAAAGTTGAATGGCATCAACCAAGCAAGACCATCAGAGAATCCTTTATCAGTTTAACATTGCAGCCCACTGTTACACTGTGCCCTTCTTAACCAGTACTGTAGGCTCAGAGGGATTGTCCATTATTACTGTTCAATTACGAGCCATGTGGTGAAAGTAAAATGGTAGTGTTCCAAACTTAAAGAACAGCCAGACTTTTCCAGTCTAATCTCCTTGATGATTATATAAGACGTTCAAATCAAGTGGCATTTTTTTTTAAAACTCTAATGACATGAAAATTTACTTTTTGGGACGTTTCTCTGTTGTACAATCTGATATAGCTTGTCTCAGCCTTTTGGCGTCAAACGCAATTCAAATTTTCTACACAAAAATATAAACACCAAGACCTTTTTCTTTTAGCTCTACAATCTTTTTATGTCAGTAATCACTGACACAATTGTATTACAGTCCAATACAGCAATCGTCCTCCATGCACAGTCACCCTGTGTTACTTAATAGTAAAGCCTAGTGGACCGGAACTTGAGTTTGATTCCCCATCCCCCACTCTTCTCTGAAATCCTTATAAAATTGATTTGCTCTGGCATGTATTGTTTTTATAAACAAATCAGTCGGCTTCTTACACTTCATGCACTCGTGACATTATTTTCCCCTCTTAACTCAATTATTGTCACTTAGTTCATCTGTGGGACAACAATGACCTGTAGTTACAACATGTAGGCCATACCAACAAAACAATGTGGACCAAAAAGACTTAGAAGAATTGTACACCTCTTTACATTAAACAAGACTTCACATTTTAAGACCAACACTTTTTACCTCTCTTTTATGTCTCCCGCTTCTTTGACAAAAATTGTTGGCAGAATCGTGTCATTCTGAAAAGGACGATTTGAAGGCAATAATTGCTTTAGTTCTTCGGATCTTGAACAAGATTGCCAGATCGTTTGTGTATGATAAATGTGTGATCATGTTTGCATGATATGTTCACTCCGTTACTCCAAATTCCCTCTGATTGATATTGATTAAGGATCTATTTGACCTATCACCACACCTATTATAATGCCTTCGATTCCTTTCTTCACTTGTATTAAATTGCATGGCTAAAGAATTACATTCAAGGAATTAGTATTTGTTGACTTCATTTTTTTGTCACTTAACCATGCATCTAATCACTGAAAAAGCTGTCCAATGCTGTGGCTAGCTCAAATTTACAAAGACTGCCTTCTAAATAATTTAGCATTAACATGAGACGGTCAGATGCTATTAAATTCTGCATCGGCTTTAATTGTACACACTCCTAATGAAAAAGGGTTTTTGTTGCTTCAATTATTTGATTAGGTATCATCTGCTCTTTTGGGCTGGGGCAACCTGATCTGCTTTTAACGTTTAATAGGGCCAGTGGAGCAAGGGACGGGGGACATTTTCAATTACATGTTACCGTGTTGATTAATAATAATAACCACTACTTGATCAGGTTTTTACTGTAATTGCTCGCAGAGTAGAAAGTACTTATTTACCGTGTTTATGAATGAGGCTTGGATTAATCAATCTTTGTATGTTCAGATAGTTCTAGTTCAAACAAAATAGTTATTTCAGTTAATACCAAGAGTTAGCCGAATACCTTTAAGTTTTGTAAGAGATGTTGAAGTCAGAGATATCAAGCAATACTTTGTGATTAGGCCTCACTTTTTTAAAACAGTAGGTTAAGCTCTTTTCTGAAGTAAAACATTCAATACAATAGCAGGGACAATCCTTAGAAAGTAATGCCACCAAAAATCTTTCACATTCACAGGTTTCACCCTTCATAAATATACACTACTTAACTACTAAACTACTAAAAGCCTTGAGCAAGATAGTCGTGGTCAGACAGAAGAGTTTAAAGGACATGTGAAATATTTGAGAATGAAGTAAAAAAAACATCTTGCACAGACCCAAGTCACACCAAGAGACAGAAAACAGTAATAAATAAAAACAGCACGAACAACAAAAATAACAAGAACATCAATAACAACAATAGTAGAGCAGAAACATCATGATATCACTGTACATTTGGAGATATACTGCACTTTACTGTGTTGTTGAGTATTTACTGTACCACTCTACTGGGTTGCTTCAGCACTTTCTCAGAGCTTTAATCACTTCAGCTTCAGTAGAAAAATAGAAAATAGTACTTTTCAGAGATTTGTAATGAAGTAGTCTACAGAAACAGCACTACATGACCAATCGACGACCTATGTAGCCTGCAGTGTTCCCTTTTTATAACAGGGTCACAAGATTTGCAATCTCTAGAAACATTGTGAACATATGATCCTTTTAGTCAAATTCATCTCATTGCATGAAGTTCTATAATATCCATTAGGAAAGGTCCATGTCCACACAAACATAAGTAAAATGCATTTGGGTTGTTCTGTATTGTTCTAGTTCTAATAATATTTGGCATATGTCCTTTCACCAGCGCAAATCAATTCGCTTTTAGGAGCAGAATCACAAATGTGAAGTGTAAGCTCGAGAGACAGGATTACTCAAAACCTTTAAACTGATGTTTCTGCAATTGCTTGTTCAATGACATTACACTGTTCAACAAACACAGAAGACTGTGTGGGTGTGCTCAAACAGATGGACGACCCAGTCTAAATCATAATCTGGTTATCCAGTGAGAGAAGGGAGAACTTCATATCAATGGCCATATAATTTGCATTGAAAAGTATTCAAACTCATGGTATCCCACATACAGATTGAATGGCTACAAAAAGATGAGTTAGAAAGAAACAAACAGAAACTAAAGCATTTACGTCAGTGACTGGAATATTTTACTGAATGCACTTTTATGCTTCAGAATATGAAAGTCTAGCAAACAGACAGTTATTAATATTTAACAACTCGAATGGAAACGTTTCTATATTCTATGTCGAGCTCAGTAATTTGCCATGACTCTTGCTACCTTCTGATAAAAACAGTACCAGCATTTTCAGCAAGTGTGTCCTTTATTACTCTAAAATTGTGAGTTTATGCCTCAAAACCTTTTCTTGATAGCGTGTTATTTGTTCCTGAATTATTATTTTGTTGTATGGGAAAACAGCTTTAAAAAAGTAACATACTTACCAAATCTGAAAGTACAATGAGCTTATGTAAAAACAAATGCTGGGATAGTGGATGGTTTCCCTTTACTCAGCATAGGTGCCAAAGAATGAATGGTGGGTCTTGAAAGTTTTAGTTTCAAAGTATATTATGTAAAGATGTTGACGACAGTCGCAGATTATAAAAGGTTTATTATTTTAGCACCAGAAATGGAAAGACAAAAACAGTTTCCAATGTTATTTTGTTTTATTGGGATACAATTCCTGTTGTGCAGATGTGTATATTTTTTTAAATGGGCTGTGATTACTCTTTTGTATCATAATGGCAATATTTCCATAATGTTCTGTGCCATCTGTGGGAATGTGATACCTTTCTGTTGCAGAGTAAGGGGGGATTCTGTAATCCCAGAATCCCTCACATCGAATCATGCAAATTTAGTGCACTTTGAAGCAGATCCAGCTTCTACCATATGCAGAGTGAAAACAACAATCTATTATGCATGCATTGCACCAAGCTTATGGTAATGCTATTTCACTGCCATTCCTATAAACTTAAATTTGAGGATTCATAAAAATCTAAAATAGCATATAGAATAAATGTCTCTCATGTAGCTGTGCATTGCTGAATATCAAATGGTACCTTTAGAGCTAACCCACTTGACAGCTGTTTGTTTTGAACAAGTTTGCCATTCATAAAATAAAATCTGTATTTGTATAACAATTATTTAGACGAGACATAAATATATAAATTTTTTTTTTACTTTCAATGCACTTCAAAAGTAAATAAAGTGTTTGGTTTTTTAGAGACTAAAATAATTAACAGTTCCTGTTTCAAATGTTTGTGTCTATTTCCTTTAATCCCTAGATCTTAGCATCATCATGATGCCATAACTTTGTAATTTGAAATCAAAAAGGTCACATAGATTGTCCAAACTAATGTCAGTGATTTATCAAAGCCATTGAATACTCTCCTAAACTGTTCACAGTGCAAACTAAAAGTTTTTATCCGCGAAGGCTAAAGTTTCATAATCATTTTAGTGGAATATGAAAACAACTCAGGAGAAAAGGATTTTTACAGACTACTAAGCATCATATTTTCTCACATCATTTGCTCTCTTAATACTCGTAATACTGCACTCTTAGCGTAAAGGTGCCAAATGCATTTAAATTGCATAGAATACATCACAAAATTTCTTTCAAAACAAAAGTGCCATGAAGTCGAACGGTCGATTAAACTTGTGTACTAACTTGAAGTAAAATGTGAAAGGGTAACATTTAATTTGCAGAACATTCAAAACAAAGTGAAAGGACCAAAACAGCATTTAGGATCTTTTAGTCCAAAAAACTGTCACTGTGCTTTGTTTTTCTATGCATGGTTTAGGTATAACAATACACCATTAATGATATTTTAATTTGCTAGCCGACTAATTATGGCCAGTGACATGCCAAGAATAATCTTTAATTTTGGTGAATCCTAATTTAGAGGAGTATTCAGGCAAAGTATAATTGGCAAGCAGAGATATGACTGAGAGGTACTGGTGTTTCCCCTGTGGATCTCTGCTTTGTTATTACATCCAATAATTAGCAAACTAGCTACTCGCTTGATTATGTTATGCTTAGACAAATGACATACTTGCCATTCACTTACAACAATTGAACTATCTATCTATCTATCTATCTATCTATCTATCTATCTATCTATCTATCTATCTATCTATCTATCTATCTATCTATCTATCTATCTATCTATCTATCTATCTATCTATCTATCTATCTCCATCCATCTATCCATCCATCCATCCATCCATCCGTTCATCCATCCATCCATCCATCCATCCATCCATCCATCTGTCCATCTATCTATCTATCTATCCATCCATCCATCCACTTGTTTATTTATCTGTTTATTTTATTTTTCTTCTTTTTTGATTTCTCTTCACTTGAGACATTGTAGGTGGTGGTGTCAAGAACTGTGGCACATACTATAAACACTAATTTACTTCACAGTCAGATTTACATATTCTGTTAACCATTAATTTGATCATATCAGTTACTCTTTTGCTTTTATTCAACTTTAACAACATTCAATAAATCAACATTTATTGAACTATTGTACGATTGGTTCTTGTTTAGAAACGCCGTAGGGTAAGCCTAGCCTAACCTTAACCTTTACTGTGACCAAGACAAAAATAGACTTTTTTTGGAATTCAATATGTTGCGTTTATCATAATGAACATCATTGTATTTCATACTAGGTATTTTGAAACAACCGTTTGCTTTCTGTGAAATAATAGAAATGAATTAACAAGTGAGGACCGGTCATTTGGTCCTCACACAAGTCCAAAATGTCCTCACTTAAATAGTAAAATGGCCATTTCGTTCCTCACTAACATAGTAGTACAAGCACACACACACACACACACACACACACACACACACACACACACACACACACACACACACACACACACACACACACACACACACACACACACACACACACACAGACACACAGACACACACACACACACACATACACACACACACACACACACACACACACACACACACCTACATGCACAACCTTACACATCACCCTTCATGAAGTCTACCTCATACTGTAAATCCACGGGATTCAAAAAAATACCAAGGTGCTAACACAATTGATAGAGGTTGGCCTGGCAGGGTGGCCCCACTATCACACCAAATGAGAGAGGGGACACAGGGTGGCTTTATTTCCTAAACTAGCCTCACAGAGCCTAATGCTCTCTCGTCCAGCCAGACTTCAAGTTATTCTATGCCAGTGGAGCATTGATTTTCCACACTGTTAGCTCACATTATTCCTCCTTTCCTCAGAGGAAAATTGCTGGGGTGAAAAAAATAACTCCCCATGATCGATTGAACCACTGCGCTAGTGAATTTAGGTTACAGCTGAGAGTAGAAGGAGGCAGGGCTGGAGCTGGAGACAATGCACAGTGGGGGTTCACATATTATACCTATAGAGGCCACTAAAGATAGGGACCTCAGACTAGTAGATCTAAGACAGAGAACTTGCTTGACTTCTGCACTGTAATCCTCTCTGCAATACTTTAAAAGTAAAACATTGATACTTATGTCATGAATGTTCCAGGGTAAAGACATCCCAAACTATGGAACTCCCTCCCTCCTCTAATTTGCTCACAATAAATCTTTCAATCCCACCTTAAAACGTATCTTTTCATTTTAGCCTAACCTTAATTAACTCTGGGATTAATAACCTATTTAATCCTGTTCTGTTCGACTGATTTTCTGTTTATTTTTTGTTAAACTATTTAGTTTTTCCTTAACTTAGTTTGAACTGACGTTTCTCTTTGTCTGTTCTCCCTCTTTATGTTTGTTGCCATGTCATTTGTCATTGTTTGTTGCCATGTTTACTGTGTGCCTTGTGAAGTGTCTTGGGTTTCAAAAAAGTGCTATATAAATAAGATGTATTATTATTATTATTATTATTATTATTATTATTGTTATTATTATTATTATCAATGACACCAATTGCTTTGGAACATGAATCACATATCTATGGATGTATTATTTTATCACCATCCTTTATCAGACACTTTTTCTATGGTCCCATGTACCCCTGTTCCAGACAATGTTTTCCTCTTCGACAGTATTTATAGGCAGGTCCTTGTCATTGTTTTGCAATACTGAGAACTCACTACTATTGATTTATTTCACATTGTATTAAGAGTATAACAAGATTAGTATTCGCCTACTACAACAACAAAGCAACAATATGGAGCAGGCAGGTTATGCAGGTCACAAAAGAGGTCATGCAGTGAGATGAGGATGAGGATCAGCAAGAGGAGTAGGAAAAGGAGGAGGAAGATGATGTAGTGGTGAAAGGAATTGCCTCCTGAGAGAGATGGTGTGAAAGGATGTGGTGGACAGCAAGGTTTTGTATTTCAAAACAGTAAGTTGAGGTAGATGTTTTTGTTTGTCACTTTTGTATGTAAATATAAAGGTATTGTCCAACAGGTTCTTCACAGTCATTGATCATTGATGATAAATGTCAAAGTGCTATTTGTTGTGATACTGTCAACTTTATCCTGTGAACATTGCTTACTAAAACGCCATAGTTACAGTGTGATCACTTTTTGTTTTCATCCTGACTTACAGCAAGGGACACTTTCACACATAACAAAAACATCTCTAAAACAATCTATCTTCTGGATATTAAAAGTGGTCTCTCCAATTACATCAGTGTAAATATTTTACATTGAAGCAAATCAGATCTGTAGCTGAAACATTATTTTAAATGGAATTTTATCTGAAACTCAGTACCATTAGTGGCACTGAATTCTGAAGCAGCCTAGAGGCCGTAATTAAGTTCACTCAGGCGTATCTAAACATTTTTGACATTTTTCCTAGTCCAGAATGAACTCTCACTGCGGAGAGAGAGTAACCATCTTGTCACATTGTGTTTGTTTAAGAATAGCAGAATGCTGTGCTCCGTTGTACACTGTCCAAAGTTACATATCAAATATATTTTTTCTTTATCAGCAAAACTACATAACAGAGAAGGAAAGGATAGTGTCAGCACATGCTTGTGTGTGTTTCCACATCTCTTTAATTATACACTATTTTCATAAAGGATTTTTTTTATCTCAAAAACCTTTCACAAAGAGCCTACAGTAGGATCTGTAAAGAAATCTAGGTCATGTTTTACTTTTGCAAACTAATTAATTGATTTATATAAAGTAAAAAAAAAAACTAAATAAAACAACATCACCTTAATCCCAATATGGTAGAAACGTCAAATATAACAATGCTATAGGAACATCTTTCACCGCTTACGGGAATGTAATGTGGAAGGGGATGCTTGAAAGGGGTACCTGGAATAAGTTATAAAGTGTGAAATTATTATAATAGAAAAATAGTGTAGGCCTTGTATTCTTTAAGATTTCTGTCGAATGTAATTACTGTGTTATCTGTATATTCACTTCTGTTTTACATAAAAAAAAAACACAACAAAAATATAGTTTATTTAAAAATTGTATTGCATTAGTGGGTGGATGTGGGGAGAGAGAGATAGAGATAGAGAGAGAGAGAGAGAGAGAGAGAGAGAGAGAGAGAGAGAAATTGTTAGAATGTGTCATTAGCTACATTACTACAAACTGTTAGCTTGCACAAGATAATGGTTCAGGTACATTTTTGTTTTCTATTTATCTATGTTCCATCTATTTTGTCTGTTATTCAACTATAAGGAGTTTTTTAGGGTGAGGGTTAGTGCTGAAAAATAATTCTGAATGTGTGTTGATGTCAACCATTCTCAGTATTAGCTTATACATGCAAACAATTCAATACAGTGAATGTCATGTATAATCAAACATGTTACATTAATTAACATTCTCAATGCAAGTGGCTATGTTGTACAAGGATCCTGTAAGTCATCCACGTGCAGCTGAACCCAGGAAAAAGTATAAAAAGGAGCAGGGAAGTAAAGCTTTAACTCTGGTAGCCTACCATGTGACCTGACACAAAGACTAACTGATAGATAGATGGAGAGAGGGAGGGGGGGGGGGGGTATAAGAGAAAGCATTGCAGAGTGTACACCCCCCCCCCCACCCCCACCCCACCCACCCACCCATACAATCCATCTTTGCTTTCAGTTCAAATAGGTCCTATCATCTCCATAACAACAGTCGTAATGGTAACATGGAAATATATTAATGTAAAACCATGGCAACGTTCTCCAATTGAATTAAGCAGCACCTGTGCACATTACAGAAGAAGATAAAAGACAAAAGGAGCCAGCCTCTGCTTGCCAAGCAGCTGTGGCTTTCAGACATTAAATCCATCTACATTTCCTGAAAGAACCACATTTGTTTTCCAATGTTTCTAAGCAGCAAATTACTGTGTTATTCAAGCTTTTTTGAGGTATTTGTACAAACAGATCCAGAACGATACAATAATATGCCTGTCTGCCGACAATCTATCCAGTATCTGTGTTATATTTCTGATTAGAAAAGTAAATATAATATCCTATGATTTTCTTACAAAAGCCAATCTGTGTGATTGGTGAAGAGAACTGTCAGTACAAAAGGTCTGTGTTTTCATTTAAAGCGAAGACAGAAAAAAAATGAGAGAAAATGAGGGAGAAATAAACAGTGAATCATGGGGGAGAGAGAAAGAGAGAGAGAGAGAGAGAGAGAGAGAGAGAGAGAGAGAGAGAGAGAGAGAGAGAGAGAGAGAGAGAGAGAGAGAGAGAGAGAGAGAGGGAGTGGTTTCTTGTCTCTGAGCTGGGCTGAGAGAAAACATTATCTACATCAACATGCCATCAAATCTGATGGATTTAAGCCCCCCTCCCCCCTCCACCCCTTCTCTCTATTCCCCAGCCTCTGTGTTCAGTGGTAATAGCATTGTAACACTCTCTCACTCTTGAAAATGTGAGTGTGTAAGTGCATATGTAGGTGTGTGTTTGTGTGTGTATGTGTGTTTGAAAGGAGATGAAAGCTGGGAGCTTGAGTAAAATTACTCTTAAAAGGATATTGTTGTTCTCAAACTGTGTTGAACAACATATAGCCTCACCATATTTTATTCATGTATTTATTGTATTCGAAGCTGTTTTGAACAGACATAACCATACGTTAACAATGGGTTAGCTCATTTGAACATTTGAACAAGCAGACCTTACTCTTTCCTACTGTATGGGTTTTTGATGATTATAGTAATTAAGATTTAGTATTCAGTCAATTTAAGGTGAACTTGATCACCAAAAATATTTGTATCTCTGTAAATGATAAGGCTACTTTTTTCTAGCCTGGTAGCAGCGTTGACTGAGATTGTGACCGTTAAGTCTGATTAAATAATACATTCTGACCACATGCTATACCTTCTCTTTACAGGGCCAGATTACATAGCAATCTCAATGAAACATCAACATCAGGGGGAAAAATATTCTGTGTAGGGTTCCTCTTTATTCATGTCCACTGCGCACCACAAAGGACCGTTTCGTATAACCAGAAGCAAATTAGTATATAGTATCGAACCATGTGTCTGTACTGACAACATGCATTATTACGTCAGATATCATGGTCGGCTTGAAATAAGAATTCATGACATTTAGTAGTCTTTTTTAATGGTTTTTGTTTGTGTTGCCAATACAGGTGGTTTGACTGGTTCATAGAATCAAATACATACCTGTCTGACTAAAGTGTCACCCTGATAGCCCTAACCTGAAATTTAAATTAAAGGTGATCATTTACATTAGCATATATAGTGCTATATTTTATTTTGTGCAAGTTTCTTCCTCACGGTATTAGACAAGACATATAATCAATTATTTAATACAATGCACATCTTTATGTCTATGGCTTAAAGCTCTAGTCTTCAGTATTTTATTATTTGAGAATTAAAT
Organism: Galaxias olidus; assembly: GCA_026901105.3. Lineage (NCBI taxonomy): Eukaryota > Metazoa > Chordata > Actinopteri > Galaxiiformes > Galaxiidae > Galaxias > Galaxias olidus. Next base: position 216,324 of record JAPMUY010006409.1, read on the forward strand.
TAATTACAAACGCTCCTTATAGTTTAACAGTTTATTAACATGAAAAATAGGTTAGTCCACTTGTAATCAAAGCAAAGTGAAAATTTTGCTTTAACTCCTCTCATACAGTAGGTTTTATCATGTCAAGGTAATTACTACGTCCCTTTCAATTGCAGAAGAATTAAACAGCACATTTCACTCTAAATGCCAAACAATGTTTTACTGTGAACACGTGAGTTCATGAATTCCTTTGAAATTGCTGTTTCCTTTTTAATACCCTGTGTCTGCTGAGTTGGCAAACACCTCATGTATAACTTTGCTCCACAAAGTCACAGCACAAAACCCCATCAACTCAAGTTTTATTTTAGTTCTTAAGTGGTTGGTCCACTTAACCTGATAGAACTGAATGACATTACTTTACATTAGTTTAATGTAGTCTACAAAGCGGAATAATTTAAAACATATGAAAGGAACTAAAAGTCTGTAGCAAATTATTCACTCTATGTCCGATGGGCCGCATTAGGTCTTTCAGATACATGTATAACATATTTGAATTAAGCAAACGTTTTAATGCCTAGCCCAAAGCAAAGCTCTTCATTTAGCATGTCCACAAACATTTCTGCTGCTCCTAACCATAGGACCTGGACTGAGGCCAGGGAAGGCATCATCCTTTACCCCAGATAAAGATCAAGCATGCTTAATTTAATCAGTAGATGGAACATGAGAGGCAAACACATCATTCTACCACTGTGACAGAAATTCTAGTGGATTTAAACTACTGATCATCTCTGGGTTATGTGAAAGAAATTAGGAGATTGTTTGATAGACAACTGTGCTATTGGATTATGTGGTAATTTTAGCCATCCAGTTTGTTTTAAACATTATAGAGTGACTATTATATTTGTAAATAAAAAGGTATCGGATGTTAAGCTATGAAGCTGTTTATGTTATTATATTATGCGGGAAGAACTGGAAATATGAACAGTGTTAGTGCTGTATTAACACTTAAAATGTGTGATTGACCAACTCAAACAAGTTTGTGTGGATACAATTCAGTGCAATTCTTCAGTTCAAATGTTGCTGATTTACATGCAAAAATACCAAAATAGTCACAAACAACTCCACAATTTTTTTTACCTTCATGGTAGTTTACAGAAGCCAACAGGCTGTAGCTCAGTTGGTTTAATCTTCATGTGCTACAGTTGGTGTTTTAAGTGACATGAAAACATTCAGCTAAGCCTCAGACTATTAGACTTGCCAAAGAGAGCTGAAATGCTATAGGCAATTAGAAGAGTCTCTTGAATTTCATTGAAATGAAGTGCTAAATGAAACGTGGCTAGACTTACAAAATCTAACTATTTTCTTTAATGGGCTTTTTTCTTTCTTACTCAAACATTTTATGCATGCAGAGTTATATATTGCTCATTGGTTTTGTTGGAAGCATGAACTAGGATGATTTGAGTTAAAGACAGTATACAAGTTACATGAAACAATTAAAACATTTCGCAATTAAGTCACACCTTTTGGCATCATCTAACTGTGAGCAAATTTACAGTATAGATCATTTAGCTGGACATACTGTTTGTATTTTACGTTTCATTTTAGAAACGTAAATCGTAGATGAATAAGATGTCTTGCTTTATAGATGGCTAAAGGTTCTTTGTATCCTGCAATAGAGTACAGGGCTGATGTTAACCTCTGGGATATGTAGGTCACGGCCCCCTTGAGAATGGAGCTTCGTGAAGAAACTGCATACATAGGCCATTTGAAGTGTTACAGCGGGAATCTAGACATAAGAGAGGGAAACTAGTACTGATACATGAGGCAAAGCAAGCATGGGTGACTCAGGAAACATTTGATGACTGGACATTTTGAACCTCTGACCCAGCCAACCTTCCAATAGATGTTATCATACATTCTATACAGAGCTTTTTTGTTTAAACTTAGAGACCAGAATCTGATTTATTACAGCTGTACAATTTGATCCCATTTCCTTTTGTGACATTAAGGGTCGCCCATGAACTCTCAAATAGGTCAAAGGTCAGTTACTCTGCTCACTCTGATGCTCTCTCGATCCCATCAGCTGAAAGTTGAGACTCAAGTTAATATCTGTAGGTATAGATCTACAAACTGTCATGTTGACCCCTTAATTAATTTAATCTTTGCTACGTTTTACCAGCAAATACTATACAAGTTAAGGCCTTAAATTAATACTTTTAACAAGCCCTGACCCTACCCTAACCAAAACCCTAATTCCAAAAAAACTAAAGACTAACTAACTAAATTAAAGACTTCAATTTATGCACAAAGTCGTGCAGATTCTTTTGATGTGAAATATACAAATAGATGGAAAATAAAAAGTAGGATCTGAGTGAATGATTGCATGTGGATCTTTGTTTTGTGGTTCACATACAGTTACAGTTATAATTTGTCAACAGTCCTGTGTAACTTTTTCATGATTAAGCAGGCTAAGTAAGCCTAATTATAAATATCTTAAAGAAAGAGGGATATCAAGAAAAATATGTCATCTACTTTTTGTCCTCTATTTCATCCTGATAAAATCGTATTTATCATTTCAGATGGGTGCTGGTTTTGGGCTACCCTAATTGCCATAGAGCTTCAGTAATTAACAGACAATAAAGCTTTAGCCGTAATTAGTTTCTCTTGTTTGGTTGCTAGCCCATCAATTGTGATTCGATAATACTGATCATTAGCATGCGGCTGGGCAGTGAGGGATGCTGGGATAGGAACCCTGCACATACAGCACTCCACATTCCATTCCCATGAAGCCATGGCACCGAGCCACAACATTAACCCTGTGAGTGCTATTGCTGACTTGCACGGTAGATCTACACAGGAGTACATTGTTGAATGGTATGGGCATGTAGGTTAATAGTGTATGTCATTAGCAAAATAGAGGGAGTGATGTGTGCAATTGCTATTAAAAAATAGTAAATGAAAACAAGTGGAAACAACACACTTGTAAAAAGAGAATATCATCAAACCACAATCTGCTCAAATTAACATTTTGATTATACTAGTAGTATACTGTATATAATGCACCTATACCATAGTTTGAGTTGTCATGACTCATTCGAAAACAATTTCTTTAATAGATTATTTGTTTGCAATGTGGTTTACAATGATCGGTGTAAATGCCATTTTTTAAACAGGACTGTATAAATTCGTCTAGAAACAGTGATATGGTAATAGCAAGCTGCAGTTAGTCCTGTACTTCGCCTTGACATGATTGAAAGACAATGGTCCCATGGATAGGCCATTTCAACATCAAATGTGCATGCACATCACAGGGCAAGAGAGCGCTATCCATCACATTCAGTGAGCTGTCAAAGGCAACGCTGTCAACCCCTCCCTGAACATTTGCAATCACTTGGCCATAGAAGATTGAACTTCTGTACATATTCATACTCTACACATATTTCCCACAGTTGGAATAAAATAAATGTACACTGAACACAATTTTATAATAATAACATGACTTTAATTAATGTGATAACATAACAGTATCTGATGGCTCTTTTGCTGCTTTGATGACACACCATGGTTCTAATCAACATTGATTAAAGCATAGCTTTTCCCCCTATAACAATTAGTCATGTAATGAAGTAATAAATACAAATAAATAAGTACATTTCATACTTCCACCAAGCGTGGGCAGTACTAGCCCATTAAATATCTGCATTATTCCAACGTAAATAAGCAGTAACTAATAATTTGCATATCCAATATCCTGAAGAACTGTCTTTATTGGACATCCAAACCTGAACGTTCTCATCTTTGTGTTGTAGTCTTCTGCACTCGTGTAGCAATTACATTTTGGTCAGACTATGATTATAGCAAAACAAACACATCTGCATATAGTCTGTGCTTATCCACCTTCCTCTGTCCGATTAGCCTCGCACAAACACAATTTTAAGGACACACTGGGAACCAGTCCGTGCTTTCTAGTGTAGGGCTACAGCCTCAATGCACTCTACATTTCCAGCTAATCAGAAACGCGCAGTTGCAGAGGGGAAAGTGGTTGCCAAGGCAGCAATATCCCCTCCCCCTTTTCCCTTCTTTCCTCTTTTCTGTTTATTATCGGCAGAGGTCGCATGTCATAAGAGAGGAGCAGTCTAACCACTTCTGTCCTGGAACCGATGCAATAATGTGCACCTCCATAACAAAGCCTGTGGAGTATTGAGAACAGCGGGAAAATACAAGCTACAGAAGTAAAGGGTAATAAATTAAACCTCTAGCAGACTTACGTACATTTATTTAGAGGTTAAGTTATTAGTTTCGAAGCGACGGAATTGTTTTGCCAACACTTAAAATACCAATGATAAAGAGCTGTTATGGAGTGAATAAATGTTCTGCATACAATAAGTGTTCGTGGTGCGGGCTCTGAAAAAGACTGACAACGCAGCTGAGTTGGTGCTGAAGTTCGGACGCGAACGGATGTTAGACAGTGTACTGAGCAACTCAGCCCACTTTATCTGCTTCTTTTGTGTTTTGTTGAACAATAGAAAGAGTCAGAGGATACTGAAAGTGAGTTCATGCCTTTAGTCTTGGCCACCCTGAGATGGACGTGAGATTTTATCCTGCACCCCCTTCAAGTGTGGGTTCATGTTCATTATCGACTGATCCAAGTTGTATGAGCTCGTTGGAATATTTCCACTCAAACAAGGTAAATGGAAAGGATGGTTCTTGTTTGTGTTAGCTTAGTCATAGAAGTTACTCAGTCACTGTCTTACTGTCTCTAAATTATATTTAAGTTCATGCAACAATGTAGCCAACGCAATGGAAAGGTCATGCGTAATTTGTTCATGCATACTTGCTTTAAAAAATAGGCATACATTTAATCATTGAGATGGCAATTGATTTGATTAAAAGTATTGTTTTACATATTTTTCTTTTCCTGCAATGATAAAGTGGCATACGATTTTGACAATGAAAATCCACAGATAAATCATCATACAACTTTTCTAGTAGTTTTGGTCCTCTTCATGCTCGTATGATTTTTGCAGTGCAGGCAGAGACTACCGCCCGACTTTGCAATGCTGTTGTGTTAAATACCACGGACTGTATAGATTCCATACTGCACTATGATGGTTTCTCCATCATGTTCGTCCCGCTGAATGATTTTTGTATCACTAACATAGGGTCCCACTGTGAGTTCAATGATTAAATGGATGGGAATATACCAGGGATCTTCTGTTCATACGTTTTTAGCAAGGACCCATGCGGAACATTGCTGTTATTTTTTTTTGCTGTAATCTATTTTTTACTCTTATTTAGCGTTGCTTTTTTATGACTGCTTCTGCTCTGAATATTCAGTAAACCATGTGGCATAGATCTGACTTCGCTACCATAATATATAAATCAGATCTGTCCTGCTAGACCTATAAAGGCTTACCTTTAAACAGTTCTTTAAGATCTTTTATTTTTTATGTCAACATAGTTCACTAGTCTACTTTGTGTCAGCAGCTTAAACATCTGCATTGTCTGAACTTAATGCTGTGGTGTATGTTTTCATCACCTCCGGTGGAATACACAATGCATAATTTGAAATTAACGTGAGCCCTAAGATAGGTGGTCATTAAGAAATGTCACTATTCCCTATAGTTTGGGCAACATCTGTAAACTAATATTGAATGCCTACTTTAGTCAGGGTGCCTGTATCGCGTTTCCACTGTAGCCTGGTTAATTTGCCTTACGGGGTACATACACAAACAACCTTGGAGTAGGCTAGGGCTACCTATTCTGTGATATTATGAAACATTATTGTAAGTGAAAGTGGTAATAACGTAGGTCTGCATGCAAATAATCATCTAGTGTTTTAGGTTCTAAATTTCTCTAAAGTCTGAAGAGTCCAAGTCTTCAATTAACTTTTTGCAGGTTCAGGGAGGGGGACAGTCCCAATTTAAAAAAACAATACCTAACATCTATTAATATTAAAAGGCACCTTTGCACCTGTGGCCCAGACACAAATACACATCTACAGACATGCACAGAAACACACACACAAGCCCTGTTGGCCTGCTGGCTTCATGTATTTGTTGTAGGTCCAACCAATTAAGATAATCTACCATCAGGATATTTTACAACTCATTGTCTGAATTAACTTGACAGCAGCTAACCTTTTTATTACACACATAGGTTAGGTTTGCATATTATAAAGCACACATTTTTGTTTGTTACACTCAAATAAGGGGACCGAAAATATGGTTCAACAATTGTTATGATTTATTTTCTTAAGATCTGTTTATTTTCAGATTATATTCATACAAATGTATTAACCACTAACCTCCACATAGCTACATATAAAGTAATGACAAAAAACATAACTTATATCCGAGATATCCTAAAGAGTTTTCTCATGGTTTCAGAAGCTTTTTGTTTTGTGTATTGTGAAGATGCACATTTCATTACATGTTATAGGTCCAATAACTTCCAATCTCCCATATTATTCAAAACTTCATGTAAATACCAGGTTTACAATACAAGCTTTTGAGTACAGGTAGCTCTATGATTAACTTCAACCCCTCCGTAATATTGATGAAACTATCTGGAAAGGGAAATTGTACAGAATCTCACTACATACTGCATATCCTCAAGCTACATTGATATCCTGAAGCAAGGGGCTAAGTAAACTAGGTAAAGTTACTTGCAAATGATTGCAAAATGTATTTCATGCAGCGCAGCTGTATGTTCAATCAAATGCTTTAGTCATTTCCTATATCTTTGTCATCTGCTGCTGACCTATGTTCATGTGCCTGTTGGGAACACAATGTTTCTTTATTTATTTGAATATCTTAACCAAACACTGCTGCTGCTGTTGCTGGACTGTGCATGATAATGGCCTAGACCAGGGTTATATTTGTACAATAAGGCCCCACCCAGGTCATATACTGTATGCTCAGAGAACTGATGTCTGCTTAGATAAGGCATGACTGAAGTGTTATGTCATGCCCATAGGGGTCTTGAGTAGCAATTGAGAGTAGATGCCACTTTCAAATTGTGTACATGCTATGTGAACTGTGTTGCTGTAACTGTACAGTAGATCTTAGTTTGAATTTGTTTTGATCTCTTATGCTTAGAAACCATTCACGGTCAATAATTAATCAATAACCTACAACTGGCTGTGGAATATTGTCTGTTTGCCGCTTAGCTGTGATATAATTTCAGAATTGTAGATGTAGAGGCATGGAATTTGGTTGTTGCTTTTAAATAGTATGAACTAATTTGGTATTCCATTTAACTTATTTTCGAGATGGTTCCCTAGAAATATACTTTTTAAATAAATGAAACCTCTACGTAAAAAGCTTGCATTAGACCAAGAAAGTTTGTTGTGCCTAGCATCTTAGCATGTGCCAGTTGTGGTAAACTAGCTATTGAGAGCTCCTGCTCTTTTCTGACGAAACAGGGATGCAAATAACTAAAGTAATACCATACCATAGTGGCTTTAGTAATTTATTGAAATGATCTTCCATGAACAATTCTTAAATTTGGGACTAAAACAAGGCAGATATTGCTTGACTACCTTAAACAGTGGAATAGAATGATGAAATTACAGTTCTAGCCACAGTATTTTGAAATCAGATTGCAGAATTTAATCTAGCCATTTTAAAGTTCCGTTATGCAACCATACTTTTCACTTAATGGTGCAGAACTCACATCGTCATCATATCAACGTAAAAACAGAAATAATATTAATACATTTGACAAATTGTGAGCTGTAGTACTGCAGGTTTTCAGTGCTTGTTTTGTGTCGTAGGCCTATAGCTATTACCTAATGACAACGTGGCGAGAGAGATGGGTAGAAGTAATTATGGGCCCAGTATGTGGAATGTGTGTGTGCTAACTCTGGACCAGTCCATTCAACCATTCTGCTGACTATGGAATCATAATCACAATAGCTGTCAGGACCAGTGTAAAAGGAAGGCCATGCGTACCACAGTAAGGGCCTGTGACACACAGGGCAATAGTCGAAAAGCTAGCACGACATTGACGCGGAGATTTCTTAGGCTTCCGTCCATTTAAAATAATTTCAATGGAAAATGGAATTGGCTCTGACCTTCACTATGTCACAAGGCACACAGACAAGATTATTTGCACCAAGGACATAATGCAAAAGGTCCATTTTCGCAGGTGTCCCAAATGTGCCTGTGAATTGGTTTCAATATACTCCAAGTTCATCCAAATGATTATGAGTTTATTATGTCATTGGAGTTGTATGTTGTTTCTTGCATTTAACTTGAAAATATTTAAGACATCTTTTAGAGAGCAAGAGAGAGAGAGAGAGAGAGAGAGAGAGAGAGAGAGAGAGAAAGAGAAAGAGAAAGAGAAAGGGGAAGCCCACCCATGTGCTAATTAGCAGCCTGGCAGGCAGAGATTGTTCCTTGTTGGTGGCAGAGCGGGAGAGTGGGCTAGTGTTTTCCTCCCAGCGTCTGCTGCCGTAATTAAGACCAGTCAGTTGGCCTGCTCTGGCAAGACAACATTAGTCAGACTGAGCATCCCATGGGACAATGTTGTGCCATTCTCATTCTACCTGGAAAAGAAGAAAGACAACATAGCTCCTGCTACAGAGTAGGCCCCAGGGTGTTGTATTAAGAGTTGATTATGTTTCCCAATGGATGCAAAGTGTGAACAAGTCAAAAGATTGGCTTGTCAAAATGAATGGGATAGAAGCTAAAACAACTCAAATCTGTCAAATTAGTCTTATGCTTGTATTTTCGCACTAGAAAAGACAGAAAGGCACACAAAGGAGAAATGGAGCATGATGAAACATTGTATTGTTTTGTTGAGTCATGCATGATAATTGAGAAGCAGATGTCATTTTGTATGTGGCAGCCTTTCTTATGAATTCAACAGTTTCATAAAAGAAAGAAGGCAAATAATTTTGACTGGATTTTATGCCAACTATTTATCTTTTATTTAATTAGCATAACACACATCTAAGGTAATCTTATTACTATACCTATATGGATATAAGAATTGAGAGTTAACAAGAGCTACATAAGAGTCATAACACTACTTTCACATCTTGTGGGTACAAGTGTGTTTATTAAACTTAGTACTGCGGGATGAAAGGGGCAGCATACCTTTCTCAGTATCTTCCTTTCTTCCAATGCCTCTTAATGTGACCAAGTAAAAGGAAGGAGAGAGTGAACTGAGAAAGAAAGCCTGGGGTTTGTGGTCTATGCATGCATGCGCTATGGACAAACACGCCCAGTTGTCTCAGCTTCCTGAGGTATGTCCTTTGCAAACACTCTAGGCCATGACAAGCTCCTTTCGAGGCTTTAAGGCTGTTTCCTTCCTTCTTGTTTTCACTGAAAATCTTTCACAAATACTATCAAGCTCGTTTTAGTTTTGCTCTGCAGCCCGAGGGCATGGTAGCCGATTCAAAAGATCAATTAAGGATCTGACCTATCATAAAACAAAACAAAGGTGGGAAGTGGTCATTTGAGGGTTCAAATAGATGCTGCAGTTTAATCTATGAAAGTTAATGTACATTTTCCCTTTATTCTTTCAAAGAAATAGGAAGGCAATTACAAATGTGTTTTACCCCATTAGCCATCCCATCCATTACCACCTCAACATAGAATATTTGGCCTGTTGTTAAAGCCATCAGGGCATATTGATTGCATGGAGAGTTTTCCGCCTGGGGAAAGGTGATTGAGATGGACCTGGTTTTACCTTTTACTACAAGTCCAATATACCTCCTTGTCTTTTGTGTATCATATAGTCATGTTTATTATTTGTGACTTTTTTAGCTTGCAGATGTAATCATCTGTGCAAGTCGATAACCAGCCATGTCCAATCCAGTCGGTGGAGACAGGCACCCTGAGAGATACAAAGCTATTCAATCCGGACCTTATTCTTTTTAAATGGGAACAGACTATAGAAGCACAGTCATATATATGCTATATACATCTTCAGATTGGCCATGCTTTTCAATCTCAGGGTATCAACAACTTAATATTAGCATGGTAGTAGCTCAAATAGATGTGCACTTTCATGTGATTTATAACATTCACTCTCAAATATAGTACAGTCAATCGTTATCTATTCAGTAATAGCGACGCACTGCAGCATACATTCAGTATGGCATAGGGGATACCCTCACTGCATTGCCCAATAGATTGGAAAGAAACAAAGATGGGGAAATACAGTGACTGGTTTAGAAGAAAATAAAGTGAGAGAGAAAAGGTGAAGGATGGAAAAAAGGAGAGGGATCGAAAAAGAAAGTGAAAGGTTATAAGTATAGTGGGAGAGAAAGAACCTGGAAGATAGGTGGAGAGAAAGGGTAGTTGAGAAAAGGAGGTCCTCTTTTTGTATTATCCATCTGTTCAGATTGAGCCAAGCAATGAGCAATGTTGTTGAGTGATGTTGCTAAGTAAAACAAACAGGGAAAAGCATAATTTCGGAAATGATGACAGTAGGCCAGGTTTTTCTCTGTGTGACTTGCTCTAACCATCAAACCCCTCAGCAAGTTAGCAATGTTGTTAACACTGCAAACACACAGGAAAAAGAAACAGAAGCATGTCTTTTTATAGAACTGTTAATAACATGGTAGACAGTAGTGAAAACCATAGCCCGAGGCAGCACTTACTGGCATAACCCACATGCGTGCATGTGTTAGCGTGCACACTTTTAAAGGCTTGAATGACTGTGTAAGGAGACTTGTGTGGTTTGCAGGCAAGAGTATGTGATTGGCTAGATTATTTGTCCAGAGTGGTAAAAGAATGTGAAGCAGATGGGGCTGCAGATATGGAGAATTGAGGGAAAGTCATTCCTTTCAGGCTCAATCCAAATTTTTTACTTACAAACAAATTTCCATTGATATAGAACTGATATAGAATTGGTTACCGACGTGTACAGTTTGAAAAATACAAATACTTTTATTGCTATTATTACAAAAGTCTGTTTGTAGCTTAGATTCTTTATTTTAAACAGATATGAGTGAAAATATGAATCGTTATAGTCAGGGTCATTATTAAAGAATTATGTTTAGGGTGGCTGACCCCCTACTCGGGGGGTCTGGGGGGATACTCCCCCCTTTTTTATGGTCTCAAAATAGTCGTTACACATGAGCTTTGAAAGTAAAAACAGGCCTAGAATTGAGATGGAATATTAATTTAAATTGCTTAAAAGACTAAGATTAAATTCTGTCACATTTTAATCACAATTTAATAATAATACATTAAATAAATGAATTGCTTTTAAGCTTAATGTTGTTGCTATGTTGTCTATTTTGCTTTTTACTTCTGCTGGCTTTAAAAATACATTTGGTTATAAAAGGGAAATGTGTAAAACCCATAAATTAAAATTTTTGCAGAATCGCCGTTCGTGGATTTCTATGATGAAAAGATTAATTATCATAAAAGATTTAACATTTAAAATTAGAATGAAATTGTTGAGTGTACACCAAGCATGAGACAGTTGACATTGCAGGACTCCAAACAAATATTTTCAATTTGCATGATACCAACTTTAACATTAAATAAAAATTAAACATTAAAATTAATTCCAGCTACACTTGATTTATGGTATATTATTTCCATCTAACAAGCTAGATTCCACTCATTAACTACTTGTACTGGTATGGCAAGTTATTTTTTCAGTAGCACTAGATTCCTGCATTGCATTCTGTGTTAGCTTTCAATATTTGCTCGTTCCTCTCTTGCCCTCTTTTCCCAGAACCCACCAGAACCAATTCACCAGAGTAAATCAGTCAGTGCTACTTTTTGGCCAATAGGCCTACTTCCTGAAAATATAGGCATCTTTTTCTCTCTCCATAAGCTTTAATCACAAACCAAAAGCCCACAATGTTCTATCTTGTCAAACTTCAAACTTATAAATGAACTAAAAACTATTTCTTCCATCTAAACTTCCGATGTAATTGAAAAAGCTATCAAATACAGTAGCCTACATAAACACCATATGCTAACCTGAAGAACGACCTCTAAGTTAGGTTTAGTATAAAAGGTTCTTTAATTATGAAATGTGAATGTGTACATATTGTCCTTTCAATATTTGCTATGTTCTCACTTACCTGTGTGCCACCTGCTCCTACTCTCTCACCATCCTGCTCTCCTCCATCACTCTCCTTGCCTTTTTTTAAATTGGATTATATTGACTTTTTTTCTAGAACTTGATTCTAGTGTAATCGATTAGTTATTTGAACTGGCAAAATCTTGACTTCTCTGATTAAACTTTATTTTAACTGAGCAGCATTCAGCGAGCTGTCTGTCCTGTAGGTCGACATCCTTCTTGAGTCTAGATCACCTACCTACCTGACGTTAGCCCCCCCAAAAATGATAAGAAACTGTGAGATGATCAACTTTCACACAATAATGAAGGTGGTCAAATATTAATCTAGATTGCAAGTGTCAGTCATACCGTTTCTTTAACTGGAGAACGCATAGCATACCCTATCAGTCTCCAATATTAGATATCTCTAGCTAGCTGTTGTTATGGTAACGTTAGCACTGCCCCAAAGAGTTCAATGGTCTCCCGGTGTAGCCATGATACCTGGGTGCTTTGATAACATCAGACTAGCAATTGTTTCGGGTAGAGCAATCACGCGCACTACATATCACTCTAACCAATGGCTGCGCTAGATTAGAGCAGCAGCACCCTCCACATGGTCTTAGCGCTGGCGTTTACAAGAGCATACTGCAAAATTGTAGAATTGAAGGGGCGTTTTTCATCAAGGAGTTCCTTTTATTTTATTTGTATATCAAAAAAATATTTTAGGGGTTCTAACCTAAGATTTAGGGGTGATTATAGATTATAGTTCCCTGAAATCGTTCCAGGTGTGAAGGCCGCCTATATGCTGCTGCTGTTCACTAAAGTGTTCCCTTTCTAAACAGAGTAACCATGACGCCATGAGTTTAATAAGATTCTAACAAGGCTTTCCTTGACTACACCCTGTACTGGATTGGACCCCCCCCCCCCCCCTCTCTCCTCTCTCTCTCTCTCTCTCTCTCTCTCTCTCTCTCTCTCTCTCTCTCTCTCTCTCTCTCTCTCTCTCTCTCTCTCTCTCTCTCTCTGCTGGGAATTAGAGTGGAGCCTGCCTCTGTCAAGCCAGGCTTAATGTGTACTGAAATAGCCTACTAGCCAATAGCTCAGCTCTGGAAGACCAAGTCAAGACAATAGAGGCTATGGGAGGTGAGAAATATGGTGTAAAAAGCTTTCAGAAATAATACCTTGTTTCTATTTTTGGGAGGAAGGGGGGAGGGGGGGGGGGTTGAAAAGCAGTCAAGATGGAGGCAGTTTGTCAGCATGTTTTACATAATGTGGCAAAGATTCTGAACATTGCGATTGTAAAGGTTATGTAACTTTGAAACACGCAAACAAACTATAGGGACCACCGTGCTAAAAAGCGATACAACACTAGCCAATCTACAGCTCATGTTACCTAATGCTTTGATTGCTATAGATCAACTTGTTTACCTGCTGCATTGAAAAACTGGTGTCCCTAATCCCCTTTGCATCCGCCTTCGACTCTCCTCCCTCAAGTCAGTCTTTCCTTCATTGAACTATAGGCTTCACCATTAACTGGTCGCACCCACCCCTTTAAAAAAATACCTAAAAGTGACAGGATCCAGCAAACAAGACAGTGTTGTTTTCAGGATGTTCAATGCTTCTAAATTCTTGTAAGATCTTCACATTTGCTTACATGCTTAGAATTCAAGAAATGGAAATTGTAGTGGGGCACTTTGTGGTTTGCTTGGTGGAACTTGTTGGATGAATGACTAATGTCTTCTGGCATGTGCCCAGCATTTATTTTTACTAAAACTGTAGCACTTGGTTTTGAGTATCATGGCTTTGGTTTTCACACGGGCAGAACCTCAGACCACTTTCTTACTTAAAGGAGACCTTGTCGTTCATGCTACCACAGACAAAAATTCATAATACATGACTGAATCCCTACCTGTCAAAGACCTTAACTCATTTCTGATTTCTTTATTCATATCTTCAAATTTCAGAATAAGGAAAACAATGTTTAATTGAATATCGTATTTGGAAATTATTTCCTTTACCTTTAGTTGCAAATCATATTAAGGCACTTAAGTAGTGTATTCATTGCCACATACAGTAGTTTAGCTGTATTCATTGTTTAATATCCTTCAAGGTGAATCTTTTGGAAGTTATCATAGGGATTGGTCATTATTCTGGAATACTTATGGCAGCCAAAGCAGAACAGGTGCTTTGATGGGGCGATGAGATATTCCTAGATGACAGATATTTTTGCCATTTGGTGAAAGACTTTTGGATCGCATACGCTCTTTCAAATGTGCACAAAACATTTACACAAACACACATAATCATACCCCATTGCTGCAAAGACCTTGATTTCCTTCCCCTTCTTCTGACAAGCACAATATAATGAGACTGGGCATCATGTGACCAGCAAAGTATATTGAGCTCTCGGATGTTTATGTGCGCGCTGTCTTGCTTGCGCTGCAGATATCTTTAAGCGTTATATAAACTCATTTCAGCTTGAATACAGCTAAATCTGTCTTTCCCCTTTATAAACCCATATTTCCACATTGCCTATACATGTAAGCTAAAGCGTCTGTCCCACAATTTTTCTTATATATACTTGTGATGTTACAAACCAACTAAACATTTTGGTCTGGGAAGTGTACAGTATAGCCATTATCTTACATTTGCATGAGGATGAGGTGTATCACCCACTAAAACACCATAATGTCTGTATATTTACATATTTTCAATGTCCTCTCATTTTGCCCTCTAGCCTGGTCAACCCTTAAATTTAATATCTGTGTGAAAAGATCTATAATCTGAACCTCAATTATTCTGAGTTGTCAGGTACTCCATGTCTGGAAATGTGCTCCCTCTCCATGCCATTGCATGGTTCCTAGAGGTGACAGTAATTAAGTCATCTCAAAGCCTTGAGAGCAGGAGTAGTGCTCTGAGCTGAGACCAATCTGTAGCTAATTGTCCTGAGTTTTAAATTCTAATTGAAAAAGGGCCAGGGGGAATGCTGCTTAATGAGGTTCAGTTACCGTGTGTCTGTGTGTGTACAGGGTTTTATGTGTTAGTGTTTTACTGCTTTTGCGCTTTTATCTATTGAACTATCAAATCCCATATGAGTTAGGAAAACATTTGACCAATGAAAAATATATTTGTTTTATGCTGTTATACATGTGCTGGAAAGAATTCTACAACATCTTTGCAAAGTCAAACCTTTTGCCATAAGCAAACATCTGACACAACCAACTTTGCCGATTGGGTCACTGTTCTAAAATTTGACATATGGAACATATTTTATTAATTGTGGCAATACTCTTTGGTTTTTGCACAGAAATGGCCATTTTATGTCCTTGTTGTTTAGAAGCAAGTAGTATTTACGTTATGACAGTCTGTTAATTCCTTAGATTGTAACTGAAATTAACATAACAACTTTCTCTGTGACAGTGACTGACCATCACACACAGTATTAGGGATGTGTAATTTCTCGAGGTCGACTGAAACAAGGATGGCTACTGTAGTTGTCGACATTCTCAGTATGTTAGAAATCGCCTGCTACTCATTTTTAAATTCTATGGTTGTGTATTTAATGTAAGTACCTGCTAGCAAGATCAGAAAAATTTTCTAGGTGCTTCCAATCTTGTATTTTAGTATGATTAGAAGGTAAACTGAACCCAATCTAAGTGCTATGTCAACTACACAATGCAGCAGCAAGGCAGGGGACCAACATGTTGCACTTTATTGTAACTGCTTTACCATAGCAGCTAGCAATCTAAAGCAAAAGGCATCTGAATACACTGTCACATACTGTTTTTACTGTAGTCTTTGAGTAGAGTTTGCTTTTGCAAATGGCTCAAAGCCCTTCCTCTTATTGTTTCAATATGTCAGAGCATTGCTTGAATGAGGTCACCCATTACCAAACTGGCCAGCGGCCAGGTTGACTTCAGCTGATTTAATTGAATCTACAACATGAGTCAAACTCAAACAAGCAGAGATTGCTCCACCATGACAGCCTCATTACTCCACATTAGGGACTGATTCCACAATGCAATGTGACCCTTTCGTTGACAAACAGTACAAAATATGTCCAGAGAAATATTCCAAACAATACTGAAGAACAGCATACATTTTATTTGCTGAAAATACTTTTTTGAAAAGAGAAAAAAATGCTAAATAGATTAAGTTCATTGACATCAACAATGTATCTCAATTATTCAGTAGTTATTTATGTCATTTTAGTATTCCATTCATTGTCAGTTCTTTCTCAAATTGAAATCTAAACTTTTCTTGTCATGTACTAGTAAGTGAGTTTCTCAGTTGTAGAGTTAGGTCAAGCCATACCAAATTACTAAATTAACCACACATTCTTTGAGAGCAATTGGCAGCCTTGCAAGTGCTTACAGGGAAACGTATGGTGGACTGTAACCGGCAGTGCCTTCCCTACACAATAGAAAAGGAAATGTTGAGGCTGTGATGGCTGCATTGAGGAGATAGGGCAATGTTTGCTTAAGGCTAGGTATCAGGCACAAAAACAAACACGGCCAAACTTAATGAGTCTGTTTGCCTGCCAAAGGTAAAGACAGCTGCTCTCTTTCACCACTATGGAACAGCCCTCAGTGCACCACAAAGCACAGTGGAACACTATGCATCCCCATAGTAACTCTTGCATCGTGCATACTTTACATGGAACGTATAAAGTCCTCTTCTCTGAAATATAGTCAGTATTATAAAACTGTTGAAAAGGCAAGATGCCTTTAGAAGGTTTAGCTTACGCTCTGAGGTGAAAGCTTTTATGATCATAAACTGACTATAATTTGCTCAATATTTAACTATGTTACTACTACTACTGGTGTGGATTAATCGTAACCTTACTCATGTATGTTAGTGATGAAGCATTGAGAAATGTGGATGCTTGATATGTTTTATATGGTTTCATTTCTGGACGAAACATGTAGATTTGTCTGTTTGCAACCGATTTGAGATGGGGGGATTATACAAAATTTGGTAATTTTTCAAACTGAAACCAAAGATATTACGTGAAGGCACAAGAATATAAGCAAGGTGGGGTTTTTTTAAATGTTGAAAAGCACTGTCCTCGCTTACGAGAAAATTAATACACTTTCCATGTACCTGTCCAGCTGAATCAGCACATACAACTCTGCTCTCAGGCTATATTTAGCAAAACCGTTTTCAGAGTTCAGATGAGTGAGATGACTGCACAAGAAGGAAGGAAGACAGTAAACATAAGAACCCCAAACTTTGTAATACTGTGCCTGCATTATACATTTCTTCCATTTCAGTACTGTTTTCTTCAGGATATTCTATTGAGAGCTAGAGCAGCACATTAAGAAGGAGACTTGCATGCTAATAATGGAGACATAGTAGTAAAGTGTTGCATGTGCCTTCATTATCCGTCACATCACTAATTGAGGAGGAGTACTACTGACTTTATTTTCTGATTCTTGTAACCTTTTTTAAATGTTAACTGGTTTTTGATTACCCTCTTGGTGTACAACGTTAGCTGTTTTACATTTACTTATATTGCAGCCAATAGATAATGTGGCTTATTTTGCACCATTTCACTCCAAAATAATGTTATATTTTATAAGTGGTTGGCTTTAAACTGCCCTTCGCTGCTGTAGTTCTTTACGAGCTACAGTAAGGACACGTCTACTAAACTCATTCTACACGTGAATTTGATCTCTGGTAGAACTGCTGAGGCCGCATGTGAATTAACTATCGCGTACACTAGCCTTTTGTTTTGGAAAGGGCTAATGCAGAACTTATGTATATATGTATGAATGATTGATATGACTAAAATAAACTGGTATTTTATTATTATGAAGCCAGTGTGGCAAGATGTTTATTTAGAAATGAGGGCTGGTAATCAACCAGTCCAGTAGACAAGAAACATACTGTCAGATTTTGGTTGGTTGGATGACAGGAGTTTTTTTTGTACAATCCTAATAAATCAGTATCCTGTACACCACCAGGAATGCATGCAGATTTACTGTACACAATAACACATAATCTATGGTGGTAATATCTTCCTGTTATCCAATTCAAGAATTATTTGCTTTTATTATTTACAACACGTCAGGTTTTGTGTTAAAGTGTTAGTGGAGTTAGCCACACTTGTTTATTTCCATCATTACTACGACTATTTTTGTCTCCTGGGGAGTTGCTCGTAAAGGCGGTGACATCTACAATGTTTAAAGTGAAAAGTGTACTAATCGGAGATTATGAGTTAAAAGCCATGGTGGGTTGTTGATTTAGAAATAAAGCCTCATAAAAAAGGCAAATTAGCATAGTAGAATGTAAGGGATATGATGGTAGAATTAAGCGACTGTGACAGACATACAATAGGCCCGCTCTGTCATTGCCACAAAGTCACTTGCGTATTAGAATTAATTTGCCATGATTAAAAATGCAAATGGCTCACAGTCATTGATGAGTTTACATGTTTTTATAACGTTTAACTGATTTAATTACATGAAAAATGAAATGGGAGGGGGTTGGTGCGATTAATTATTTTCACCCACCCGCTGATTGTTGCTGAGAAATTAATATTTATTCTCCATTCCAAGGAAAACAAGGTAACAAGATTATCTTCCTCTCAGAAAAGCTTAAAGTGTGGTTCTAAAGACGAAGGAACACAATATTTTGACACTGCTGCTGACTCATAAAAGGAATGCCAGGAGGAAATGGAAAAGACAATTGCATGTCTATTGACACTTAGTCTGGCCATCTATATGAGCTTTTGCTGATTATACTACAGTAAAGTATCAAACCAATGACCAATCACTGTCCACCAAACAGTTTTTACCGGTTCCTGTGCTTTGTGCTTTCGGCTATTGACAGTGCTCACTGCCAACAATCAACAATGTGCATGTTTGGATATGTATATATCTTTCTATATATCTATATCAGTACTCATTCAAAACATAGGTTAACTTGATCTTTAAGCCTTTGAGTCAGGGTTGTAAAACGTGTGAGCAAGAGGACATCCTGTTAAAGAGGAAATTGGTTTTCTGCCGTTTGTTGGTACAAAGCCAAAAGGCGACCTTTTGTTTGTTTTTCTTGTTCTTTAATTCTGGGACAAATCAGTTTATTGTCTTATTAACAAACTTCATGATCCTTCAGTTATAAAGGATCTTTTGGCCTTTCCCAGTTGATAGATTGTAATATGATACATATGAACGAGTCAAACATATGTTTTTATGTGTTGTACTTCCACCAATCTTAAATAGTTCTCCACCCACCTTTGGTCAAATTCAAGGTGATCATGAAATACATTCATATTACATTTTCCGTTGCAAGGACACACAGACTTTTAATGAAGCCTCAGCTCTTTATATATTTTTCAAGGAAATTGTCTCCATTCAGTTACGATTTGATATGATATAAAATAATACAATCAAAATCAAAGTTAACAGAAAAACATCTATTATAAATAATTAGGTCCACACACACACACACAAACACACACACAGACACACACACACACACACACACGCACACCTCAGTTTGCTGTGTGTGGACATGAAGGGCCTGTTATTGATCTGTGTGCATTAGCATACTTTTGTTTTGCCATATTCATTGTTGAAGCCAAATAATGGCTCAATACTCGTACTACATGACTGCACTACTGATAGCAAAGTAAAAAATCAGGTATTAGGGCATTTTAAGTTATGTTTTCCAACAAACAGTGCATATATCTTTTTATGAATGATTTTTATATTTTTTATAATACTAATTAACGTTGCAAAAAAAAATCCATGAAGATTAAACAGAAAGTCAGGCCTTTTAAAGTACATTTTCACTACAAGTTTTCCTCACTCAAATTGAGGGTGCTTATAAAGATGCAAAGTATACATGCTTCACAGACTTTTTGGTCCCTCCTCACATTTTCCCTCAAGGGAGAAAACACAATTACTTCATTGTACTGTGCAGTATATCACATTCTGCACATTGGAGCCTGAGAATAGAGGCAGCGTTGTGTTGGGGCATATGGCATCATGATAAATATGCTATTGGGGTTTGGGGGAGGGGGTGGTTCACTGTAAGACAGAAATTGAATGAACCATAGTTTGGTGATTAGATTAGAGTAAACAAAGGGTTATTTCTGCAATATTTCAACATGAAATAAAAGTGGAAAATATACACATTTGAGAGAAACGGCAAATTTAATAACAGTGTAGTTTATGCTTTAAGGTTAATTTGACAATGATGGATCCCGCCAGATCCAACCAGGGAAAACCAATACTTCATAATTAAGAACAAAAAAAAATGGCATGCTCAAAAATCTATCTGGTAAGCACACGAGACAGAAATATAAATACTCTACCACATTAGAGACGGGAGACAGCATAGCCACTGACCAGGGTCCGGGCAACTATTGTTTTAAACTATGTGCCAATAAATCACAGGCAGTTGGTATGGAGAGAAACTTTGAAAACACACAAAGATAATGAAATACACTACTTGACATTAAAGCACGGTAGACAGACGGATGAAATAAGAAAGAGAGAACAAAGTTAAGTTTATGTTTAAGTTGAGTGTTTGTTGTGAAAGAGGAGAGAGAAATAGTGAGAGCGAGAGAGAGCCAGCGAGAGAGAGAGAGATAGAGGGGGGGGGGGGGGGGGCAGGGTGAGAGACATTATTTCCTGATTAATTAAACTAATCAAGATAGGGCTATTTGGTCCTCAACCCCTTTTCTCACAAATTGATGGACAGTTTGCATTATCAGATTAAGTCCTCAGCTACGTCAGCAAAAGCCTCATTCGAGATACAATGTGTCCTGAGATACTAGAGGTGTCACCAAAGTCTGTCATCACGTGCAAAAGAAACGTCTTGCTCAGGTCTATTCTGTAGCTGTTCCTGCCACAACCTGAATAGCACTACTTGTCTGCCAGGTACAGCCACCAGTTGGTAGTGAAGTAATGAAATACCAGGTGTCCCCTGGACTGTCCTCTTGTGCACATCTTCCAATTCATCTGCCCCCCTGTCATTAGCTGTAATTAGAGAATCGTGTCACTTTAATGAGGATGTTCAGAGCTGTTAGTGCCAGAAGAAGCGGCCTAGATTCTGAATGATCTGCAAGATTAGAACAAGACGGAAATTCAATAAAGCAATAAATAGCTGCGCACGTTTTTTTTGTGTGTGCTTTTTTTTAAGTGCACACATGGTATTGATGAATAAAACGTGTCTTTTATTGGATTTTACGGTGGTTAGACACAGTCCTGTGTCATAATCTGCATATGAGCAGAAGTACTGTAACTAATGCAGTTTACTTCTATATATTCTCTTCACTTTACATATGCTGTATCAGTGTTAGTTGTTATATTACGGCAGGCTAATGAGTGAAATGATTATGCCTGTGTGTGTGTGTGTGTGTGTGTGTGTGTGTGTGTGTGTGTGTGTGTGTGTGTGTGTGTGTGTGCGTGCGTGCGTGCGTGCGCGTGTGCGTGCGTGCGTGTGTGTGTGTTCCCTCTCGGCACAGTCGGCACAGTGACTGTTTAATCTGGCCCAGTGGCATGCCATTGGCCCGGCTAATCATAGTCTGTCTGTAGGAGCGCGCTGAGCCAGGGGAGCACGCCGTCGCTAGCAGTGCCTGACAGACTCATTAGTGAGACCTGGCACTGAGCTAGCAAGGCTCCCCAACGCACACATCTACTCACACACTCTGCGGGGCTGCATGCACACACACACACACACACACACACACACACACACACACACACACACACACAACCGTTTAGGCACTCATTCTCACACATACACACTCATTCATGCACTCATCCACAGTCTCTCTCTCTCCCTGAACGCACACACAGACACACACACACACACACACACACACACTCCACGTGTGAGAACAAGGCAGGCGGTGACCTCTCACAGTTGCAGCCCAAACACAGGCGAGCGCCGGGAGAGCCGTGAGAGCAAAGGAGGGAGGGTGGGAAAAAAGGAGAGGTGGGGAAGAGAGGAGTGCAGGGAGGGAAAGCCAAGCATCTGACGCTGCAACTTTCTCCAATTTAAATAGCTATTTACATAGTCAAATGAATGTTTCAATGGAATCCAATTCATGGGATGGGTTATTGGCTGTAGCAAAGGCAAGGTCATCTGGGTCTTACGGTAAATGGAGCCTAGTACTATGGGAGCACAGTATCTGTTACAGCAGAATTATATTCCATTCATAAGTTGGTGTTAGCTGAGTTGTTGACAAGTGTCCTAAATGTAGTTAACTGGTTCGACCATTGATGTTCACAGTCAGCAGGACCTGATAGTAATGAATAGAAGAACAGCTGAATGTTTTAACGATGCTTTATTAAAACATGTCACTCTTTACCCATATATTCTACAGTCCTCACAGTCTACTGTTAAGTCATGCGTTTAGTTGTTTTAGGATTTTACAGTCAGTTACAGCTAATTGTGTTACATGGCAATTATAGGCACACATAAAACAAGGCACTCTCTCATTTAGAAGAATACCAAAAACATTTGTTGTTCTGGCTATTCCACTGATTTGCATGGTGCCCCATACTGATGAGAACGGTCAGCCAGACTTGCTTGCTTTGCACTGGAAGGTGAAATGCAGGTCTGCCACGCTAGGCACACTGTGGAAACATTAGGTTCGGCTCACTAACAGGTGAATGCAAAACAGGTCAATATGAAGTCAAGTATGAGCCAGCTGTTAGTATCCCCTCATGCTCTATAGCAGGAGCATAGGCACCTACACTCTAAGGTCAGGTGCTTGCAAACTTAGACAGTCAAACAGATAGACAGACAGAAACCCAAACAGACAGACACAAAAGAATGTTAGCCGTTGACATGCTTGTATGCACGTTTCTCTATTACTCACACCGGCACACACAACAGTAACCTAGATACGACACAAAAGCTCACACTCAGACAGAAACATACATAGCATTCTTTCGTTATCCTACATGTTGACAGACCAACCTAGTCTGTGATTTGAATGTATTATCAGCCGTTCTAAAATGGTACAACCTTTGTCTATTTTATTTTATCTTAAAACTAAATTGAACTTTAATTATTCTCTATATATTGAGATACAATCTGTCCTTTTACAGTTAGGGGAGTACAAATAGCTGTTTTCTCTTTGCTACCTTTCCTCACTCTCTGCCTAGCACAAGCTGTGATATTGAGGGAATGTGATGTGATGTATTGTAGTGAATAATGTGTTTTGTGAGACTTGTATGGAGCGCACAGACCAGATGCCAGCTGGTTGATGTGTGTGTGTGTGTGTGTGTGTGTGTGTGTGTGTGTGTGTTCGGTTTGGTGACTGTGTGCATATGCAAATATATTAATGTTTGTATGTGTTGCGCGTGTGTGTGCGCACACACATTTCTGTGTGCTCGTGTGTGGATGGGGGAGGGGCAATAGAGTGGGGGTTGGTGTTTGAGCTTCCTTTGTGAAGATAAAACATGCAAATGGTGGATTATTTTAATGCATTTTTTTCTAGAGCTCCAAGCCTTAATCCCTAAAGCAGTTTCAAATGAAAATAGTGTATGTTTTCTTTCAAAGTAACCCCCCCCTTTTTTCTCCTGATAGGAATGTACAACTACCAGCTGTCTAGGAATGTGATCCCTTGCACTTTCATTTCAATGTGGAGCTGTTATTGCAAAACTGTGATTACATCCCCTTAGTTTGGAACTAAGAGAGTCTGATCCAGATGTACACATTTAGATACGTGGAACATACAGTACAATGCACTTGTATACACAGCAGGTATACTGTAGACTACCCTGCATGGACAGTAATGATTTTACCTTCTAACAAATGGTTCAATCATGCACCCAATTTTATGAACATAAAAACATGTACAAAGAGTAAAGCCATCCCATATAGGGTTAACACGTAGTGTAGACTATTTGCGCTCACTTAGACGCTATATGGAATTATAAGCCACATTAGGTCCTTCTACAGCAACCTGCTATTACATTTGCTGTTGCTTTTTAATGCATTTCTGTGTATTCTTATGTCAAGCACTTATCATGTTGATATCACTCAATCCAGGGATTGTACAATAAAGACATTACACATATACATATATATCCATCCATCCATTAACTTTACCGCTTATCCTGTACAGGGTCACACTTATGGACATCGCCAGTCTATCACAGGGCCGACATATAGGGACAGACAACAACTCACATTCACATTCATACCTACGGGCAATTTAGAGTCACCAATTAACCTGCATGTTTTTGGACTGTAACCCAGACATGGGGAGAACATGGAAACTCCACACAGAAAGGCCCTTGGGTCAGGTGGGGATTGAACCCAGGACCTTCTTGCTGTGAGGCAAAAGTGCTAACCACCAAGCCACCGTGCCGCCCATATATATACATATACATATATATATATATATATACTTAACATAGTTCGTGTTCATGTGTAAATCTCAACTAACTAAATGATATTCAGTTGCCAATCTCTTGACAGACATCTGATATGTTTGTATAGTATAGACATAATTTATTCGAAAGTACACCTAAGATTAAGAGGCATGGCTCCTTCCTTTCTACATAACTACAAGGTTATGTATATATGAGTATGAGTCCCTTCTTCAGAAAGTTCATCAGCCATTCTTCAGCATATGAGGCAGGAGTTGTAAGGAGTCCCCCTCCTTTCACTCAAATAACCAGGTTATATACAAAATCTTTACGTTCTTATTCTTTCAATGTGGTCAACTCCTTCCTATAGGAGACTTTTCTAACAACGCCCCATTGACAAGAGAGCATGTAGCCCCACAGCTGGCAAGCCTTTCCCTACTCCGTGTTGCCCACACTCAGCACCGCTTGTGCGAGTGAGGGCACCATCACATCCAAGTGATAATACGGCATAAATGTGTACGGTGTAGCCCAGCTTGTTGCCGCACAGATATCTCACACAGAAACCCCTCTCGAGAAAGCCTCAAAGTGGCCATACCTCAAGTAGAATGTGCATGGACAGAAAATGGCAAGGTGCGTCCCATAGTGCTATACGCCATAACAATGACCCGCACTAACCACCTGGATAGCCCCTGCTTTGACAGTGCCTTTCCTTTAAGGGCCTGCGCCAAACAGACATGGAGCTGATCCAACAAGCGGTACCCTTGTCCTGTCTACGTAACTGCGCAAAGCGCGTACAGGACACATACAGACATTCCAGGGCCTTTGGACATAACCGGAGGACCTCCACTGCATTGCAGAAATAGGTCATGCTCAAGACTTAAGGCACAATAGCAGAGTTTAGCCTTAAAATCACTTTAGCATCTCTGGGGGCAAACTGAATGCATGAATAGTGCACCGAGAAAGCATGTAGATCACCCTGCCGTAGCCAAAGCTAGGAGAGAAGCGGTTTTGTATGATAAAGCTCTTAGGCTAATTGTCTCAAATGGAGCTCAAGACAGTCATCTAATTCTATACCCAGATCCCAAGACTGGGTATGTATACCCCTTTCAAAAAGTGCGTTACCAAAGGCTGAGCAACAACTGTTTTCCCATTAAACCCTGTATGGCAAGTTGAGATAGCTTCCAAATAGACCTTTATTGTGGAAAAAGCCTTTCCTGTATCGGATAAACCTTAGAGGAATAATAGAACATTCACCAAGTTACATTCAAAGGAAACCAGTCTGTGCTTTGCGCACTTCTCAAACACTTTCCACTTTAAATCATACAGTGAACAAGTGGACCTCATGCTCTGAATAGGGGCTATAATATATATAATATATATAATATAATAATATATATACTCAGATACAGTCCCTGCGTAACTAGCCTCTGCCTTTCAGGGGCCAGACCCAAAGCTAGCACATGCCTGGGTTTTGATGCCAAACCTACCCTTTCCTGGGATAGCAAGTCCCGGCTTAAAGGGATACGTCCAGGTTCCCCCCACTAGCATCAAGTATATCCGCTACCCACGGCCGGCTGAGCCACCTGGGAGCTACAAGAAGAATCGACCTCTCCTCTCTCACTTCTGATCAGAAGGGGCCAAAGAAGAGGAAGGGGGAGGAACGCATTCAGTATCTCGTCTGGCCACTCATGTGCCAGCGCGTCCTGGCCCAGTAGTGCATCCATTTTTCAATTTTTCGGAGAAAGAAATAACAAGAGCACTGTTCGTTTTCCCACAAGGCGAAGTGATCTACATGCACTCCTCCAAAGTGCGACCAAAATCTCGTCTACCGCCACTGGACGCAACCTCCACTCTCCCAGGAGGGGATTGCCACCGCCCTTTTGAAGAGGCTAGTAGGGTCAACTGGCTTGTTAAGGATGAGGCGTCTGTTCGTCACCGGGATGCACGCAACGTCCAGCTACATCTGACGATGCACAACCACCGTGGCAGCCATGGAACGCCCGACATGCACTGCGAAGGCTGTTGTTTTGTAGTTGTGCCTGGTGGGCCAATAACAAGGACCCTGTGTTGGCCACACTGACCCCCATTGCTGCTGCTCTGTTGCCCATCTCTAGGGTACCATTGAGCTTGCGTGACTGGGGCTCCGGATGGTGCGGCATGGATGTGAAGCCTATCGAGGAGGGGGCCAGGTGTTCTGCAATGAGCACCTCCATCAGGGGGCTCTTGTCCACACCGGCCACCTGCATGTCATGACGTCAAGGTTGACATAGTCAGGGACCAGCACCCTTGACATCCAAGGCTTCCCCCATGAAGCTTGCCTGTCTGCAATGACTTGGGAATAACGGGGACAGCCCTCCGTCTGGCTGGAGCCGTGACCTGCTTGTAGGCCCCATTTAAGGTGGACCTTCTGCAGGTCACTTGTCGGCCAGGGAAGATTGAGGTAGTTGCTTGCTGCCTCGCATGCATCCAATGCCGACATGCACCTGGTAGGGGACACAGCACACCTCTCAAGGTATGCTTCCCCAACAGGTTCTCCAACCTGTCCAAACCTTCTTCATTCACACACCATGCCAGGGTGATGAATACGGGGGTCAGTCAGGTCTTTGTCTCTCTATCTCTCCCTCTCAGGGCGCGAGCGCCATTTAAGCCTCCACGCTCTCGAAGGAGGAAGCGAAGAGACTAATGGGTGGGTCCTCCGTCACTTGCATTGAAGGAGCAGCATGGGTAAGCGTTAGGCTCCTCATGCGTTGGCATGTCCGAGATGCTACCTAGCCAACAGTTAGCATGTGAGCTAATGAGGAGCTAGGCTAGCTGCGTCTAGCTTCACCCACATGTGGCCAAGCTAGCTAGGAATATCGGGATAAAGGAAAGCTCACTGAGCTTAACAAATTACTGATAGAAGCACGGAATGCACAGGATACAGTTGGTTCGGAGGAGATGTAAAAAGAAAAAACACAAAGGGTGTTCTGAGTTGAATAGACCTTTTTTGCTAGCTTAGCATAAGCTAAACTCTAGGCCGAGCTACTGAGTAGCTTCTAACGGCAGAAAAAAAGAATAATACAGTCCTTGAGGTGACCAAAGGTACTAAGAGACGTCTCCGCTCTGAGAATTGGAGCCGGAGGGACACAAGGAATTGATTATCTCTTGTCAGAAACAAGTTTTCAATGCAGGCACACAAGCAGTTTGCTCGTCTGCCGAAGAATGACATTCTGAAGAGGAGACTCATGCGTACTCGCTGTAAGGATCTGCACTTCAAAGCGCTGCAAGATGCGTAACGTCTCTTAGGCCTTAATATCAAGGCGTTGTGGTGTAGGGTTTCAGAAAGAAGGTTGCCCTAAAGCCTTTCCCATAGGAAGGAGTTGACTATAACGAACGAAAAATAACCTGCGTTTTCACGTCCTGGTCCCTTCCAATTCGGGCAACGCCTAGTAAGTGTAATTGGCCTACTTTTAGATTATGTGCACATGTTGCCTAACTGTCTTATGAATCAGAACATGCAAAGTAGCGACCTGTAGTATTATTACCACGGCCACAGAAGGAGTGGATTTTCCCTGGTTGTTCTAGCACAGGGAAGTTGAAGGACCAAGGATGTGAGAGTACCTCCCTGGGCCTGTCAGGATTCTGCACAGGCCATAAGGGGTTCCAGCATCAAGCGGCTGGGGGGCTAAACACCTTGGGTGAGTTAGCCCAAAGGAGGGACAGTCGCAGGCTTGTGCTTTGTATTATCAGGGCCATTCACAACAAGACATCCATAGATACAGGGACAGTCACAAAAAACATTACACATACTGTATTATGCAAGTTGTAATTAACTTATGTTGTAAAACACAAGTAAAGAAAATTGAGGGAATCATTATTTTCCTGTGATGAACATATACATGATAAAATAGGATCAGTGAGTGTAATTGAAGCAAAGTATTTAAGCAATTTTACTGAGCTAATTCATTGTCTCAGTTGAGTGCTTGATAGTGCATCTAAAGTTTCCAGAGTGGTCCACGGCTGTTCATTGACTGTAAATAATTGAGGGACTCAGCTTGCACTTGCGCTAAGGTAGAACCTATCTTATTTTTAATCTAGTTTGTGTTCTTAGGCTTTTCACTTTAAGGTTATTAAAAATGCAAAACCCTCTGAGAAAGTGTGCACAAGAAAGATTCCCAACAGGCTCTAATTACTAACAATTTATCAGACGTTGTTTTGAACTAGCATAATAGGATGTAGCCTATGATTACGAGAAGGTTTCACTGACAAGTATATCTGTCTTGTGACACTACTGACTGTGTACCATGGCATTGCTTTTACCTGAGGGAAGTATTCAGACAACAAATTGGTTAACATTAGCTAGAGCTAGGCTAATTTGTAATTTTCTTAAGACAGTACTTTGATGAAAGTTTACTTTTCATACTCTCTTGCCTTTTTGCTCATTTTGTTCTCACTGCACATCTTGGTAATATGCTCTGTATGAGGTGATTTGATGTATTTTATTTTACTGGTTTCCAGTGATGTAGTTTATAGCCCACCAAGGCTTTATGTAAATACCGACGTGTAGAAATGAACCAACACAAAAGTTTGTTAATACGAATCAAGCCAAATTGATCAAATCTTTCCTTACCACAGCTGGAAGCATTTATGAAGGACTAAGTGAATTGCCTGGGCCTGCATCATGTACTGGACCACCACAGTAGACTTTAGCCACTCAAGTGTTTGGCCCTTCATTTCAACAGTGCTAACTTCAACTCTAAATAAATGTGCTTACTTATGTTATTGTTGAATAGCTAAACAAAGCCTGAATGCAGCCTAGTCAACCTGAATGATACATTTACTTGTGTAGGAGGGGTATTTGAATACTGGCAATTGATTACAGTAAAATCACTCAGTTAAAATTTGAGAGACTCATAATTTTAACTGATTTAAAGTGAGACTGAAACTCTTCAGTGAGAAGCCTTGAGGTGGGACCAAGTGTCAGAATATACAAAAATGTATGGAGACAGTACAGCTCGGTTAGTAAGATAACTTGTGACGTGACTTTAGAGAACATACAGGTATGTACTGATAGATGCTATGATCAGAGACGATTGTGTCCAATTCAGTGTATATATAACATCACATGCCGTTGTAATAGCAACGGCATGTGATGTTACCAAAGGTCCTAGTTCTACTGGCAACAGACCAAAATGATTCGTGTTCTAGTTAACCTCTAACTACTCGACTCAAAGCAACAGTTGAAGTCACTACACCTCCCTGGCATGTTCCTTTTCAAATGACCTGCTTGTACATTCTGAACTTGAACCTTTTCTTCTACTCACCTTTTACTGATTTTTTCTTTCTTTCCCCACATCTTTTCAACCCTCAACTCTGTCTCTTTTTAAACACAGGCCCGATACGGTGTAAGTGAACGAGGGGTTAGGCTCCTCCACGGTACTCCACCTCCAGGCTCCAACCCAGCTGGAAAAAGACTGCCCGCTGGGGTGAGATACATTTGCACTCAATCCCTTCCATACTTCCTTTCTCCAGGATAAAGCCCATTCAGTATTGAGATGTTCCCCAAGGGTTACTTCTTGGACCAATGGAAGTTCAAAGGTTAACATCTGGGGATTATAGTGCCCCCTAGAGTTAGAATTATTCTGTCCCTCCCAGTGGAGACCATCAAACTACAAAAATAAACTGAAAGCTGCAATATCCTTCGATGCAATCCTATGACAGTTCTCATAAGGGGCACGGACACCAAAAAGTGTATTCTTAAGGGTGTGTGGTACTGTGCGAGTTAGTGCAAAGAAATGCATTATATTGAGTACCTGCCGATGACAAAAACCTGCCAATTATTATCAGACCTAGCCTGAGTAATTGACTCTAGATTCATACTAGTTGTACATTTGAATGTAAGCAAAGTAAAAGCACACGTTCCAATAACTCAGACACTGTAAAAAAAAATAACTACCTTGCAATTTTGCCCACCTTGTCAATTGTATTAATACTAATGTTGTTTGTCACTCGTCACGATTAACTTAACGTTACCAATCAAGGTAAAGACCAATCTGTTCATATTAATTGGCCGAAAGGAAAGAACATGTTGAAATCCTGTTGCCTGGCTGTCCAGCTGGGGTTGCATTTGCGCTTGCTTCTCCTAGCACATGCTTGGCATGCATAGCTGTGACTTCCAATTTAGTCGGCAAGTCCCTATATATTCAATAGCTTTGTTTTAAAATTGTACATGTCAAAATGGAATTGACAGCCAGGAACCGATTTTGTTGACTATTTTCTTTTCTTTTTCAATGATTTGTTTAAAATTATGATAAATAATATGAAATATATATATATTAAACATTTTTGTGTCTACACAGTAGTTCTCCCACACACACCTCAAACCGCAATCCTAACAGGTTTAATGTTCTTTGCATGTGCGTAGTGTCAGATAGAATCCATAGGTGTTTTCAATGCAAATTCAATGGAAAAGTGAGCTATATGCAGTATCAACCAGTTTCTGCTTTCTCCCAGAATATTTGCCCTACATTTTCAAGCCAGGCATGTTGCCTAAGACAAATGAACGGTGAATACCTTTGTGCAGCCAGACCAAGAAGAAAAGGGACACCAGAGATGGAGATAGACGGATGTTTCCTTTGCTTGTAATGATTTATTTTTGTCACTGCCAGAACAGTCACAACTTCAGCCTGGCACCTTCCTTCTCCTGCTCTCCACTCTCTTGTCTCTTTCATACTTCATTCTGTGCAGGGAGGCAAGAGAACAGTAGATTGCATTAAGATAACCAATTATGTGCTAGACGAAACCAGAATATTTTTCCACAGCCAGTTATCTGATGTTGCGGCTAGCAGAGGCAAAGGGCTGGGGTAATGTGACATTCAGTCTGCCCTTTATCTCCCTATTGCTGTTTACCAGATTCAGTTAAATGTGGGTTCTGCTCTGCATCCTTTTCTGTGCTACAGAAACCTCACGCACACACACGCACACGCACACGCACACGCACACGCACACGCACACACACACGCACACACACACACACACACACACACACACACACACTCACCACATATATACACCTTTGGGGTACAGGATATATGTGCAGTTGGTTGGCGTATTTAACACTCATATATTAGAGGGGGAAGGGGGGTATTCAAGTGCAAATTCTATGAGATGGTGTGGTGGTAGTTGCAAAGGAAATGTCTCCCCCTAATACTGGTTAGCAGGCAGGCCGTTACAGGCCACCGTGGCAGGATAAGGGAAAACAGTGTGGGTGGCACTGACACATTTTCTGCCATAAAGTACCTTTACTCACACATGGCCACTTGCACACTGCCTTCTTCTTGCAACAGTATCACATTTTTGCTAACTGATGTTATTACCTTTGCCATTTATGCAGACAAAAACGTTAAGAAATAGCAACCTAAAAAATACCTTTTACTGTCTCCCCGCATATATAGGGATTTATTAAGGTTTACATTTTTTCACTTGCTCGCTGGAAAGTCATAACAGGTTCGAAGCCAAGTTTTGGATAGGGAATGAATTAAGAGTTTAGAATGTCACAAGTCCAAATGAATATCACATAAACAAAAATACTTGCTTAAACTATGGACCTGACATCTGATTTAATCGTGGCGGCTATTTTATGTCCCATCACTATTGTCAAGCAATTATTTGTTCTCACGAACGTCTTTTGGTGAGCACTAGCCAGCAGTGAAAACAAGGCCTTTTTTAGCGGGGCAGCACTTAAACCTGTTCCACACACCATGTTCCTCCACAATCTTTCTCTCCATCTCTCTGTTGTGCAGTGGTGTGGTTGTTTCACGGTAACAGAAAGTTGATGAATGGCAACTGTCTCCTTGACTAAAGTAAAGTGAAATAAAATGCGCAAGAATTTCTACCAGTTGGTCTGGTGACGTTTTGTTGTTTTAAGTGAAAGTAGGCAGTCCCATTACGAAATAGACTAGAGGTGATACAATTGAGATTATATCCTAATAACAACAATGTCTGAACATACCTGAATGTGAAAATACGTGGTTCTTTGGTCTATTCGTCTCTAATTGCCTTGAGAAAGAGTAAGGAGTTTCTTTTATTTCAAATAATCAATAATCAATCATTAAGTGAATGTCAACATGATCATGTTTAAGACATTTCTACAAATACATATTTCAATTTCCAAATGAATAGTTTTGATGATAATGGTGCAAAAACAAAAACTTGATTGAGGATGTGGTTGATTTGACGTAGCATTGCTACAGCTGTTTGTGTGTGTGTGTGTGTGTGTGTGTGTGTGTGTGTGTGTGTGTGTGTGTGTGTGTGTGTGTGTGTGTGTGTGTGTGTGTGTGTGTGTGTGTGTGTCTGTTTGTTTGTGTGTGCTTGTGTGTAGACAGGATCAAGCTCTCACACCCAGGAAGAGGCCCTGTTTCCCTTATCTAACGACAACAGAGCATGTGATGCCGTGGCCAAGGGCTGCACTCTTCACGGGCTTTGTGTGTGTCTGTGTGTGTCTGTGGTTGTGTGTGTTTGTGTGTCTGTGTGCCCGGGCCCTGGCTATTGTTTTCTTGGGGCGTGGCGCAACATCAGAATTGTCACTGTAGTCACACTCTTTCACTCTGCTATCTCTCCCATACGACTCTGAAAGCCTATTTCTTTTCGTTCTTTATCAAACATTTCTTAAAATTTTGGACTTTCTTTCTTTCTTTCTTTCTTTCTTTCTTTCTTTCATTGGCACATTGTTTCAGGTTTAGGTTTGCTAGGACCCTTCTACACTTAATTGCACCAAAAGAGAAGGAGAGGGGAGAGAAAAAGTAGTAGAAGTGGGGAAGATGGAGAGGAAGGGTGCTCAAACAGACATACATATTGCATAAGTTCCCCCACCGCGCCCCTTTCTTCACGGAATGGCTGTGCACTGCTCATTAATTCCGCTCGGTGAGAGAATTATTTTTAGAGACTTGTGCACTGGCAAAGGCTTTTAAAGTCACAAGTATTACAGATTCTCCTTATAGATTGTCTTCTATAAATTTGCAGAGAAAAAAATACAAAAGTTAAGTTTCTGCAATACATTACTGAATACAATACTGTTTGTGTAACAAAAGCTGCAAAAAGCTATGAATGGGTTCTGTTGGTCCATCTAGCACAATGGTAACTTTAGTTTGCCCTCAGCTTTTACAATTGTAGTATAGTGTTAACTTAATGAAACTCCTGTAGAAATGAATGGTTATTAGTGGACCTATGCTGTGTATTTGTGAAGTAATGTGTTTGTTAAAGTTAAATCAATTCATACATTATACTTTAATAATAATTTCCCCTGCTATTTTTACTTAAATGGTGAGTGTTACTAATGCAGTTCTTAAGAATGTTGTTTAGACACAGCCACTTAAACCAACAGACACACATATACACATACACACACATGCACACACACACACACACACACACACCACCCATCATCACAGCACACAGATGTTCTGTCTGTAAAAAGAGGCTTACGAATAGCCCATCAATCAAAGACGCGCTTTTAATGCAGTCTGTAATTTTCCTGAACTCCTGCTATAAACAGGCTCAGTTAACCTAGATGAAATGCTTCTAACATTGTATTCCATCATTAGGACTGTGTAAATATTACATGTTTTCTCTGGACATGCTAGTTAGTATTACTTCCACCTTGTGCCTTCATTATTTTTGAAGCGCTGAGCTTGTCGATGATGGCAATGCTTGACCTAGTTCCAGGACAGAACTCTCTCTTTATTTCTCTCTTTCTCCCTCTCATTCTCTATTTCGTCTTTGTCTCCCTCTGCCTATCTTTGTCATTTAATCACTTGTTACGGTTCATTGCATTTAGTCTTTGTTTCTTACTTTTATCCATCCCTTTGTTTATGCATTCTCTCTCATATACTCCTTTTTATTGATCAATTGATCTCTACAACACTGTCACTTTTTTTGTCTTTTTCTGTTGTTCTTAGTCCCTCAGCCACACTCTCTCAGTCGCTGACTACTCTACTCTCTTTTCATCTGTTTCCCTTCACCTACCCTCTCACCCTTTATTTTTCATATTTCTTCTCTTTCCTCCTTCCCCTCCACCACGTGTCACACAGGGAAACATCGCGAGCCATGCTCCCTGCTGAACAATTAACATGCAACGCAATCCAAATAGAGATGTTTGCGGAAAACAACATGTGTGTAATTACTGCCTAATGAGGCCCTTGTCTAGGCAGAATGCACAATTAGACCAGCGATGGGATAGCAATGCCAAGGCCCACTGGAGATGGAGAGAGTAGAGGGTACAAGAGAGAAAAGGGAGGGGGAAAGAGGGGTAGGGGAGGGAAGGAGGGGCAGTGAGTAGGCAGAGAGAAAAAAAGGGAGAGAGAGAAAGAGAGGTAGAAAGATCTGGGAGCAGGGGAGAGAATATGATTTCTGCAGTGAAAGCGAAGTAATGGCTGTGCTGATAGCATTCAGCCGAGGATAAATTGGCATTTTAAATGGGAGAGAGGCAGTGGAAGGAGAGCTATAGAGGAGAAGAAAAAAAGCCTTACATTGGAATATATGGGCAGCCATGTTGAAGCACAAAATGGCTGACCTTTCTAGATTGTCTATGGGTTTATCGTTTTTGTTTCGTTTTTTACCATAATTCTGACAACAAAGTCAATATCCCTGAACAGATACACACCACATGGTTTAAAACACTAAAGCTGGCTCACCTATTCTTCTAATTTGTAGCATTACTGATATCTACATATACTGTAAAACACATAATTAAACACATTTTTTGCATTGCTGCATTAAAACACTACTTATCACATACTTTTTCTCAGCATTAATGGTTCCGCTTGACTAATTATGCATAACATGAAACTGAATACTAAGACATCATATTCTCTATCTAGACCACATGTTTCTATCTTGAACCTAAAGGGATGAATATGAATTGTATCATTAGAAAAGCAAATGGATTCTCACCTGGTTTTTATGAGATGCATCGTTAACCAAGCAATGCCCTCAGGCTAACACTAACCCCCCCTGGTCTTTACAAAAATGTGTTGTAATTTGTAAATATCTGTCTCTCTCTCTCTTTCCCTCTCTCTAACTCTTCCTCTCTTACTGGTAGTCAAGCATTTTTGTTATTCTGTGTCTTGTTTCGTCTGTTGACGATATGTTTATCTCGAGCAGCTCTGTCCATTTGTGTACTTTCAACCTGTAATTATTTTTGTGGACGGCCAATCCAATTTCTTTAAGCAAAAAAAATCCTTCTATCTTTACATAGATCTGTGGAATTTGATGTGGAATGCTGTCCAGTTTCATCTTGTTTTCACTGCTGTCTGTTCACTATCCCACTGTACATAGAGAGATGTACCCATGTAGACGTTGCTATGCAAAGCATGGCTTCAGTCAACAGACACAAAAAGGGCTTTTATTCTACTTTTCTGTATACCAAAGAGAGTCTGTGTGTTTTGTGTGTGTGTGTGTGTGTGTGTGTGTGTGTGTGTGTGTGTGTGTGTGTGTGTGTGTGTGTGTGTGTGTGTGTGTGTGTGTGTGTGTGTGTGTGTGTGTGTGTGTGTGTGTGCATTTTGGTGTTGGTTGATGTATGTGTGCATATGTGTTCAGACTACCTGTCTGCATGTATTTTGATAGTAAATATGTCTATAGCATGGCCCAGTAGTTACAACCAAGGCTCATTCCATTTGCTGGTCAAATTATACCGTCTTGGCTTGTATGTGCTGTGGCATTTTCTTGACTAGACTTGAATAATTTCTTCGTCAAAATAATAGACTATGGAAAACACAGAAGAAGAACAATAGATGTTGTTAGACATACGTTATTGTGGAGAGCCAGTCTGAGCAGGGATTCTTTTGTGAATAAAAGCCAGTTGAACTTGCGCAAGGGTATTGCTTAGTACTTAGCCCAGGTCTTTTCTCAGGCACTTTCAAGATCAGAGGTCAGGGGCTGTTATTGGGGTGCTAATGTGGCTAGCTGTGCTTTGGCACCTGAAGCAATTGTTATCTCCACACCTGATTAACACACAACTTATTATTGCCCTGCTCATGTGAGAGACACTGAATGCCCTCTGCAGTGTGCCATACATGGAGGCAGATGTGCACACGCACTCTCTTTCTCTCTCTCTCTCTCTCTCTCTCTCTCTCTCTCACACACACACACACACACAGAGTGAGGGAGAGACGCATACCATGGGAACACTTTCTCTTGCTGCCAATGAGACACATCCCACTCTGCATTTTTTTTAAACACAACCACAGAGGCTTTTAAAGACTCATACACACACATACACACACACACACACACACACACACACACACACACACACACACACACACACACACACACACACAGCACGTGCTAGAGGCCACAGAGGAAAGCCCATCTTTCTTCACTCGGCTCAACTAGCCTAATTATGGGCCCGCTGATGAACAGTAATTACCGACACTGCCTCTGTGGCGAGGTTTAGCAAAAGTGACAAAGTCATTACACGCATGCTTCAGGCCACCCACAATGGCCCCTCGTCCTTTTTCTGTGTCTACATAATGTTTTTAGAAATCTTTCTCACACCATGTTTGTTGTTCCTTTCTATTTCAGTTTGATGGTGACAACATGTACGTGAATGACAACAACCAGGAGTTTCGGTCACCAAACCAGGTGAGGGAACACAACTCTACTTGCTAACCAAACTCATTTACTGCAGCCCGGACACATAACACTTTAAGAGCAATTGCTGGGAATTCATTTGACACCTGATTATCATGAAAACGTTAACACATCGGTTAGCGTGTTGTAATCCTACGCCAATCATTCCCTTGAATTTGTGAGAAGATGTTGTGTACATTCTGTGGAATTGTGCAAATAATAATATTTCGGCGAGTGCACACCATAAGTCTTTATTACCATAAACGTGTTAGTTCTGAAAGGTTTCGGTCAGGAAGACTAAATGAGACATTGTTAGTACTACCCTTGTCCAACAAAAGCAGCAAAACAGTAGTGGGCCATTGTGAGTGTGAGTGCTGGGCCTAGCCAGACACTCAGAGGTTTGGACAGGAGGGGAGCAGAGTGCTCACAGCTGGTGGAGAACAAATGGGTCGACATATGGGAGGGTTTGGGCTCCAGGATTTGTTGATCCAGCGGCAGGCCTTCATGTTTTAACAAAACATGATGAGGGAGCGACTCCTCCTCAATTAGGGAGGCTCGCACGAAAAACAATTAAACAAACGCTGACACCAATTTATCTCGCTTTCTCTCTCTCTCTTATCTTTACTTTTATGTTCATACTGAGTATGTGAGTATAATGAAGGAATGAAGGGTTGGGTTGAGGGATATAGCACACATTAAACGAATAAAGGTATTCTGTCCTACCTCAGCAGTCAATTTGGACATTTGGACATACAGTGACGGATTGGAATAAATGTTTAATTTTGTCGTTTCTGTGTCACTCTGGTCATATGTCATCAAAGCATATTTTCCAATGTGACGGTTCAGTCAACATGCACCTTCTTTTGAGAGTGTGCCATTGCGCTTTTGAAAACCCGATTGAATTGGAGTAAAGTAACCTCACGTTTTGTAGAACTTTTGGCCTTGAAGGAACCACGGTGAATGGTGTGAATGGTTTGATTTGCAGTTCTTAATAATTTAAATGAAAAAGATTTGTGCATGGTCAGTAGTTTAGTCTGTTCACTAACTTATTTGTTTTACATTAGGGTTGTTGTTTTCTATGTTTTTCTATTTTTGCCACAGTTCATTACACTACCGCAATTGGTGTGCACTTGTCATAGACAAGACAATTATTTATTAAATTGACACTCAATTTTCTGCATAAGCTGTTCATTTACTTGTTACATATAAATCACCTTTGAAATTGAATGAGACAAATGGAATTTTTAAATTGAAGCTTCATTTAATATGGTAATACAGTTACAATTAAGACATTAGATTACAGTGCATGAGCGTTATAAGAACAACTAAAAACTATTATGGATTATGGACTAGGGTTTCTTGGGTCCCAGAAGAATTTGTATTTTACATCTAATTTAAGGTGAAGGGGTGATGTGGAAAATGCCAAAGCAAGTAGCCTCTTTCATTGCCACATGCCTTTATGTTCATTGTTGTAAGAAAGAATGTGCCGTACGAAGCAAAAATTATGGTACATTTCTATTGGCCTTACACCAGTAAATATATTATCCAAAACCATTGGCTTGTGGGTTCCTTTGCGTGGCTGGCCAGCCAATCTCATGGATGATGTGTGCCTGTGAAAATGTCCATGTTCTCCAAAACAGAGCCTCCTTTGTGTGCACGGCTAAGGCTTTTACAGTGTATGTATTAAGGTAGCACTTTGACACAGAGGCAGGATATTAAATTATACATAACATCTCAGGGCTTTTAAAGATAAAACCGCTAAACCGAAACAGCTTGCAGTAGCCACACAGTATATATGATGGGAGTATGCTAGAATGTAGTCAAGTCATTTAGACAAGGCTTTTGTACTGTATGTGTAACAGTAGCATTACATTTCAAGCACATCAAGTACAGATTTTTATTTTGACAAATATGCAAATTGTCAAATCGTGGAATGTCTATTCTACCGAAAGGTTTGGATGATCTACTTAATTGATCAACAGCTGCATCAGTTGTTCTATAGCTACACAGTTCATTTAAAACCTATTAAATCTTTTCACAAACTATATTGTACTAGGCACATGGTTAATCATGCTGATCTATGTCCCTGACTTTAACAAGAGAAAAATATAAATTAAATATATACACATATATATTGAAATACTTCTACCATTGCACGTACAGTTATGCTTCAAGTTGAGTGTTTAGGTCCCATGAATATAGCTGCCAGATTCCGCAGCAGTATGGGATATGTATTTTTCATTCCTCACACCATTGGTCTACTAGAGAGCCCTAAAATAAGATCGTCCAGTGTGACAGACAGGTAATGTTTTTGATTTTGGCCATCAAGGTTGGTGCGTTTGACTGATTACAAAGACTGAAGCCTCTGTGTGTGAATGTGTGTGTCTGTGGGTGCATTTGTTGGTCTCTGTTTACTTTGCTGCTGTCTCCAATTGTGTTTTTACAGTCTGCTGCACCTGGTTTCATTTACAATAGAGTTCACGGACAGGAATTACAACTTCCTGTAACTGTTATAATCTGTTTACAGTGTGTGTGTGTGTGTGTGTGTGTGTGTGTGTGTGTGTGTGTGTGTGTGTGTGTGTGTGTGTGTGTGTATTCGTGTGCATGTGCCTGTGTGTTGGTGTGTGTGTCAGTGTATCAAATAAACAGAGGCAGCACTGACAAGAGAAGTCTGATGGGGGAGACTGAAAGAGAGAGGACAAAAGAGCCAGGCATCCCTTTTCTTTTCCTCTCATATACGTGTTGTTGTATTTTGTGCTGCTACAAATTCACCTTGCTGCCCGAGGAACATGGAGGCAGAAGCAGCACGTCTCAGCCTGTTTGTCTCTTTGTGGTTGGGTCTCTAGTTGTCTTGTTGAGCATGTGAGGAGTGTGCTTCTATTGATTTGGCCAACCACAGGAGAGCAGTTTGATGGGCTAGATTAGAATAGAAACCTCACCTGTGGTACAGGGGCTTATCGCTCCTTCTCTTTCTGTCTCTCTCTCTTTCTACCCCCCTTCTTCTCTTCATGTTTTTTCTTAATTTTTTCCCTGTCTTCCCCATATCAAGTCTCTTATTCACTCTATCTTCTTCATGTTTACAAACCATATGTGTGACCTGCAATATAAGTACATAATTTCCATTCCCGCACTATGTATTTTAAACTTCCTTGGGAAGCAGAATATTTCTTCAGTCCATTGTTGTTGGGACACGTGCCTTGACGTACATTTCTGCGGACCTCTTATCTTTCAGCTCCCTCTACTTTCTTTACCTCCCTGTCTCTCCGTCTTCCGGGTCCCTTACTTTTCTCTCCTACCTACCTTCCTTTTACCATCATCGCTCTGATTCAGAAACACCTCTGAACACACTGGCACCACATACTACGTGGGCGATGCTGATGTTAGAAGGCACAGTTACTTAATGGTGACTCACAGGGTCCCATTATACCCCCAGCACAACTGCCTCCCCACCTCTCCCTCCTCCCTTTGCTTTCTGCAGTGGCCGTTCCATTATGTAGCACAGCCCCCCCCCCCCCCTCCTCCCCCCACGTTGTCTCATTCTCTGTGCTGTAAAAAATATTGATGTAAAGGGCAACAATTCACGGCACTAAAGGGATGATGCACACAGTGTTTCTTACCTGAGCTGAGCTGGAACAGTGTGTTAAACCGGACTTACCCACTAGCGTTAGCCTTTCATTTCCCTTCACTATGGTCTGCAGTGAATTGGAGCTCGCAAGGTCCAGCTGGTCTCAGAGGGCTACAACTATTGCTAAAAGCGTGATTCAAAACCTACTTAAGATACATACGGTTGAATATATGTAAGAGGTTATTTGTTTTCAATAGAAGGTTAGAATCTCTAGTCTTTATACAGTATTAGGACGTTTGGCAGCATTATTAGCAGAATACAACACAATGTCCCAGCCGGTACTGAGAGGGTTTGCGGTTATTATGTGGGTCACTCCTTGTCAGCCAATAAGTTCAATTATCATCAGTTTCTGATCTAGACCAAGCAGAAAGGCTCCTCTCCACTGACCCAGAGTAGTGTTGAGAAAGAGATGGAGAGTAAAGGCGAGTTAGAAATAGAGCGATAGCAGGATGACAACTATAAAGACAGAATTTTGTTTATTATATATA
This sequence comes from Galaxias olidus, assembly GCA_026901105.3. Taxonomy (NCBI): domain Eukaryota; kingdom Metazoa; phylum Chordata; class Actinopteri; order Galaxiiformes; family Galaxiidae; genus Galaxias; species Galaxias olidus. Next base: position 257,396 of record JAPMUY010006409.1, read on the forward strand.
TTTTAACCAGAAGGAGAAAATTATACAGCAATGGACCTCTAAACGGTACAACAAGATAATGATATGCTAGCCGAGCTAGTTCTCTTCTGTTGTGGTCAACCACCACCTCCTCACTAGTCCCAAGTAAAAAACAACCCCCCTGAAAACAGTAACTTATCAGCAGTGAAAGTGCACTCAATGATTCATAGGCTCTTTTAAGAGAACTTGAAACCATGGATCTATTTTGGGCCCAGCTCTATATATGCAGCACTGCAGCAGAGGGATTTAGCGGAACTAAGTAGTGATATTTCTATTGGTTTTCTTTCTCTCTATCACGTCTCTCTTTTTCTTTTTCTTTTTCTCTCTCACTCTCTTTCACACACCCACACCGCCATCCTTTCTATCTCTTTCTCTCTCATTCCTTCTTACTATTTCTCCATCCCTTTTCCTCCCTCTTAGTGATCTGTCTCATCATAAGGAGTCCAAGGTCATGCCTGATTGAAATATAATAGAAGTGTGGACATCTGGTCTAATACTGTGGGAAGTTAAATCTATTTTAATGGCCCCATCCGCAGTGGATTTTCTATGAAGCTCTCTCGCGCTTCACTGACAGTAAATCACAATGTTCTCTTATTACCCTGACTGGAATGAGGGCATAGAGAAAGAACAATGAGGGATCCACATCATTTGTTTTCACCCTCCCTATCTTTTCCTCTACTCTCCTCCCTTTTCTCCTCTCTCCACTCTGTTTGCGACTCATAAAGCAAGGGCTTAAACAGAATGACATCACGAAAATAAAAATAAAGGGGATTATGGTCGAGCTATTGTGCCATATGTGATTACTGGGGCTTCCACATTCCCTTGGGGAGGATGAGTGACTACAGGATGACATATTTTATTTATTTATGCTATTCCTTCTAATGAATTTGAATAGAAAATGTGTTTAGAACCACAACACTGGCCTTAAGCGTTTGTGACCAGTCAGTGAAGAGATTTTGCTATATTTATTGTAATTGCATATTTATTGTATATATATATATTATAATATATATTAAGATAAAAAATCTCTCTTTTGACTTGGATATTTTACTTCTCTAAGACCATAGCCAAATTTTTGGTGTTTGGATCTATTTCCCACCTTGCCAAAGATTTCCTTATTTTCTGCTGTTCTGTTATTGAGTTCAAGTCCAGCTCAGCAAAGGGCCCACCCACACGGCACTGGGCCTTTTTACCCAGCTAAATGAGATCCATTTGGATGTGACATTTGAGAGGTATGCCAGTGGAGGGAGCAGAGTGGAAGATATAGCTCTTTCTCTTTTTTACTCTGTGAGCCCACACCGGCCCACCTGTCCTTTGTGACGGACGCTACCTGTGACCCTCCGATATGATTGACTGCAGGAAATCGCTTCTCTGCAGTCCAGTTATCCGGACTCGGTCTCGCCGTCGTCCAGCGGCCTATCAAATCCATCTTCTTTCTAAATGTTTTTAATTCAATACTGTTATTCTGTACTCCATTCTACAGGGAATGGAGGGTAAACATCGCTGAGTACTGTACTTCTAGTCACTCTGTGCACCTCAGCAAATTTTGTATATTGCTGCTCCCACATTGATTATTAAATCAGTCACAGTAGATATTTGTCTCTGATAAGACTATGCTATTGTCCCCCATTGTTATCTGTGCTAGGTGTGCCCTATCAATGTATGTGTTGTGGACACATAAAGACTTATATATGCATGGCCAGCTGCTGTTTAGGAAAACCATTGAAGTCTAGTTTGTCATTTGTCCTATTGTAGCATATGGGCAGTTCATCTTTGATGCCTTTGACGTAGAATACTGAATTCATCCTCTTCTGGGTATATCAATCATTCCATTTATTTTCATTCTGAGACACATTTGTTTTGGGTGTGTGATAATGTGTGTGTGTGTATATATATATATATATATATATATATATATATATATATATATATATATAGTATATACAGTATATAAATAGATACTATAATATGAATATTTTACAAGGTAGCAAGCTATTATTTATTGAGCGAAGTATATGGCGACGTCTGAATTATAACAGGTTGTAGTATATATTTCCCCCAAAAATTATTGATTTTATTATTGCCATTAGACGCTAACACAAAACTGTTTATCAACTAGAATAGTTCCATCTACTCACTACAAAATGTTCTTCCATTGAACTGGAGATACATGTATGTTTTTTACAAGACGTTGTCTTCCGAGATCCACCACGTTTCTTTCTAGCGAAATGATTTGCTTAAAATGTGCCCTTTAAAGGGGGGTGAAGGTTGTAAAGGGGGGCTGAATCAACATTTGGCATTTGCTTTTGACCCTTCGGTTTTATCTAAGATCAGGCATGTCCTGAAAGACAGAAGATTGATGAATTATTTATTGATGTTAATATTAAGCTTGTTATGTCCTTGTCCTGTTTTTTGTATCATCAAGTGCATCAGAGCTGAAGCAAAAATAAGGATAGTTGCAAGGTCCTGAAATAGCGTTACAAAACTGAAAATATTAGAAAATGCTTGAGACTTTATTGTTCGTACCGGAAATTGGTGCTTTATTGGTCATATTTCTTCACCAATAACAGTGCAATTTTTCTTGTGTTACATTCTTTCTTTCCATATATTTTGCATAACTGATAAAGCGTTCATAATACCTTCATTGAAACGCTAGAATATCCACTTGGAACTTTCCAGTTTTCCCCCTGCATTTCTTGTCATTTGTTTGCTAAAAGTATTTGTTTGCAAGATAAATGGCTGCTCTGGCAGGCGAGATGACAGTCTACACGAAGATGATATTGAATTGATTTCTGAAATGTTGCAGAACGGACTGCTTGATGTGTACCGCGAGACATGAATCATAAAAATTCTATTAAAAAGCTCTTGAATGGCTGACACTGGAATATTATTTGTGATGATTAATTTTCCTCAGTCATTATAAAGAGAGTCAGCATCAGATTGCCTCTGACAAAATTGCTTTTCATTCCCAAGTGAATACCCTCAGTTTGCTTTTTGAGATTGCAAAACCATATTTCTCAGCACAATATTATGTCAAGATAGGCCCTTGTACGGACAACTATGTGCCTTCATCGTGTGCCAGCCTATTTGTGCTTCCTGAATCTTAAGAAAATATCCATCTCAAACCTAGCGTTTATCAATGAGGAGGTTGCTTGCTCATATACGATAGATGTCACAATGAGTAGGCATAGTGGAGCAGGCATCATGGAGGAGTTCTGCTTACACAATACTCACTTTTGGCATTTGATTTAGATGTTGATTATGCGTGATTAAATAAAACAATCAGTTGATGTTTTTGGGGTGGTAACTCCCATTCTTATGTGTTACGGAAGTAGGTTGTGCTGATGATGTGCTGGTTACTCAATCTCACTGTACTATTATTACAATTAAAGTCCCCTTAAGAGACACAAAAATGACGGCCATTTGTTCTCGAGTTTTCCCACTAATACTTCATTACTTCCTTTCTTGTCTCTCCAGAGCTATTCCAGTCAGGGCAGAGGCAGCAGCAGTGGAGGAGGAGGGGATGAGGACTACGAGATTCCTCCCATTACACCCCCCAACCACGCAGACCCCTCGCTACTACACCTCATGGACCCGGAGTCAGGCTACCCCTTTCACTCACTGCCCCACAATGGCCTGCTCAACCCCTACTCCTACCCCGAGTTGCCAGCTCTCATGATGTCCAACATGTTGAGCCAGGAAAGCCACTTGCTCTCTGGGCCGATGCACTCGGTAAGTCGTATCAATCACTAATCATTTAATATATTTAAGTCTTTCTGTATATATTCACTTTTTAGGAGATAGGTACAGGAAATGGGCAATCTTGTTAACTTTGTACTTTTGAGATGCAAAGACAAACTTCATAACCGGCAGAATAAAATTATATACTGCAGTTTCCATAATAGCAAAGATTTTGGTCATTGAACATTTCTTTTGTTTTGTTTTAGAGAAGAGCGGTATATTTCTACCCATTAGTATGATAATAGCCAATTACAGAGACAGGAAAGCAGAAACTCGAAGCCTGTAGGCCCTGGCTGATGCATTTAACATTTATGGGTTCAGAAATGGTGGCGCTTTAACATCCAGACCTTTGCAGCAGAGCCCTCTAAAATCTATTCAATCGCACCTCTCAAAGATTTCATTCCCTCTCAGTAAGCCGAGAAAGAGCAGGAAATTGTGTGGTGCACATTTTTATTTGCTCTCTGATTGCCAAAGCAAAAAATATAGCCGTCTTAAAGGGAGAGTCTTGTAAGGTGGGGGTAAGAAGAAGGGATTTCTCTTGTCAGCTACTTTTTCTTTTCAAAAGGATTGCAGAGGACCTTTCTTTCAACCCCCAGTAAGCGACTATTTCATGTGTTAAACATGCTTCAGACTGAACATGCAAACACCCCTGGCGAACACATTCAAAAGCTTTAATCATAGAATCGAACAAAATTAATTATAGATGGCCCTTGTAGTGAATTATTCAATGTTATATACTTTCATCTGACATAAATATGACTTTTTTTTCCTCCAACATGAATATTTATGGTTCAGTGTGAGAATCCTTGGCATTTATCCTTGGTTAATCAGGTCTTATGTGATCTAACTGTGGTAGGGGCTTCCATTAGACTCAGTCTTTGGGATTAGGTCACTGTCTTGCAGCCACTACACATGGCTGTTGTCTGAAATATCTCTTGAATTTTCAATGACTGATTATCTCTTTGTTTTTTTTACTGCAGGTGTAGCTTTAGCTTGTTTTGCTTAATACCCCCCCCCCCCCCCAAAAAAAATATTAACGCTATTTTAAAAAATACCTGAGAGGAAATGAAACACGGTATTCGGTGTATTTGTGCTCATGTGTGTTCTTGTGGTATAGTATGCAGATTTATTTGTGACAAACAATGTCTTGCGTCTATATAAATGGATGAGGCTAACAACATTTTGGTAAGAGAGCAGAACAAAATCGAAAAAAAGAGATCCCGTTTTAAACAGCTTTCCCTTCACCTTTGCAATTATTTATTTTCAAATAGTCCTTCAGGGTAATGTTCCATTTTCTTATTTCACACCCCCCTTTCTCATAAATTAACCGTCATTGCAATAAATCACCACATAAACAGAGACTTGCACACACCGTGAAAGGTCTAAAGATTTATGTAACACATTCATGTTTTCCACTTCCTCATTTTAGTACTACTCTAGTTGAGCCCAGCTAATAATAGCCACTATTAATATTTCCTGTTGCCTAGCAACAAGAGCAAGTAATAGCTTACTCTGGAAAAATAGATGACCGATAAGGAAAAAAACTCAATTCATTTATTATCTCGTGGGACAAGGGGAGCTTATTTCTGAGGCAGAGGAAAAGAAAAGTAGGCTGTATATTGAGAATTTTTTAAAGGAAAGGGAGATGAGGTTATTTTAATTTTCCTTGCATTAGGAAAAGAGGGTTTTATTTGACGTTTCCCTGAGAAGCCAATTAACCTTAGTTTTTTTGTCAATAAAGGCATAATAAGACAGATTTTGTTCATATTTCTGCAATGAAAATATTGAGTAAATAGAAAGGTAAATTCCTAGAGCCTGTATGTTTTTAAGTCTGGACATGCAGAAGAAAATATATTATAGTTTGTGTATCAACATTAGCATCTACATTTGTACAACAAATGTCCTTCTACAATATCATATACAGTATAAACCTCCTTCAAATGTAAGCTCAGCTGGAGCAATAGTTATACTTCATCTCAGGGGATGAGGTTGCTGGTTTTGTACAACATTTAGCCTTAAGCTCTAAAGCTCTGTAAACTTCTCAGAGCTTTGGATTAAAAAATTTTTCACCACACATTGATCAAACAGCAAACACATTCCAATCATTTAAGCATTCATAGCAGGGAATTGATTGTGGCCGCATTTTACTTAGAAGTATTGCTGTTTTTTAAAGTTTCAGTTATTAAAAGGTTTTTAAGTCATTATTATTTAATAGAGGTTTCCTTCTACTCTAGTCTGTGCAGCAGTATTACTGTAGCTCATAAGATAATACTTGGTAGAAAAACATTGGGTATTGAACAATGAAGAGGATGAATGCATTATTGTTTGGCTAGGATAATTTCAGTCAAATAATTTTGCTTATAAAGACAAATTTGCGTTCTAAAAAAAGATACTAATCCAGACACCTTGTGATATTAACTTTATTGTGACACGTTCTTTAGAAAAGCAAAAATATTAAAGGGTTATAGAGTGAGCTATTGTTTGAATCTAAAATGTTTTTGAAGTTGCCCTTTTGCATAATTACAAACAGAGATTATTTCACACTCTGACATCCTCGAGTTGCGGTAAGGGAGGGAAAATCCTTGCCTTCACCGCCGCTGCATTTGTCCTAGTTGCCTAAAGCCCAGGTGGGGATGGAGGTTGATTTCTTCATGTTGAGTCACCTATGATGTTAGCAGGTACACTAGAATGAGGGGGGGATACGCAAATACGATTTTTGTCTTGGATAGAGAGCAGGGAATTCTCTGCCACATGATAATGAGGGTTATGGTCGGGTTTGCAGAGAAGGCCGAACATGGAGCCTTAGGGGCGCCAACACGTTTAAATATTGAAAATTGAGCGCCAGCCGACATCTCATTACAAGTGTAATGAGTTTGGTTTGGGGAAAATCCCTTTCGCCAAAAAAGATGCCAGCCAAATCTGCAAATTCATGTAGCACTCTGTCATATTATCCATATTGGGGATTTGTTTAATCTTGTTAAACATGGGCGCTACATAGCTATTTTTGGCATGGTACGTTTGTCTCTATCAGACCAAAATATACCCATATCTAACTAAAAAGTAAATTTTGTTTAGTTTCTTGTTTAAACTTGCTGTTTATGTGTGACAGTGTGAAACTTGTTTTTAATCTGTTGTTAATCAATAGGCCTGCAGTAAATATCAAATATTGTTTATTAATACTTGGACTTTACACTTAGATTTGTGCTGCTATTTTGTACAACGTTCTGATGTGAGTGGATGTCTGAATGTGAAATGTCTACTCTGATTTCCCAGGATAAATGTCCTTCGGTTACTGATTGCTATACGCTTACTAGAGCCTGATTTAGCTTCTCTAAAGTTTTGGGTTTTTTGCTTTGAAGAAATTGCTATGCATCACTTCACATAGACAGTGGAAAAAGGGCATCACAGTTTTTGTGCAGCACAAGAAAAACTACCGCTGACCAGTTAAGGGAATAAAACACTGACTATGAATGTTGTATAATTGACGTGCAGAGATGTCTTTTGATATCTTATGAGGCGTCAATTTTCTCCAAGGAATGACACCTTATTAAAGCAGGAATTAAAGAATGTTACACTCGTACCTTTACCATTTTGGCCACACACCCTTTAGCTACATGCGTAGATAATCTTCTCTGTTGTGGATTTCATTCAGCACTCCTTGATACAATAAGGGAAAACAATTTTTCCTTTTCCAGGCGACGACAAACTAAATACTGCAGTCTACTGTGATTCACCTAGAATCCAAACAAATCTATTATTAAAGGCAAGCACATATTTTCTTTTTGTGGGTGCTTATGAATGAGTGAGAGTGAGGTAAGGAAGATAATTATTAAAGTATTGAGCATAACAAACAAATGAGCTTTCATTGAAGCCTTTGAATATCCCGTTTGCTAATTCAAATGACCCCAGGCTTTTGTTAAGATGAATTAATATTTAAAACACCATGGTGGCTGAGATTTTTTATATTTAATTAGTGTACTTTCTCATATTAAGTACAAGAGTAAACAACAAAAACATGGGATAGAATTATTTTTAACTGGGATGAACATGGTTTTGACCAAAAAAGTTATTAATCTGGTTATCTGTCTTGTTACTAGTTAAACATCTAAACATCCCTAGTATTTCATTAAACCAAGAGGCCAAAATAGGGTGCAGAATACTTACAGATAAAAATGTCTCAGTTTATCTGGGAATATTTAGGTGTATCTAGAAAATCGTGGTTTAGAGTTCTTAAACAATCACTGAAGACACAAGTAGCTGAATGAACATATTTGTGTTTCATGCTTGTTTGGAGAAGCACACTCTAACATGAGGAGTGGGAGCTTCGTGCCCAGCCTATATAAAAGGAGGTTTTGCCATTTCCTTTGAGGGATCAACGTGGCAATTCGTCCTCACCGCAACGCTAATTAGGCCCAGCACACAGCCAGCCTGTGGGGATAATGTCCCATTATTAGAGTCATTTGTTTCAATTAAACGCTCTGTGATTCTACAATAGACTGATGCAGCCCAGTGCAAGGGAGCTAATCCTCTCGCCCAGGGAACTTGGTTTGGTCTGAGAAGTGATTTGAACATGTTCGAAAGACCTGCTATACCAGCATTAGTGTTCACTAAACATTTTGCCATGTCACTTTCTTCTGCACTGGCTTATACAGTAGGCTACCAGAAGTAAGAGCCCTATCACCCTGTCTAACTTTCTTTGTGATACAGCAATGTCACACTTTGTTTACTGTAGAATATTGCTCCGCCTTTCGCTACAAATGTAAATCTACTGAATATTAGCCCACATGGGTTCAGTGTTACTAATGTTACTGTTACAAGCACAGACCAGTGTCATAAATGAAGAAATTGTGTCAAATGCATTTACTTTCAAATGTTTTATTTCTTTTACTTTTTTTTTTTTTTACTTTGAGTAAGACTATGCCTTTTTCTACGTGAACCTGAAAGGAGTCACAGAAACAAATGATTGTACTGGTGAAATGAATGTGACACCTTTGTCATCTATTTTCATCAGAGGGGCACACGTCAGTAGCCAAACAAAGCATGTTGCTCCGAAAACAACACCCCAACCCCCTTCTGTGACTACCCTGGATCACAATTAGCATATAGTACCTATGGCAACCAGAGAGTAGCGATCATAATAGCCTTTCGTAATGTTTGTGCACCACTAGCATACAGTCTTATGTCTCGACAAGAGACAGAGAGAAAAGGGCTAGTGATAGAGGAGCATTGGTAGAATGTAGCATATGGTGTTCATATGTAAGAGATTGTTATTCTAAGACTTCCTGATGATGTGATGTTCTTCACAGAAATTGTGTTTATGAATATGGAGTATGATGAGATAACTAGCTGTAAATCGTGTATGTACAAGTAGTATTAAGTGAGAACATTTTGGATACACAAACCAACCATTTTCACACGAATGGACTACAGTTGACTGAAAAGTATTTTTGGTCTAATGTAGCCGGCACTAAGAATTGATAGATTTTTTTTCTCTGAAAACATACAATATTAGAAAGACGCTTTTCCACTCAAAAAAGCTCAGAACACTTCATTTTAGAGTGCCTTTCATTCCTTTCACGTCTATAATGGAAACTTCGATTGATAGCACGATGTCGCTGCCCTATAAGGCCTGTGTTTTCCGATTTGCTGTCATTGGCTGTGTCCCCTGCTGCTCTGATGTTTACAAAGAAGCATAGCTAGCTAACATTAAAGGGCCTAAATGGTGGCCCTCAGGCTGTTGCTATGGAAATAACCCAGCAATGGTCACATATTCATGTTTCATGAATTGTATTTTTCTTTCAATTCAGTGCGCCGTACATAGACCTATTTATGGTGCCAGTTCAAACTGAAATAAACAAGAAATAGGATGAATATTCAAATAATATTTTTTCTATCAAATTATTTTATTCAGATTATGTGGGAACACCAATTTTCTTTACGGATGAGCTCTCTGAATTTTAAGTCATATCTGCCTGTGCAACTGCACAACCAGTCATTGCGGTGTAAGGTATAGTATCTATATATGTGACCGTTTTAAATTTGATCTCCTGGATTGTGCTGTTTTATGTTAAGTTGCAGCAACCCACTGGGGCCAATTAGAACGCTGACAGAGTCAGGAAGTGTGTAGCAGATGCTTTGCCACTATTTATTAAAATCCAATCTGCGGGGGCCTTTCTAACAGCTTGTTTAGTAGTGTTAATCTAATTAGTTTTCACTTATGACTGTTTTTTACTATATTAGCTAGTACAAGGGCCTCGACTTGCAATTTGGGCTGATTAAGTGGGTCCACTGCTGCAAGGCAATGCTTTCAGAGAGAGCTCCTCAGGCTTGTCAATCAAATGGTTAACAACTGTATTTTGCATTTCATGTTTTGCTTAGAACTGGTATCATCAGTTTAGAGTTTATTTTTTGCTGCAAGGTTAATACAGTATATATAAGGTAGAAACATGCACCATATTATACTACTGCCTCTTTTAAAGTCTAGATTGAAAAAGGTTTTACAAATATTTGCCATTAGTGCTCTTAGATTTGACGCAGTATGCTTGAGATTGGCAATCTATTTTTTCTTCTGAATTTCAATTAGAATCACATTCCCATTTCAAAAGATTTTAGGTGTTAATTTACTTATTATTAAACTTAAAATACAAGATATCTTGTAACTTTTGTATATTAAATTTGTCTTATTTTCTATAAATTCCATTTTCTTCTGTATATCTTGTTTCCATGTTACCATATGTTGTATTTAGTCACTCTAAATTTGGGTACTTTACAGTGAACTTTGCAACTTTTTTAAGGAACTTATAATATGAAATTAGGAGGTTAAAAAATGTCTATATTTTTCAGCAGTATGGTCTGTCGTTTAGATCATAACCATGCAGAGTTTACGATTCATTATTGTTTGAGCTGAGCTGGGTCTCCATTTGATTGGTGCAGTTTGCTGGATCTGTGGCTTGCGCTTACTCAGGGATCTGTGTAGTTATGAAATGCAGTCGCACTCATTGCTTGCAGATGGGAAGTATGTCATGGAATTCTAACAGCTTCCAGATGTGGTGTTTAGGTATTTAAAACGTCAGTCTTTTAGGATTAGGTGATTTGAATTGTTACTATAGTGTAGCGACAGCTCTTATTGAAAATATGTAAATAGCGGAGGGACATTTTTTTAACAAAAATATTATTCATCTCTTTGGCTAAATCATTTTCAATTATATGCTTTGTGTTTGGAACGGATGAATTAGGTACGACCCTTGTTACTAGGATGATAGTTGCTAGTGTAAATTGATTTTGTGCTTAAGTTTACGTAGAAATATAGGATTACAGTCACATTCCTTATAATGTTTATAATATGATGTTTTAGTGCATGTTAAACAAAGTTAGGATTAATGACTTTCTCACTTCAAGACATCAGTACTTTGAGAAGAAAAGTCTGTATTTCCATTGTGCTACTCCCAATAAATATTTTCAAGTTGGATATTACAGTATATTTTAATGGTTACATTTTGCTCATCAAATAATTGGGGTTTGCCATTTCTTAAGCTTTTTTCACCACTTTCTGGTTGATCTTCTTGGAATCTTATTTAGGCATGTCTACTATGTAGTTAGATCAACCGCAAAGCAGTTCTTGTACCTCAGCCTTGCTGGCAGAGGCTTAAACCTCTCGCACTGACATCAAACCCCTCACTCAGAAGAGCAAGTGCCAAATCTAGGCTATTGATGACTTAACTTTGGTAGGTTTTTCTGTAAATTGTCGGCCATTTGAAACTGATATGCCATAGTCGAGAGCTGTATTAGCCAACTCTCCATCTCATTACATTCTCCATTTTGGTGCTCAGTGTGTGATGATGAGAATGTTTGCTGTTTCCTGTTTGTCCCCCCTCCACTACATGCATCCATCTACATCATTTCCCCCTCTCACTAGTACCTCCATCCTCCCTTCTACAATATGCCGTCTTTTCTCCCTTTTCCCATCTCTACAGTTTGTGCTGTGATAGTGACGCAGTTATCAGGCTGTCGATTCTAATCTTGGCTTGCCAGCTCAGTGCTGTCCATTCAGAATTAAAGCAGCCCTCCCTCCACTTCTCCCTACCTAAAGAGAATCTCTGTCCCTGACTCTATACCCCTCCTCCCTCTTTCCTTATTCTGACAACAGCCATGCTGATGGGATGAGCGGAGTCTGACACCACAGTTCAATCCAATCTCTACTGGTGAACTGTGCTATATATCCAGCCTGTGCTATCCATAAAGGGTTCATGGTGCTTTATCAATAGTAGTGTGCTTCCAGGACTAGTGGTCATTGGTATTCTAATAATGCATCCATGATCTTTAATGCTTTTTTCACATCTCAGTTATAAAGAACAGACTGTTAGGTTTATACATTTGATTAATATAGTTATTTTTTTATATATTTTTATAACATATTATGTTATAAATATTATTTATGTTATAATAATTATTTTATCTACTTATGTATAGCAAGCAGTAAGTGTAATTACGGTGTTTTGACCATGTACATGATTGGGATTTGACTTTGATCTAAATGCTGCAATAAATAAAGACATTTGTTAAGACACCATTTTCTTAACAGTACACAGTCTTAACAGACTTTTTGCATTTTAGGAAAGCAAGTATACCTATTTAATCTACCATACAAATATATATATTTTTCTACTGTCCAATTTATAGATGTGAAATTTGTTTTTCCTGCAAATTATTTAACAGTTTTTCTTTCCCTTTCCCTTTCATATATTCCACATTAATGTGGCAACATGGAACAGATGTTATTTCAATCGCGTTTTTTGTCTTACTGCATAAAAGAAATCATCAACATGAGAGCAACACACACAAAAAAAATTTTTTATGAAGCCTCAGCGAAAGTTCGGGCAGATAAATCGAAGTCTGTGTGGTGCTGACTTAAGCCATAATACTGTGTGTGCTACACACACTAATCACTTGTCACACCTGTTCACAATCAAATGCCCATGTCAGTGAGGGAGGGGGGAGGTATTTAAATGACCTGATGTCAAAGTTAGGTTCTGTGCTTGCCGGATAAGGTGATATAAAAATGCTCCAACCTCCACCCCTACTGCCACCTGGGGTCCGCTAATCTGTTCCAAAGGGGGATCGATGTATGTGTTCTCCTTGCCTCTGAGCATTGTTTTGTTACGGCAGGGAGTTTCAAGATACTCAAAGAACCAACCGCGCCAAACTGAATCGTATTCACATTTAATTCATGTTGAAGATGGTCTGACTGAAATAATCGCATAATGCGAAGGGCAGTGCTTTTCATTTCTTAATTTTTTCACACCAAAAGGGTAATATACAAGCAAACACCTTTTCCTTAGGACATGGGCCCTGAAATCTCACGGTATAATTACAAGCTGCGTGGAAAATGCTTAGCTTCAAATGGTTTTCTCAAACAATGCAATTTCAAATACAGTCTTCCTTTATCCAATAAAAGCGTGCGTTAGAAGTCTTTTAATGCCTGTTAACGCTAATTATCAGATACTTTTGCCACAAAAATAAATCAGAATTCTTTTTCATAGTTGTACCATATCTTCTTCACCAAAGCAGCAGATAAATAGTTGTAAAGGGACATTCAAATTTTAAATTGATAAAACAGGAACATGACATTTGAGGATTCAATAAATTGCCAGAAGCAATAGCTTTTGTTCTTTGAGATGGTTTCATTACTTTATATTTCACAAAACCCTATGAGAAACATTTCAGAGACTTCAAAACATTTATTTTAGCACCCATCTGTCACTCTACACAGTAATCCACTGTATGATTATATATTCTATCATCACTGCATTTGAGATGGAAATGTGATTGTTTTTCCTCCATTTTATGGTCACCAAGAAATCAGGTTAACTGATGTTCCATTGATACTAATGGCCACATCAAGCCGTCACTCTCTTCCCACCCTCCATTAGCTTCCCCTTATCCCTCCCTCTCTCTCTCTCTCTCTCTCTCTCTCTCTCTCGCGCTCTCTCTCTCTCTTTTTCTCTCTCTACGGTGGTTGATGTGCCTGCTTCACGTCTAAAGAAAACCAATTTCCATAAAGAATCAAACCCAGGATCAGATGACCTGGGTTTGACTCCTTTAAAGCTTCAAGTGTGAAATCAAAATGCATTCTAATGGGTTTGGATTCAGTGTGTGAGAAATGTTGCAATAAAAAGCTATAGAGTTTCTCTCTAATGCTGCGCGCGTATACAATATGTGTGCAGGGTAGGCATTTAATCTGCTTTTCAAGATATACACTACTTTAACTGTCCCTGCATGTTCTTTTGTCTGTCGAGAACCTTGCATACTTTGTAAGGGTGTCATCTATTCAGAGATCGTATTTGCTTACCACCATTTTGACGTCCTCCCCCTCCCTCTATCCTCAGATAACAGGAGAGAAGCGGTCCTCCTCTGAGATGATGAAGCCAAAGCCCAAGCCCCAGAAGAAGAAGAAGAAGAAGGACCCCAACGAGCCCCAGAAGCCTGTGTCGGCCTACGCCCTGTTCTTCAGAGACACGCAGGCGGCCATCAAAGGCTCCAACCCCAATGCCACGTTTGGCGACGTCTCCAAGATAGTGGCCTCCATGTGGGACAGCCTAGGAGAGGAGCAGAAACAGGTACACCACAACAACAACCTTTGATGTGTCTGCTCCTGCACACCCACACTATGGGGGAGTGTCTGATGATTGTATTGTGCATGAACTGTACTCTATACAGTCCACAGGATAACAGCCATATACTGTAAGTACACAAAGCCACAGCATGGGCAGGGTAATCTAATTACTTTGACTAGCACTAGCGCGCGCGCATGCACATCCACACACACGCACGCACACTGAGAGAAACATGCATGACTATGTTGCCAGTAGATGGAGCAAGTGTTCCAGCAGCCGAGCAGCCTAAGCCATTATCTGTGGTGTAATTAGCAGAACAGTGCTGTGAGATACTGTAGAGCTAACCTTAATGAGCTAGTTCTGCTTTTTTTTAAGATAATCCACCCGTTTATCCCCAGTCCCTTGGCTCTCATTAAAATGATTTTCATTCCTATTTTAATACAAGCCTAGGATGGAGGGGAAAGAGTGTTTCAAAGAAAAAGAGAGAAGGTGCCTTTGTGTGCAGCAGCAACTGTAGAACAGACAATTGGCTGAATCTAATCAAGTTGGACTTTTGACAGTAAAACCTGGCAAATACGTGAAAACGCCAACATATGTACGTAGCTCGGACACACAAACACACACACACACACACACACAAACATACAAACAAAGTAACCAATATACACACACATGCTCCCAAGGGGTTCTTAAAACTAATTGCTGCCTGCTCTACGGAGACTAAACCAATAGTATTTATCCAATGCAGCATTAAAAAATGAAAATGAAAATATTCTATGCATCTGTGCCAAATAGTGTAGAACAAAATAAGGCGCCGTTCCTCCCCGTGCAACTTGTAGTCTTTCTATAGTGGGATTCGTAGTCTTTCTATATTGGGAGCAGTGGTCTTTCTATAGTGGGATTCGTAGTCTTTCTATAGTGGGAGCAGTGGTCTTTCTATAGTGGGATTCGTAGTCTTTCTATAGTGGGAGTAGCAGCAGTCTCTCTGTGTTTCCTCAGCCTGAATGGGTGGAGGCTCTCCACCATGTGTCTTCATTGCCCTCCTGACAACCAGGGGTGTGTGAAGATCTCGTTTCCTTTCTTTTTATTTATATCTGTAGCCTTTCATTTTGATCCTGCGCAGAATACAGAATTAATGATTTTCTCTCTCTCCCCCTTGTCCCTGAGTATGCGTCAAGGGCATATCTTGAATACTCAGGAGAAGGAGCTATTGTTTTTTTTCTGTATATTTTTATTCAGTGTATTTTCAGATGATGATTTTAGATGTTTTAAACCAAGATTTCTCTGTAGAGTTATTTGGTGTGGTGTAACAATAAATCTTAAAGATTTCAAAGTAATAGAGATTATGACTTCTCAGCACTGGTTGAAAAAAAAGGGCAAACTGGTTTGACAGATGAAATCATAAGCCTATTGAAGTACCGATTTCCAATAATGCATTCAGTATTTTAATTGCCATATTATGACTAGCCTGATCTTCAAAGCACCATTTTGTAACATGTTTTGCACCTCAGTTCAGAGTTGTATTATTATTACATCCTGTGCGAAACTAGACCATGGTTGTGTTTATGGTTACCGGTAGTGGATATTTAACCTATCACAGGAATAGCTATGATTACTAGCAAGGGCAACACATCCTAGACCCAAAAACTAATATTTCTTAATTATGTAATACATTATATTTTTTAGATCGGCACTGAAACTCATTCTGGTGATGCAAGGCTAGTAATTTCTCTGAATAAATGAAATCTCTAGTCAAGAAGCACCCGGAGTATAGTCCCACTTTATGAAGCTAGATGCATGCATTTAGCTGCAAACATGCGTGTAAATACAATGTAAATACGACACAGCTGTCTATCTGATCAACCTAAGTATGCAGTCAATCGTACAACGGGTGTTAAGTGCGTTTCTACCACTAACAACGTGAAGCTCCCCTGGGCTTACCAGTCTTGTTATTTGCAGAGCTCTCTCTCTCTCTCTCTCTCCCCCTTCTCTCTTCCTCCCTCTCTCTTTCTGTCACTCTCGTTCTTAACCCCTCTCTCACTCTTACGTTATTTCTCTTTTTATTTTTCACTCGTTCTCTCGCTCGCACAGACACGAACAAGTAAGCATGAACTTTCATGTACGTGTGACATCACTGGATGTGATTTAAACAGAAGATTACGCTGGGTTGGAGGCACCAAACAAACTATAATGTTTCGATTGGTAACAGACATTGTGTCTCAAATGTTAACATTTTATGATATTGATATTGCTGTTGTAATGCTAAGAGGAGGGAAAAGTTCCAGTTCATTTCTTGAGGTTGATTGGAATGGTTATGATGTTTTTCCACCGTGGATCAAAACACATTGAGATGAGATAGTATTAGTGGTGTGATGAGGAAATGGAGGTGTTCTATACCATTGGCTCAGATGGAAAGGGAATGGGGCTTTGTTTGTGTGTCAGTTTGTGTGCGTGTGTGTGTGTGTGTGTGTGTGTGTGTGTGTGTGTGTGTGTGTGTGTGTGCACGTGCGTGTGTGTGAGTGTGAATCAACCTCCTCTTACTCTTGTCTCTCTCTCTCTTTTGATTTTCTTCACAGGCGTACAAGAGGAAAACCGAGGCAGCCAAAAAGGAGTACCTGAAAGCTCTTGCTGCGTACAGAGCCAGCCTGGTTTCCAAGGTAACGCTTATGACCTGGCTAAGAGTGATGATGGATTGGATGGAAAATTCCTGCTAATGGGATGGGAGGGACTTGCCTTAGAGGTGGGGGTGATGCAATAAGACCATACCATAGTGGGATCTTGATTTCCAATACTTTCCATAGGCCATGTTTCAGGGTTGGGGGTTAAGGTTTCTGAACGCAGTCGGGGGAGGGGCCATGCATGTATACTGTTATGTATACGGCTATAAAAAGCTATAAGGGTAAGAACTGAAGCTTGGCTTAGACAACAGTACGAACGGGTGTTCAAGAAGGCTGTCAGGACAATCAGAGTCTGGAAACACGTCACGCTTAAGGCTCATTTTGGACGTGATGCTTACAGGGCCCGCTTATGATTCCTGATCTATATGCCGCCTCGTCCACACCTTAGCCATGGATACAACTATTAGTTTGGTCATCGTGCAGCTGCATCCTCCAAATGTTTCTCATCCCCTACACGAAGGACTTCATTCAATGTGTCTCCAATTGAGCACAACAGCAGAAGGCATAATTGGCTGTTAGTCTCTGTTTCCCACCCTGACACCTAGCTGCTAACTCAGATATATGAGTAATGTTATCTGTGATTGATGGCGCCTCCTATCTTCTTATATAGCCGCATGGAGACGAGGGGTTCTAGCAGAGGACGGGATGGGCTGGGATTGCATTGCTTAGTGCCGGCTCACATTAACAGCACCCGCCCTAGCAGCAGGGAGATTCCTTTTGTCATTCCATTTGTTCTGCAGGCAAACAGTCTCATTTCCCTTCTACAAGCTCAGTCTGTGTGTTTGTCTGTTTGTGTGTGTGTGTGTGTTTGTGTACGTTTGTGTGTGCGTGCCCCCTTGCTCCCGTTTTCATCCATCTGTCAAGGTGTCTATTGATCATTACCTCGGCACTGGCACAATTCATACAAATGGGCTCCATTACCTCCTAATCAACACTGATGGTTGGAGATGAGCAATCTGACAGCTCATCATATGGCCTTTGGGGGCCTGTAGGGGTGTGAGGGCCAGGTCTTCTGGCTGTGTTGTGGGGAAAATGGAAGTTGATGGTTGAATGGGTCCTTATTATGATGTGAATGCAGAAATTCCCTGCTATAAACCTATTGATGAGACATTCTAGACGCCTGCCTCTTGGAACCAATTAGTTTTTAGTGCCAAATATTTTATGTTTCTGCCAATGTTTTCTGTTTTTTTTTTTTTCCTCACAGACCTACAATGACCCTGAACCAAAAAGTGCCCAGAGCAGCCAGTCCCCCCATTTGTTGCCCCCCAAGCAGCCCCTCTACAGCGTGCCACCCCAACCCTCCTCCCCTTACCTGGGCCCCCCTGGTTCCTTTCCCCTGTCGGACCTCCAGAGCTTTGCTGGCCAACAGCGCCACGCCCTGGCCAGGACCCTTAGCCAATCCCAGATGCTGCCACCTAGCATGAGTGCCTCTCCTCCCTCCCCCTTCCAAATCAGCCCGCCCCTGCACCCTCACGCCCAACTTTCCCTGCACCAGAGCTCTCTGCTCAACCAGCCAATCCGCATGCAGCAGGTGCAGTCACAGCCAATCATCTCACACCAAATGGGGCTCCAGGGGTCTCTCCACTCACCTCCTCTCAGCCAACAGGTTAGTGGGATTTCTGCTTTTTGTGATTAATAGTTAAAGGCACGTCTACGATTCAAATGACTTCACTATGCATAATGATTAAGTAGCATTACTTTTCTACCTCAAAGAACATTAGTTACATTTCGACAGAATTGCCTAAACCAATTTAGAGCTATCCTTTCTCTTACTCACCAGAAAAGCGGGTTGTGACTGTTAAGTTTTTCTTTGGGGTCTAACCAAACACACTGTACAAAAGGAGCAGGTTGCAACTAGGTCAACGATTGCTGTTCTCCCCCAGGGTTTCCCTCACATTCAGCCAGACTACCAGAATAGTGTGGGCTCCCAGTCTCCAGGGGTGCCCAACCCGCATGGACAGAATTCCGACTGGGACGGTGACTACTGCAACAGGGACTGTGGACCCAACCACTGCGGGTGAGCATGCTCCACCTAAAACATCAGCCCACGCAGCTAAAGCCAAGGCATTTGAATTGGGGAAACGTCAACTGTAAAATGGCAAAGTTATTCGTTTCATTTGTTTGTGCCTCTAAATCAACTTCCTTACACATGAATTAGATAGAAACATGGATTTTCCTTTGTGATTTGCTTGTGAATTCAAGCGACCCCTTGAAATTGAAATTGGTAAGCGGGGGTAAAACAACACTTTTCCCACGCTTGGAGAAAGTGTGACATCCAATTAAGTTTCCTTTTGTCTCACACGGTACATATTGCTTTATTGAATAAAGCTATTCAGGCACGCATTCATGCGGCACCAGAGGAGGGTTGTTTGGCTTCAACCATGAAAGAGAACTATTTCGAGCAAAGATACATAATTGTCAGGATTATACATCACTTTTGAGGGCGAATTATTATAAAACTGTGCAAAGAGTATTAATGTGGTTATTAAATCAATTGCCTGTGTGTTTTCTCTACAGTAGTGGCATGGGAGCTCGGGACAAGCCTCTCTACCTCACTTGAAGCTGAAGGACCTCCAAAAGTCAGACTCCAGGGAGCTTTCCAACATTCAAAAAAACTTCATCAGTGTATTATTCCCATCTTTCTTTTTCTTCTAAAGGATTTCTAAAATCCCAAAGACTGCTACATTAGGTACTTCACCTATTTGCTAAGCACTTAGACCTGGATAAGAGCCTGGGGCTACTCTCTTGCTTATTCTTTTATGAACATTTTCCGTGAGAGTGAGCTTTCAGCTTACATACTGTACATGAAGACCAAACGTCGTCTTCTTTTTATTAAATTTTTTTTATTTTCTGAAGCATCCCCTCTTCCTCTCTGCTCATGTTCATTGTCGCAATGAACTGTCTGTATTGGGAAATTAAATGCTGGAATCAAACTAAGTGTTAGAGGTCTTGGTTATGAAGGCCATACAGGACCATATAAGATAGCTTGCCACTTTGCAGTGAATACAAATATTCCAACAAAGATCAGCCAGCACACCCTAACAAAAGCAAAATAAAACTCAAACCAAGGTGTTGATACACACAAAATGTGGAGAACTAATCCCCAAGTTAAGGATTCCTATTTTCCCTATCTCACAGTGTGATTGTAAATATCACCTTAAATGATCCTTTTCTGTGTACATTTAGATGCGGTCCCTTTTTTTAAATTCTTCTGGTTTGGTTATGTGCTATTTTTTGTTTTTGTGCCGGTGGATTCAGTGAGGGAATACACAGTGAAACTTGTGTTGAAACTGTGTTCACTGATCTGTTTTCCTCTCTAGTGAGAGAGAAATACAAAGACTGTAAATGCTTCAGTTCCCTGGTTATTGGGGGTGCTCTGACAGAGAGTGCCACTCTCTCCACATGGCCTCAGGACGTGACTGGTGAAGGTGAAGAGGGTGAGGGTGAAGGTTGAATCCTCTCACTTAGCTCCCGGTCCTACGGACCACTCCTCCTTTTTCCCAAACCTTAAATCCAAACACCACTTGTACAGGTGAATAAAAACAAGTTGCTAAATGTGAAATGTTACTAAAGAAAAAAAAACATAACAGTGGGTTTTAAAGTTTTTGAATAGTTTTATTAGGTGTTTTAGAATTGTGTTGAATTCATCTTTATATTATTTTGTGAAAAAATAAAGCATTTCATTCTCAAGAGTTTTTTTTTTTCACTGTAGCAGAATTTTAAGTTTTCGAGGAACGGTAGACATTCATTTTGTGTATAAACCTGCCAAATGTACTTCTTTTATTTGTAAAGCCAGTGATGAGAGAGCTCATTCTGTTTTGTTGAGTAACATATGTTTCTACAATATGGTCATTATATTTAATTTGGTTGCAGGTTTCACATCTATTTATGAATGATATGAAGTAATTTTTTGGCTTGTTTTTATCAGGGTGCATTATTATTATTATTATTATTATTATTATTATTATTATTATTATTATTATTATTATTATTATTGATACCAATACATTTAAAAGTTTGCATTAATAATGATTTTCCATCACTTACTGGTGCAATGGCCCCGTGCCAGCATTAGGTTCATTTTGTGTCACAAAGCTTATTTTGTTTTCTTTTGTCTGTAATAAAATGTTTTAAGTGGAACATGAAAGTGTAAATGTGTGTTTATTGGGACATTTTATGTAGGATAGAGGAGTCATACTAAAATACAAGTGTATAATTTGCAATTTGAAGTCATAGTAGCTAAATTGTCAAAATCATACCATAATCCATGGCCTCGATGTTAGCTTTGCTGTCATAATACATGGATAAATGTATCCATTTGTATCCATACCAATGAGTAGCCTTTATACCATAGGTAAATTATTGGTAATGTTCCACCTGGCTAATAATCAATTGCCAACCAACCACACATTTCTCGCTGTCTATCAGATGTACAGTAAGAAGTCATGCTAATGTCCATTATGTTAAATGTGCTATTTAAAAAAATGTTAACCAAGAAAAAATGGTACCGTGCTATTGCATTAAATGGGGGCCAGGTACACATAAAATGGCAATAGCAATGATTGGCTGTGGAATGCTGTAGATTTGGATCCGGAACAGTCACAAATGTCCAAACAGAATAACTGAATACAACAATTCATCAGGTTTTTGTCAAACATACTATATCATCAACATGATCAAAATGGTCAAACGCCAAGTTGATTGTTTTTGTGTGTTCAAAAATAACCACAGAGATGATACAATATTCTCAGAGTAAATGCATTCCGTGGCCATGCTAGGCTTACATGAAAAAAAGAGTAATGCTCTGAATGCTCTGAGATTTCACAGTTGGATTAAAGGTAGAATAGAAATTGAATCTATCACCACACATCCATCACCTCTCTCCCTCTCTCTCTCTTTCTCATGCACTCTCTTGCACACAAACAGAACACAAGCATAAAGACACACACATACAATGAGGCTAATTGAGTAAGCAAACCGTAAAGATGACAGTGCCCCCAAGGGTTTGTTTGTTAGAAGTAACACTTATTCTCTGGCCTCAATGCTCAAAAAATGTTATGTGTGTAATATCTTTTACCTAAGTATAAGTGTGCAAAGTATTTCTTTGAGCATCAGAAATGTGTTTTGTATTCTATGTAATTTATTACAATGATATGACTTCTTTTCAAAGCGTAAAGTTTACGGAAATAA
This sequence comes from Galaxias olidus, assembly GCA_026901105.3. NCBI lineage: Eukaryota > Metazoa > Chordata > Actinopteri > Galaxiiformes > Galaxiidae > Galaxias > Galaxias olidus. Next base: position 279,636 of record JAPMUY010006409.1, read on the forward strand.
TTATACGGTAGAGTAAGTTCAAGTGTGATGATACTTACATTCTTGAGCATACCCTAGTAATTGCTGATAATGCGAACAATTTGACTAATGTAAAAACATATCGTTTACGACAGTCCGCGGATTTCTCTAATTGCTGGTCTGTAACTGCAAATTTGGTTTCTATGGTTCTAGCACCATCTGCTGATACTACACGTGGCCAAGTACAATAAAGATTTATCTCATCCCAAAGTTATGATGCGGGGCGATAACATGGGTGCCTGTTGGCTTGTGGCGTGAAAAGTGTCTTTCATTGTCTATGTTGATACAATGGCACACTGTTCAACGTTAAATGTAGGTTTTTTATGAAGAACAGCCAGAGGAACCTACAAATGTAGACATTTACGTTAACCCCTTTCTCATCAAGAAGAGTTAATGTTACATATTCATATTGTGTCCAGTTGACCTGCCAGTGTGGCTTTCTTCCTTTCTAATCCCTCATCTCTAATATGTTTGTCTGTGGTCCAAGGCACCATGTCAACAATCCAACCTTACACCTGATTACCTCCACAGACGGAAATTAACTCTCCTCTCAACACAGCCAGCGATGCTATCACTTTTTGACAATCACTGAATGAAGGGATAGTGTGATTCCCCCTGTTGATAGGACACATGGAGAACATTTCTGTCTTAAATCACAACATTTGTGTGGCGTTGGTCGTGTGGCACAGAATGTTCTCTGAGTGTCTCATATGATACTGCAGTTTGTGTAGAATGTATTAGCTCTCTTCATACATAAAAATAGGTTTAATAGAAAAGGTAAGGTTTTTGCACAAAAATATTTTTTATTGTACATGTACCCTCCATGGTAACTGGCACATACAACAGTTAACAGATATACAACTATCTCTTCTGTTTTGGACAAACAAAAAGCACGTTCCAAAATGCAATACTACAATCAAAGCTTTTACGGACCAAGCATTATATTTGTGAACACCTGAACTTCCTGAAATTTCCATTTGTGCCAGACAAATTGTTTGGCCATCACAAGAGTATGCTGCATGTATTTGCAGCAAGGCAATCTATTTAGATTTCATCCTCAAATTCATTCAGTACTGTCTTGTAAATTTATTTTCAATAGTTACTTCAAATGTTGTGCTGTTTAGAATTTAATAATATATTTATCTGTGCTTTTATGGCATTGCTGACTTGACTTAAAGGTTATGCTCTCAAAAAGATTTGAAAAGGACCATCTAAAATATGCTAGTAAAAAGTTGTGTTTTCTTCCTTAGCTTCTTGTACAATACGATTCCCAGAGAAGATGTCTGTGAAAAAGGTCCCTTTGTAATTACCTGTCTTTTAAACTTTCAGCTATTGTCTTTAAACCAGCCTGGGATAATGGCTGAGACAATGGCTGCGACTTAGACCAGATTTGTTTTTGAAAGTTCCTGTATATTACCTGTAAATTGTACCAACTGCTTTACAATATTTTACCTGCAACATTCATTTTTGTCTAATATAAAAAAAGAAACATCATTAACAAAATAGAATGTAGAACTAATCAGCAATGACAATAATGGCTACAGAACTGTTAAGAAACTGGTGCTCTTATGCTCTGGTTCACTGCTGAAATGTGGTAAATCATACTGTATGTCAAACATATTTTACAGTTTATCAACAGTTGCTGCTAACTACTATAATGACTAAACATGGTATTGAACTACACTATACTAAAATACGGTACGTACAATGAAGGAAACGTTCTACAAAGGACATGACAAGTTTGGCTTAATAATGAGGTATACAAGTAACAGTAGTCACAGAATTTAGCACATCACACCTCAGAAACATCACTTCACATGTGCGATCCAGAACAGTGCACAATAATTTTTTGATTGAAATTTGAAAACCTTCATAATAGAATAATTCAGCAGAAATTGATATTATATAGTTCATTGTGATCTAGACTGATTATAAAAAATAAATCAACAAGAAAAATGAAAAATATAAATGGTTTCTAGATTTGGCAATACACATGCTCCAATTTATTTGATGTTTCACGTTTCAATACATGTCATGGTTTGTTTTTAATGTTTGTTCAGTAAAGACGGTTTGTAAGTGGTGTTGGAATTAACTTTTTTTAAATTAAATTTTTTTAAATCTAAAGTGTTTGAACAATGAATGTGCATTTCCTCATGCCATTTGTTACAGATGATTAGTGTTATGCAATAGGGTTAAGTTGTTGTCGATATTTATTTGAATAACATTTTGAGTAAAGTGAAATATTGGAAAAATTACTTCAAATAGGAATGAAACTAGTTCAATATGCCAAAAGAAGAAAGGGGCAAATTATACTAAATGAAATGTATGTGCACTTGTAATGGAAAATTGCAGCTTGATTAAGTGATATGTGTGTATCTATAATATGTGTGACAGCTGCTTAAGGAAGTATATTGTGAAATACTCCTAATCACAGAACGCTCCAAGTAACTCCTACGCCCTGGACGAGGGCGCTTATCACTCTGCCTGCAAGCATGAGTGATTCAGCAAAAGATGAGGACACCTCTACAGCTATATAATGGGGATGATAACTAATAAAACATTCGACAGACTTTTAAACTAGGTAGGTTGATCCTTTTGCAAAAGTACTTATAATAAAACGCTTGTTTGAACCCTTATACCTGATCTGAGAAGTCGTTATTCTAGAATTTCCAAAACACTGAATCATATATGAAAAAAATAATTATAATAAATGATGGGACAGTGTAATAAGCAACCATAAACGTAAACATGTAACTAGCTTTCCCATTAAAAAAAGACAGAGTCCCTATTTTGCTATGGATCCTTGCAATTAGTCTGTTGCTTTGTGCTGCTCTCTCTCTTCTGGAACAGACATGAAGATCTTCTGGCAGAACACAGTGAAGATTTCTGAGGAAATACAATTTAGCCAGAATAGTTTGTTACCGTTTATGGGCAATGTGGAATTGTTAACTGTTTGGACGCAAAAAGCCCTGAAACCGAACATTAATTTGCAACCAAACTAACATCAAGATGCCCAACTTACCCATGATTTTCCTAACCACATGGGGTTTCTGCCACTTGTATCCCAGCAAGTAAGCAGGGATGCCTGTCAGAATGATACAGCTCCCTATCAGGCACTCGAAGGGAGCTGCCCAGAACGACACCACGATCATGAAGACACATCCCAGCACAAAGATCACCGGTATGCAAATACACACCTGCAGGCGGGCATTTTGTTTGCAAAGCGATGCCAATAGGACAAGTGTTAGCATGGGTCTTTAAAAACAATGTTATTGGATAATAGCAAATGATCAGCTATTAGTACCTACAGTATTTGGCAAACATAAGCATGCACCACACCCTAACAAATTATGCCTCTTTTATCTTTTTACTACACTTGAAAGTAGCTTTGGTAAAAGTTACTGAATTCCACATAAGCTCTAGTCTATTCTATTCTATTCTATTCTATTCTATTCTATTCTATTGTACAGTTTTATATTCTGTTCTATGAAATTCTATGTCAAGAGCAAGTTTATCCAGCTGTTTTTGTAGCAGACTAAAACAAAGTGAAGGATTTAGATTTTGAAACTTGAAAGAGAGAGATGAAGCCATAAGAATTTACTAACTACAAACCTGTTTCTCACAAATGTAAACAAAAATTGTTCTAATTCAAATTGCCCAAAGCTTTAATTATAAACCAAGTATTTGCACGACCTCAAAGGCAGATCTGGTACTGCACCTTAATGGGCCTCTTAAGCTCAGGTTTGGTCCAGCGGAGCCACAGCATGCCAGCGATGGCCATGCCCACACACAGCCAGGTGAAGAAGCTAAACAGATTTATCACTGAGAAGATGTCCTGCGAGGTAGCATACAGCATGGACAGGAAGCACTGGAAGGAGCAGACATGCAGAGATGTGGTGAGTTTGGGGGTCGCTATGCCACACTTAACATTGCGTATGACTCTATGATAGCAGGTCATTTCGGGTATTTTTTCATTCATCCAACGGTGAGAGACTCACAGTGAATATTAAGGATGGCACTGGAGTGAATAGATCAGTGTGGACCAGTCCCAGAGCGGCGGGCAGCTGACCCTCTCGAGCACCAGCATAGAACAGCCTATGATGAGAGGAGACTGATAGTGAGCATTAAAACATATAGCTTTTTCTAAGAATCAATCGTTGGACCTGTGTCAAGTCAACACTGCGCGGAATTCAATAGATTACTGTTACTTAAACATAGCCTACATACTTTGACACACACATCGTACACTTAAGCTAACGTTAGTGTTTTCACTTTGACTGACCGTGCTGATGTGAACAGGGATCCATTGACAGCCCCAAAGCAAGACAAGCCCACAAAGACAGGTATCAGCCAAGACATGACACCAAGATGGTATTCCCCAAAGCTCTGCAGTAAACCACAACAAACGTTTTGATATAATATAATATAATCTATATCATAGCATCTGAATACCATCAATTAAAAGGGCCATAGCATGTTTTCTCCCTTTTCTACCTTTATATTGAAGTGACATGTCTCATTCTTGGAATATCGGAATTAAATATCTTTCATATTCAAATAGTGATAAATATGTGTATACCTGGTGGCTATATAACTGCGTGCTTTACACAAACAACCTTTCACAGTCGGAGGGACAGATGTGTTTTCTCTCATAATTGCTCTTACCACAGCCACGGCCTCGGAATCAATCATCTGTTGCGGTGAGATGGTGGTAAAGTACGCCAAATTGGTCAGAACATACACCACTGTTACTATGGGCATGGAGATGATAATGGACAGGGGTAGGTTCCTACAAAATCAGTCAATTAAAAAAAAACATAGAATATTACTGTACTGCACAGTAACCTCAAATTCTGCAGACTGTTTGACTGCTCATATGGCGGTGTGGGCATTATTTTTCTTTCTGCATTTAAAATATGTTCCACGCATCCTTCTAATTCTATTCAATCGATCAATAATCTGGTTATATATTGTAAAGGCAGCTAATAATTTGTACCAAGGGGCTACCCTGAACTTAAACATCTTGTCTTAAATGTGGAAAGCTTATTTGTCATCGACTCTATACAGTCAGTTTACCACAATCAAGTTCACTCAAATATGAGAGAAGTAATACAGTAATAAAATAATGGATGCATATTTACAGAAAGGTCTGTACTAATATTTAACACAACCTTTATCATTAATGAATTACCTTTCTGGATTGATCATTTCCTCAGTGACGTAATTCAGGTAATTCCTTTATAATAAGAAGGTAAACACAATAGAAAATGACTGTATCAAGACAGGCAGCGTTTTACTGGTGATACATATATTCAAGAACGTGGATTTGAAATAAAGGTCCAGAATGTTGGAAATGACTTACCAGCCTCCAAAAGCAAAGAGGCCACTGTACAGAGCCAATACCATGTTGTCAACCCCCATTTTACTGCCATCAAAAGCCAATTCGGGTGTCAGGTACGGCACATTCCCTGGGCAGACATATAAATGGAGGGTACGTCATTGCTGAACACAGTTGATATAGTAGATGGATGTCTCAAAGTACACAGAAATGTACAGTTTATTTCCAAAGAGAACAACATAGAATAAATCTCACTCACTGTTTTAATTAGATCACATTTTTACAGGACGTATCTAAAAAATGAAGACATAACAGGCAACCACCATAATAAGGCCAATTTGTTTCAGTCTGTCCATTACACTGTTGACAGACATGACATTTTAGAGAAAAGATAAGAATCCATGTCCTCAGCTCTGACAGTCTGTGAACAGCTGAACCTTTACTCTGCATGCCATTGAAGTAATGTCTGAGAAGTTGACATTTCAAGACCTTTGACCAAAGCAAACCTACATCCATTCTCTTATCTAATTTTCACCATCCCTGGTAAAATAAAATGGTTAAATGTAAGCAGTGTGATTTGGTGTTGCAATAAATTAAAACGCATTTGAAAAAAGACCTGATGTTCCTGACAATCTTCTAGTCTACCTTGTCTTTTCAAATGTAAATCATGTTCCTTTTCATTCAGTATATTTCCAAATGCATTATTTCACCCTCTGCCCTTCCCTATTAAGCCACATGACTCCAAATGAACACAGCACAGGCTCAGTCGGCTAAGACTGCCTCATGGTTTCCATGGCAACCATGGCAGAGTGTAATGTGGTTTACAATGCTGTGCCGCTGTGAGCAGCAGATGTGAAGCGAGCTATGCCAGGCTTTCTCCTAGAACTTGTGTGTTTAGTATAGGAAGAGAGTGAATTACAGAATAGGTATAATTATATAGTTTGTGATCACAGGGCGTAACAATAAGAAATGTGAATACATGAACTGTATGTATTTAATTACATAAATTTGGCTCATCCTATCAAAAAGTAATAAATAATAATTGATTGTCCATTATTTATTGCAGAGAAAGGATGAAATACCTTAAACTATTGAAAACATCAAACACAAAGGCTAAATCACATGGTTGTGAATAGTGACTGTAAGCCTAGTGTTCTCATTCAGCCATTGTGAGCTCAAAGAACAATTTGCTTGGTTGAGCTCATTAACATGACTAGCAATGTGATCAGTCATAAATGTGAAAGAACTCTTAACAATATAATTTTTTTTTTACAAAGGATAATATCACTACAATATCTGTGATGACCTGAAGATGGTTGGTCTGTGTCTCGAAAGTAAGCTCTGGAGTAAAGAACCTACGGGGGTTGGTTTCGCATATTCATATTTTATCAAAGCAAAAAAAGCCTGTCTACAAAATCTGAGGTTTTGGCAACAGAGTACAAGGCCCAGGCTAATTTGAGAGACTAAAGTTGGTCGATCTTACCCGTGGAAATCTGTATGAAGCCAAAGATGATGATGATGACTAACGCCAGAAGCTTAGAGGCGGTGAACAGGTCCTGCACCTTGGTGGCTGCTCGGACACTAATACAGTTGACAAACGTCAAGGAGGCTATGGGAAAAGAATACAGGGAGGACCTTTAGACTTATGTTTAGTATGCCTAAGGCGCACAAAGCAAGCCCACCCTTATCCTCCCCCCCACTACTTACTGAGACACAGGCAGGCAATGAGCTTGGCAGGACTGTCTGGCACGGGGCAGTCTGGGTACAGCGGTTTCAGCAGGTAGGTAGCAAACACTAGTGACACCACGTACTGAGACGACGGTCGGATTATCAACATCTCCACCCACAGCTTCAGGAAGGCAGCCAGCTCACCATACACCTCTAAGATGTAGGTGTAGTCTCCCCCTGACTTGGTAATGGTGGTACCTAGCTCAGCATAGCACAGAGCACCCATGGTCGAAATCACGCCACACACCGACCACACTATCAGGGAGAGGCCAGCCGAGCCTACCTCCTTGACCACACCAGTTGGCGTTATGAAGATGCCTGAGCCAATGATGGTGCCAATGATCATGCCCACACCATTGAAGAGAGTGATGCTACGTTTGAGCTCAATGTTGTTTTTGGGTGAGTCCTCTGTAGGGGCAAGAGTAGTGGGCTTGGGGCTGGTAGGGGATGGGGAATTGGCCAGCGCTGGACTTGCCTCATCCTGGACTTCTTCAACTGCTGCAGAAAGATAGTGAGAAAGAGGGCATGAAGTCCTATAAGAGTCATTTAAAGCCTTGTTGAAGAAAATTGCATTGTGCATGCATGCGAATTGAAGTATTTTGTTCTTGTAAATAACATCAGAAAGAGAGTAGAGTGATAAATAATCTGATTGTGAACACACTGGAGTTTAACCACCCTGTAAAAGACCACTACATATTCAATTATTTTGGGGTCTCAGGTAATCTTTTGACAAAATATATTCTCATTCCAGACCTTTCGACAGGCTTTCAAAATACTAAATAAATAAATAAATAAATAAACGACACACCCAGGTAGCTGTAACACCTCTCTGGAGAGCTGCTCACATTTGAAACGATGTTGCATCATACCATGCTAAAGCACATGCGCCTGAGTGTGAGTGTGTGTGTGTGTGTGTGTGTGTGTGTGTGTGTGTGTTAGGTGTGTGTGTGTGTGTGTTAGGTGTGTGTTTAAGGCTAAATGCCGTCAGCGATGCACCTACCCTCCATCTTCTCCTGGCTCACAGTCTTGGTGAAACTCTCTCGGCTGCTCCGTGATTTCAGCTCTGGTTCCGCCATCCTTATTTTTCTTTCAGTCTGTCTGGTGTTATCTCAACCGTCTCCTTCCTTTATGCTTCTTTACCCCCCACCCCCTCCCCCTTTGGCTTATTGTTCCTCACTCTCTCACACACACATGTGCACTTAATCTTTCTTTCACTATTACAACCGTCCTTAGACACGTTCTCTCTCTCCCCTCCCTGCTCTACCTTTGTCTTTCACTCAGACACTGTCCCATTATCACACAAGTTATACGATCTTTATCTTCATCCCTCACAGATGCTTTCTCCCTACCTCACAAAGCTTTCCCTCTGTTTTTTTCTCTATCCAGTATGATAGTGCAGAAGCCAAAAGAGGTCGACAACAGCTTGGGATGCTGGATCGAATGGTGATGCTGACCAATGAGCCTAGGTCCAGTGCCTCTCCCACTCCCTATGAATGATGGGAAAGCTCAGCCAGCGGGATTGAAGTAGGTCAGTGGGTAGCTTGTGGGGGAGCCACCAAGTGACGCTGTCATATCTTAGTGTTGAGTGTGGGCTGTGACAGAAAGAGGAACACGCTAACAAAGGATGCTAGGGCATTTTCACTCCACCTAGTGGATTTCAGGGGAAAGTATTCTCTTTGTCCTTTCTCTTCGTGCTGGAGGGTTAATACATAGAAATAAAATGGAGACTATGCCTAGGTATATTTCAGTAGCCTACATTTCCTAAAACTTTGAGGGGTCTGTGGCTGCCCAATCTTTTACGCTGAATTATGTGTTATGGACCGGCCCGGGGTCCGTTGAACAATGATTTACTTCCGGCGCGCTAATTCAAAATCGATAAACTATTTGTAAATTATTACTATTAAACCCAGAATTTCTACTCGGCATTTTATTTTATTAATGGACTGGATATATTTACGTTTTGTGGAATTTAAGTTACCAGGACGGTTTCAGTTTTTTTGTCAACTAGATGGCACTATAATAATATGTAATAATTTGTTCATTCTGCTTACGCTCATAAAATGGATATTCCGAGAATGAGCCCCGTTCTGTTTCGCACTCGCTGGAAACTACTTGCATTCCTATCGCATAGACAAACATCGACTGACAGAGACCAAGCTCAGTTCGAGAGAACTTCTCAGCTTTAAACGGTCCCGGGTCAGTCAACAAGCTGCAATCACGCAGGGTAATTTCTACCATGGGTCCGGGGACTTTCCCCTAGGCAAATTTAGAGAAACTATATTCTCAGCGAGTAGCCTAGATAGCAAGCCTTCTGAATACCCGGATGCAGTATACGCAACCCACGCTAATAAAGACTTAAAATATTATGCAATGTACGGTTATGGTGTAGTTTGTAATTTCAATATTTAGCTTTAAAGAGCACTCGAAATACTGTTAAAATTACGTATTCTCAAAACTGATTTGTTGATCAAATTTCGAATCGTTATTTCAATCGGTATTGGAGAACTAGCCCAAATGAAAGAATAGGATTATGGGATTGTATTAAGACACGCCCTTACAATTGTTTCAACGTATCGGAAGAAAGTGAATATAGTCCTGATTTAGGTATATAAAATAGGCTATAAATGGAACTATAAACTGTAAATTCTACAATTTCCCTTGGGACCAATAAAATATTTTACATACCATTTCCATTATAAACATCAAACTCGAAGTAAAAACACAAACAAACAAATCAATAAAGATATCCTAAAATGTACATCATAAAAAAAGACTGAAAATTGATGTTTAAAAAAGTAAAACTTTACCGAATGGTATCTAGTGTTTGGCCACAATGCATATGTTCTCACAATTATGATTGCAGGATATTAAAATAAATAATAAAATAATTTTTGTAATGAAACTTGATCATCTAAGAACTCACTAACAAATGTATCATGTAACAAAGTCGAGTCCATTCCTTTTTTAAATGAAAATAAGTCTTAACATTGTCCATAGTTGTTGGTTACTCCTTTTTTAAATATTCCGTATCAGATGAGCACCACTGTTTTTCTGTTATCAGGTTTACAGGCTTTCTGCAATGCTGCAAATCGAAATTGTAAACTGTCTCTTTGTACTACAGATCCCCAAACGTTTTGTATTTTAGTTAGATTTGATTAATTAGATTCAGCTGTATAACGTCTCAAATACATTGGATTGTGTGTGTGTGTGTGTGTGTGTGTGTGTGTGTGTGTGTGTGTGTGTGTGTGTGTGTGTGTGTGTGTGTGTGTGTGTGTGTGTGTGTGTGTGTGTGTGTTCTAAAATACATTGCCAACAATAGGCTTTCTGTCCCTGGAGCACTTAGACTGTTGTGGTTGAACAAATTGTTGTTTCTTCTTTTCTGGAAACTCTAGACTAGAGTAAGGAATGCACAAACTTCCTGCTGCTGCCTTTGGCACTATGGTTTTCTACAGCATTCATATGCAAAATTCTTATGAATATGATTTTCAATGATCTCCTGTTCAACGTATTAGGCCCAGTATTAGGTACGCTACGTTTTAATTGATTATTGTGAATTCATTTATATTTTAAATATTTAACTATTGATGTGGCTTTAAAACACAAAAGATTGATCATGGCCATTGTGTACGTCTTACCCTTTACCACAATTGAATAATACTTTTTTAACAGTGATATTCCAAACTATTGCTGTGTTGTAATCATGTTCTCATTTGATGTTTTATTTACTTTAGATCAGATATTTTAAGTGGTTAGCTAAGAATACCACTACTATTAGTATATTTACAATCTATTTCATAGTGCAAAAAAATCTAGCACGAGAATTGTCCTTGAAGCTCTTGTGGTAGCAAATTTGAGCTGTTGTTCCAATGTGGGAGAAGGGTCAGCGTGAAGACCAGGTCACCAAAGGAATAGCATGCGCCTTTGTGAGACACTGAAGGCCAGTGTAACACAAAAGGGAGATGAAGTTGTGTTCCTAAATGCGTTCATTCAGACAGTCTTTTCAATATTGGGAGGTAACACGTGTTTCCCCTTGACCAATGGAATGATTAATTCATTAATGATGATTAATTACTTACTAAGTTGTTAGACTGAACTGACTGTTGTCATTTTTATGTGTACAGACTTGCTCTCTGTACTCATAAATAAAATATATTATTTGTCGTTGTCTCCCTCTGTTTGATTGGTTATTTTCTGTGACAAAGTGAAAATATTAATGACACTCTTAAACAGGATTATGACACCACTAAAACCTGAACTCAGATTTCCAAAACCCCAATCAGGAGTAACTGAATGATATTATTATTGGTTGTGTGAATATAAATAATGCAAAAATAATCAAGTCATGGATTTTATTTCAAGACAAAATAAAAACCCACGTAACTACAATAACCTTCTCTTTTAAAAATAAATTGGGTGAATAATGGTCACATAAAGAGAGATTGTTCACAATTGTTCATTCCTGTATCACAATAATCAACATTGTTATAAAATCTATACACACGGTGTATTACCATTACTATTGTCAATTCCTTCCTTAAGCAGTTACGGCTACTATTAGTCGTTGGAGTATATTAACATGTATATATATATATATATATATATATATATATATATATATATATATATATATATATATAATCTAAAAATACTTCCACAACCACCTCTATCTGACTGTATTAGCTTTACTTTTCCATTTAAAAAAAATAAATTAATATATTAACACTATTATTCCTCCAGCCACGCTCATCTTTTTTTCCATCCTCTCATATTACCAAACTATTTTTAATGACACATCATAAATAGGAGATTCTTTTACATTGTAGGTCCATTCGTAAATTTTAATTAGTCAGTCCACATATAGTCACTTCAACAGTAACGGTGCAGCAGTGGCAAATTTAATATGCAGACCCTTACATTTCACTGAAAATCTTTGAACACACTATCTATGAGCCACTTAAACATCCATAATGATGCTCCTTACTAGAGCTTTTTAGGAGACAACATTGCACAATACAACAAGTAGAACATAGAAAATGATGTTGTTGTCCTCTCGATTTCATAGGTCTATCATAGGTTTATCTTAAATAAAAAAATCAAATAAAAAATTATCAAATCATTACTGTAAACACAACAGTCACATAATATCCTCTTAACTAGTGTATTTATGTTGTTTTAAAGGAATGTATTGAGAAATTACTAAAACACATGCACATATTTTTTTACATTCTATTTACACATCACAAACCGTATAGTTAAGTAATGTACCAAAATAGTTCAGAGGAAAAATTATTATCTACTGTAACACAACAATTATTGCATTTATTCAAATTTTTTTATGTTTCTGATGACTGATTCTACTAGGCAGTCATAGTTAAAACATGCATAGGGTCATTTTCAGTGTTTGTATAAACTGATTATGGCATTTGTAAGCCATGACAAAAAAAGAGACAAATTAAATTGTTATGAACAGCATAATTGCATTAGCATATCGTACTGTGTCACGATGTCAGTTGTTGTTCATAATCCACCAGGAAGCTGAAAAGGAGCCACATTTTCAATAAACAAAAACATTTGCCAGCAAATATACCTGGGGCTTCATTTATAAGCATGGCATTAGCACAAAATATGGCCAGAATATGGCGTGCGCAGAGCTCCATGCACAAATCGGGATATGCTAAACCAGCACCTATGTAAAATTGTTATTTTATCCAAGAATATTTAAGACCATGTATACATTATAGAGTCTGGAAAGTTTCGAACACACTAAAGATATGCACTTGGTATCGTTAAACCACTAAATGAAATTACCATGGGGGGGATCCTCAAGCTCGTTAACGTGCGCGCCAAATTAATAGAGTTCTGAATCATAATTGAAATGTGTGTCATATGCCAAGTTTGTAAATCAAGATTATTTTTTAATAAATGAGGCCTCAGGTGTAGTACTATTTCTTTCTAGATAGAGAGAGATACAAGCTTAAATTAATATTAGTTACATTAAATATTCATTAAATATCCATTGAAGACAAATCAGTACACCATCAAACCCCACAATTATGAATGAATGCATTAATTTGTCTAAAGTATTGTGCCTACCTGGAAGAAGCATTGTAGAAACCATCTCTGGGTCTTCCAGTGAATCAATCATGCAGCCTTGGAAGGTCTTGCTGACGGTGGATTGTAGGTAGCTTAAAATAAAAGGCACAGAAAAAAAGTAGCTTGGGTAGCTTTACTAAACATTGTAAGTACAATAGTACTTAATACTAGCTACCGTTGCCTGGTCAGTCCACCTACTTTGGACAGTGGTTAGAATTTGGTATGTAATTCAAAATGTGTAATCTGATACATCAGTGTCAATGGTGTTACCGGAACGTCAGAGGGAATCCAACAAACTTACCTCATCCAAGAAAGACGGTCCTGCCAAAACTCATACATGATGAAGCAGGATCTGTCTGGAATGATCTGGACTGACAAACTGAAACGAAGACAAACACATAAAGAATGTGTCTGTCTGGGGCTGTGTGTGTGTTTATTATTATTACTATAATTATTATTAAAGCAATCTATAGGCAAATCCTAAGGTATACAAAAGACCGTTAAAAGGCAGGGAGACATACTGCAAGTTGTTGATCTGACTGCTGGTGGCATCAGCGTAGATTTTGAGAGCCTGCTTAAACTCCTCTATATCTCTCTCCTTCACAGACATCTGTCTCTGTACCAGTAAGATGTTCTAGAGGGAGATGAGAAGACAGAGCAATGCTTCCGACTAGTAGCCTTTAGACAAATGTTCTTGCAGCATACCTAATGCTAAAGACCAAATTCCCGTCAATAAGATAAATGTTGCGTCTTAAATAAAAAAAAAATATTTCCCAACATTTTCCATACTGCAGACCGAAAAGCATTTAAAATGTTATTTTAGCTCTGATAACCTAGAGTCACCAAATTTGGTGTATCAGGTCATCAGGATTTCATCAAAACAGAAAACACACAAAAAAAAATACTAATACTAATGATTATTAAATAATGAGTGGAATTTAAGGACATTGCTTTATCACGTAAATGGATATAGTTTAATCATTGTCACATTCACCCTACAAGGAAGCAATATTTGGTACTGATATATATTGATATATTGGTATTGTTACAGCCACAGCCGTACCCCAGCATCTTCTCGTGTTTCTGTGTGTTTCCTTCTCTTTCTGCGCTCCCTGCTGGTCTCTCTGTGTTTGTGTGTGTCTGTGGCATCTATCTCCCCCTCTCCCCTGGTTCCCAGCTCCATCAACACACCTGCTCCTCGTTGCCATCAGCTCACCTGCTCAATCAACTCATCTACTCAACAGTAGATCTACTCCGGTTTTTCATCCACTCATCGTAAGATTGTTGTTCCCGTTTCAGCGGTAGTGATACCGCAGACCTTTCTAGTTCAAGTGACTATTTCTTTGTGTTCCAATTCCTTGTCTGTACTAATCATTTTTCTTTCTGCTCGGGACTATTCTTCGTCTGCTTGCCTGCCATTACATCATACCCACGCCATTCACCATCGCTTCTCACCTCCTAGCTTTCCACCACAATACACCTCCTTAAATGTAATTTTATCTCTTGTGCCTGCTTTGCGCTTGAGTTCGCTCTGTACGTAACTATATATACGTACATTACTGTATAACTGGCTTCACATAATAATGTACAGTTATCAGTTATTTGTTGAATAGAAATTGGGGAACCTCCACCACCATCTGTATTCTACTACCATCACTCATAATGTTAAACCAAGGCTTCTATACATTTCACAAATAACACCTTTAAATTAAAGTACTGGGATGGTCTGAGTGGAATCTCAGCCAGTGGTGAATGAGAACTCGCTGTTTTTAGTATAATAAAACACAGAGCCAGGATTGGCAACCTCAGTCTACTGATTTTTATAGAACTAATTTATTTTTTGCAAATAATAAGTAAAATTATAAAGTTAATAAATTGCTGTACATAGTTAAACTTGTTAAAATAAGAGTTTGTAGGATTCATAGCCAAGTTGTACATGCTGTTTGTTTAAAAGTTGGACTCACCGAATTATATGTGCCAGCTAATGTGTCTTCCTTGTGAGGTTCAAGATGTGGACTCTGCAAATGGAGGCACACATTATTTAAATTATGTGCAGGACAAGCTTTAACACTGAAACTGATTAACACAATATAGCACAAGCATGACTATTTACTGTGTGCCTTTAACATTGACATTTTATTTTGACATTGATTGTTGGCTAATCCAATACAGCCTTAAGACAGTATTGAAATTGTTCAACTAAAGCTTTTTATTTTTGGTGGATTTACTGTACTCTTAATCAGTCAATATTAAATCTTCCATTTTCCTACTAGTGCACCACTGCAAAACACTACATAATAGTGTATCAGAAATACAGAATGTAGTATGGGTACGAGTAAATCCTATAAACACTGTCTCAATATAATGCAGCAAAAGATTAATTTTGTTCATTTTCAATGCATACAAATCTTTTGGAATCGAAGCCTACATCAAATTACTGTACTGCATGATAAGTAAACAATCTGCATCCATCATATACTATCGTTCTATCAGAAGGCACACCTATCCTCCAGTTGCAGTATTGTGTGGCTGTCTAAAACAATCAATAGAAATATTCTCTCAATAGAAATATACATATAGAAATATACATATGTACACATACCTCATATTCCAGCTTGTCTATGAGTTGCTGCAGACGATTGATCTGGGAACTCCAGTGGTTATCTGGCTCCACACTGACCCCTGACCACCAAAAAAGACAATGTCAGTCAACAACCACATTAGAACCACACCATCATGTCACAATTATAATGTTCCATTTTTATTTCTAATTGTATATCCTTCATTATAATTTTTATTTTTTCTTTCTTTTTTTCTTTCCAACAGTCACTGTGGTTGTAATTTGGTGTATGTAGAGGCTGTGTGGATGTACCTGTGGTGAGCATGCCAGAATAGGGGTCTGTGGGAGACAGGCACACATTCTTCTGGATACGTCGGCCTGGACGTTTGGTCAGCTTTTGGAGGGACAGATCTTCTGGCTTATTCATAATTTTTTGGCCACTGCAGCTCTGCTCCTCCACGGCCTTCATAGCACAGTCTAGTGAAGACTGAAGGGATTGCAGCTGAGTAGAGGTCTCTCTGAGCAGGAAGCGTGTCACAAACTGGCCCAGCACTGACGAGCCCTGGTACTCCTGGACATAAGGGCATGGGGAGGGGCAAAGCTCAAGATATGCAATACATACGCCATGTCGTCAAAAATATTGAAATTTGCTTGAAAAATATCGATGAAATGCAAGATCGTCAGTCGATCACACCAAGCCAACCTAAGATCTCTCATCTTGCATGAAAAGGTAGACAATAATGTTTGAACATTTAAAATTGCAATGCTAGTCAATACAATATTTAGTGAAAGAGAAGTGGAGAGTAAATGGCACCATTTCACTAAATTAATTATTTTGTAGCGAATCTCACTGAAAAAAGCTTCCATGTGCTCTTCCATGTTCCATTGTATTTTTTTCAGAAATGTACCTATAAAACAACGTTAAATAGAAGGTTCTATATAAAAAATATTTCAGAAATGGCAACCCATTGTATAGGTTGATTGGATTCCTCATCCTATTGCAACATAATCCCTAAAGTATAGAGAGGAAATATTAGGAGAGTGTGACAGAGAGCCGTTTATCTGTGGTCTAGCTCTGTCAGCAGAGGACGACTTACGTCAGACAGATTGGAGTGCCGAGGGGCTCCTGTCAACTCTGAGTATTGTCAAGTCATCCTTACTGCTACAGATGAGACATTAATCATGCCATAACAACGCACGCTCTAATACACATGCTTCTGATGTCTCTTGTCTAAGAAAATCAGGCGTTTGCTTATGGGCTTAACATGAAGATCTGAATGAGGTTGAGCAGAAGTTCTTTTAATGTTGTTCTCAACGCCATGCTGGGAGCAACCTACAGTGCATCCGGAAAGTATTCATACCCCTTCACTTTTTCCACATTTTATTATGTTACAGCCTAATTCCAAAATGGATTAAATAAAAAAAAATTCTCAACATTCTACACACAATACCACATAATGACAAAGTGAAAAAAGTTTTTTTGAATTTTTTGCAAATGTATTAAAAATATAAAAATAAAATATCACATGTACATAAGTATTCACACCCTTTACTCAATACTTTGTTGAAGCACCTTTGGCAGCAATTACAGCCTCAAGTCTTCTTGAGTATGATGCTATAAGCTTGCCACACCTATTTTGGGGCAGTTTCTCCAATTCTTCTTTGCAGATCGTCTCAAGCTCCATCAAGTTGGATGGGGAGCGTCAGTGCACAGCCATTTTCAGATCTCTCCAAAGATGTTCAATTGGGTTCAAGTCTGGGCTCTGGCTGGGCCACTCAGGGACATTCACAGACTTGTCCCGAAGTCACTCCTTTGTTATCTTGGCTGTGTGCTTAGGGTCGTTGTCCTGTTGGAAGGTGAACCTTCGCCCCAGTCTGAGGTCAAGAACGCTCTGGAGCAGGTTTTCATCAAGGATCTCTCTGTACATTGCTGCATTCATCTTTCCTTTGATCCTGACTAGTCTCCCAGCTCCTGCCGCTGAAAAACACCCCCGCAGCATGATGCTGCCACCACCATGTTTCACTGTAGGGATGGTATTGGCCAGGTGATGAGCAATGCCTGGTTTCCTCCAGACATGACGCTTGGCATTCAGGCCAAATAGTTCAATCTTGGTTTCATCAGACCAGAGAATTTTGTTTCTCATGGTCTGAGAGTCCTTTAGGTGCCTTTTGGCAAACTCCATGCGGGCTGTCATGTGCCTTTTACTGAGGAGTGGCTTGCGTCTGGCCACTCTACCATAAAGGCCTGATTGGTGGAGTGCTGCAGAGATGGTTGTCCTTCTGGAAGGTTCTCCCATCTCCACAGAGGAACACTGGAGCTCTGTCAGAGTGACCATCGGGATCTTGGTCACCTCCGTGACCAAGGCCCTTCTCCCCCGATTGCTCAGTTTTGCCGGGCGGCCAGCTCTAGGAAGAGTCCTGGTGGTTCCAAACGTCTTCCATTTGCGAATGATGGAGACCACTGTGCTCGTTGGGACCTTCAATGCTGCAGAAATGTTTTTGTACCCTTCCCCAGATCTGTGCCTCGATACAATCCTGTCTCGGAGGTCTACAGACAATTCCTTGGACTTCATAACTTGGTTTGTGCTCTGACATGCACTGTCAACTGTGGGACCTCATATAAACAGGTGTGTGCCTTTCCAAATTATGTCCAATCAATTGATTTTACCACAGGTGGACTCCAATCAAGTTGTAGAAAACTCTCAAGGATGATCAGTGGAAACGGGATGCACCTGAGCTCAATTTTGAGTGTCACAGCAAAGGGTGTGAATACTTATGTACATGTGATATTTTATTTGTCTATTTTTAATACATTTGCAAAAAATTCTAAAATACTTTTTTCACTTGGTCATTATGCGGTATTGTATGTAGAATATTGAGATTTTTTATTTATTTAATCCATTTTGGAATTAGGCTGTAACATAATAAAATGTGGAAAAAGTGAAGGGGTATGAATACTTTCCGGATGCACTGTAATTATAGTTTCAGAGAGTCTGAGTTTGCTATGCATCAGCTGTTTACATTTTAATCCCCAATGTACGTATCATTACTTTTCTGCTTAATGTGGCTGGAAAATTTGATTTGAATTGTTGCAAACTAGAACCGAATATTTAAAGGTAAGTTATATGGGTTTTATAGCAAAACTATGACAAAGAGCAGGTTTTTACTTCTTGTCTAGAGACTCGAGTCTACACTATCATGCAGTTCTGATTAACTGAATGCTTTAGTGCTTGTAAATGTGATTTATGCTCTCCAATGACTTGATCGAAGGTCCAATTGGTGCTGGTAGGTGACTAGAAAAGGCAAGGCTGTCACAGGTTAAAAGGTTAATGTGTGAGAGCCTTCTGGGTGCTGCTATTGGATAATTGAGAAGTGAGACATCTCAGAATTCCCCCACTGCACTCATCATGGCTGAACGTGACAAAAGACAAAGGCATTCTGTACCTGGTGGCTAAGCCCATTGACGCATTTGAACCTATCTCTTTTTAGTTAAGCTTACCCTATCTATATCCTCCTCAAGTTAATTCATCTATCCAATCAAGCCACAGGATTACTTAATTAACTTATGAATCCCTACAAACTAAGGTCGTTTAGTTAGGATCATCCTTTCAGTCCTCAGTCATTAAATCACATCATTATCATAAGTGATAACATAGCAATAACAACAATAACATATGTTGCTAAACATATTTCCCATTACTAAAGCATTATTGTTATGATTAATATGGTATGACACTGTAGAGTTGCCATGATCACATACCTCTTTAGTTTTATCCATGGCCTTCAAGATGGCAAAGTTCAATTTCTCCAGCGCAGACAAAACGTTCATATACTCCCCCAAGTGTGGGGAAAAGTATTCTGAAACAGGGCATGTTAACATGTGGGTTAAAACAAATGCATAGTTTGTAACTTTAACATGCGTGGTTCTGCATGGCTTCAGACCGTAAGAGTTATATTTAAAATATCTGCCTTTATTACTTACAGGGAACTCGGAGATAGTGCTGGTAAATACTCAAATGACATTGTTTAAGAAATATATATTAATAAGAGTCAACTGTTAGATCACTTGATCACTTGACTCCTGAGACATGCATTTGACTCTTCTACTGCAATGAAAGATAAAACAATTATCTGCTGAACCACGTAGTAAGTCAGAAATACAGAGCAGTAGGTAAATTATAATTGAATGCTTATATTTATTTTGGCAGAATACCAACCCTCACGGTGGTCATCAGATATAAGGTATATAAAAAGCCCATACAGTATGTTAGGGGGGAAAAATGCAGGAACAACTTTGTGAGTGCAATTAGTAAAACATTTCTACAAGTCAAAAGTACCTGAGAGCTTGTCCGTGTCTAGGTTGCTGAGATGAAAGAACGTCGTTGAAAGAAAAGACGATAAAAAACAAGTTAATGGAGACAGGAAAGATTAAGGTTAAGAATCCCAAGGTCAGGCACTTCTGTTATCACTGAACCTTTTCCAGATTGGGATATGTGGTATAGGAAAAGAGAGCTTCTTTGATCATAACTCTAGCATGTTGTTATAAGTGTACAAAAAAGGTGATGGATTTTAATGCAGGCCACCGGTAAATCGTCATTTTTGGCTAAAAACACGAAAGTCGTCTCTTTCACTGCATACCTTCCATGTAAATATTTAAGTTAGGTTTAATACTGCAAATCATGAAAACACACAATTTTTTTTAAATAATACCATGTAATAAAATTATACAATTACAATCAAGGTTTCCTCGACAAACACTTACATTTGATGGTTCTGAATAACCAGCAGTTATCATAGTGTACTAATATGACACAGACAAAACAATACAATACCATTTGTGTGTGTAAATTGGCTGCACTGTAATAGCTGTGGTAAAAACCGGAGGCTTGTGTTCTAGTTACAAGACCAGGAATAAAATATTCAGGCCATATTTTCTTTTGAAGTATGGAATAGACAAGCCCCGCCAACTGCAGGAGGATGGCGGGGGAGCCAGGGATTGCGGATAAGGAAGAAAGAAGACTCCCAAAGGCAGATGATCTTACTCTGTCTTTTTCTTGTCGATGGAGTAGTACAGCTCTTGCATCTGCTCCTCAGTTAGGATACCGTCGGCAAAGTATGACTGGAATTCCTCCAAGGACAGTCTACCGTCATCTGGCAAGAACACACGAAAATGTCACTAGTGAGTTTAAATGTAATTTCCTTAATTAAATCAAATCAGATCAAATATATGAGAACATATACGTTTTTAATCCGGATGGTCAAGCTTGTAATAAGTAAACTTCCAACAGAGACCCAAGACAGTAAAAATCTCATTATCATCCCCCCAATGCTTAGTTTAAAGCTATCTTTTCAACATGTGCTGGGTGCTGCACATATTGGCTGATATGAGCTGTTTCCGCTTGTTACATGCTCTTTATAAAAAGTATACATTTTACTATAACTAATTAACTAATTGATAAACCGTAGCTTTAAGCTCACTAACTTTTTACATGATGCACATACAGGAAATGTCCTTCTTTCGCCAGCACTGCCGGTACATTTCAAGTAGCTCAGTTTTGCTGAGGGCATCCTGTAGCCAAAAACGTTCTACTGCAGTCAAATTAATTTATTCAAAGGACCATCATGTTTCAAAAGAAGAACGATGACACAAACAGCTCTGTAAAGGGTTCAATATATTACCTGTGTCTACTAAGAATAATAGTTACAAAGTTTGTTTGGTGACAAAAATTTGCTATTATCTCTTGGTTAACCTTTCATAGGTAGTATGCTTCTAATTAATTATTACAACACTAAAAAGGCAACACAGTTACACTATTTACCTATTGATTAAATTAAGGATTTTGGACAGTATATTATTTATTACATTACATATGATCCAGGGATTAAAGCAAAAAATAACTAACTGAAATGTTGTTTTCAAGCCATGTCATATTACCCATCTGCAATTTCTAAAACAAGTTACAGTGGATGTGTTATGCAGTGGCAAGTGGCCAGAACTCATAATGCAGTATATCTGTAGTGCTCAAGGCACATCATGGCAGCCCACTTATTGTTGCTTGGTAGGAGATTTTGTCTCGAGGGTGCCGAACACTGGAGCTATATGAACGCCACAAAGGGCTGTGCTGCAATTTGAAGATAACTATTGCAACAACGCACATACATTCTTTGTAACATGCATATAGAAAAAGATAACGATATTTATTTTTATGACAAATTCAGGTTAAGTTAGTTAAACTGTCACAAGCGCACCAACACGCCTAGGAGGAGCTCATACAATGCTTGAAATTAAATCCTATCTATTTCACCTGTTTCTTGTCGATGTCATTGTCTCCACCTTTATTGTTATGCATTCTGTTTTTATTTAAATTATTTTGTTCCTAGGCCTAAGTCCTCTCAGGGGACTGGGGAACCAGAGTGGGAACATTAATTCGTTCTTAAGCCTTATTAACACTTAACAAATGTGTATGGATTGAAAACAACAAGCATGCATACACATTACCATAAATGGCATTAGTAAACAACATACTATATAATGTAATACACAACATCCAACATTAAAATATATTATTGCAAAACAAACCTTGTATCCATATAAAATGTTGATATCACCTACTGTCAAATATAATATAGTTGTATAATAAATAATACATTCATTTGTAAATTGGTTTGGATATTATAAACATGGAACAATCTATAAAGAACCTAAGGGACATTCTTAAACAAATATACTGTAATAAAGTATAAACACAACTACCAACAAACGCTTTGTAGTTTTCTTTGTGTAAATTTCACCAAAGAAACAAACTCTTACAACGAAACAAAATTAGTAGCGTTAAAACTACTCTGAAATATAGTGGCTATTCAATTCAAATAACATCAACTTTTATCAAAGGTTTTCTCATACAAGTCAACAAGCCATGCATAAAGCACCAATTAATTCTGTCTCATATTAATACATTGATTGAATCTTTGCGCTTGCACCTTAATGGGGTTGTTAAACAACTGTGCACCCATCTATTCATGCACTATAAGTATTGATAGCCCTGAATGCCCTGTGCTCAAGTAGGCACGCGTTGTTGCATAACATGTCCTGCTCCAAAGTAAGCTATCCAAAATGAATTACCATTGGGATTAATCATCACACAACACTTTATTTCGAGGTATAAATAAAACATTTAAGAAAAAACAAAAGTCTTTTTGTCACAGCTGTTACATTTAGCAATTTCTAAATGAGGGTGGTACCACAGCCTCTGTGCCCTACAATAAGAGACATGTCAAAGAGACATTCATTCTGTGTTGTGCTTGTGCGCAATTGACAGTTGTTTTCTTGAATAGTAAGCCTGACTGGTTGAGACCATTCAAGCGCAGTGGAAAGGTTAGATTTTCTCCAAATATTTTTTTAAATATTATCTCTAACAGCTCTAACGAGGAAGTGACAACAATAATTTCCAAAACCATCTGATTAGGATTTATTTTGTTGGTCTTCCAACATGATTGGATTGTTTGAGTATTAATAAGCGAAATGAGTCACAAAGATTCCCTCCATCTGTAACTATAGCAGTGATCACTTCAGTGATCACCTCAAGTTGGTAACGAAGCCAAAGCTAAAGTTCAGGTATGTCAATCTCAGTGCAATCCTTCAAATCAAGTCAGCCACCCTTTGAATAAACCCTTCATCTAAAAATTAATCCCTTGGTGCATCTTTTCATAAATTGTCCCTAATTAGGACGAGGCAGACTTTTTATAAAACAAGGTGTTTTACATACTCACCATTTTTGTCTGCACGCCGAAATATCTGAAAGGAGAAAAAATATACTGTCAGTGTTTATGGATTTTAATATCATGACAACAGAGAATGTAAAACAAAAAAGATTCTGATTTATTTACCAAGCACTAAACTTATTAATAATAAAGTAGAAAAATAAAGTTAATGTTGTGTACTATTCAGATGTTTTGAAAATTCCTTTTCATTTGTTAAACATTTCAAACTTTCAATTAACTACTGTCATTTGTTTAAGTTTATAACTTTTGTAACTTTAAGAGATAGTTGGCGATCGGAGAAAATATTTCAATCTAACTTTCTTTTTCCACTCCTAAGCAGTGAAAGCAGGGCTCCTGCCTGCAGTTTGAATAAGATTTGCACAAATAAGGGACAGTATGTGTTTTGGATATTAGCCATGTGATTATGAAAACATTATCACTGTTCTCCTTCCATTTAATTTAAATTAAATGTAAACAATTTACAAGTATGTCAATTACTACCTATAAAAAGATATGCTGAGGGTCATACAGGGGTAATGTCTACCAAATGGATAACTGAAATCCCATTTAATTGGAAACTATAAACCTGTTATGCTTATTCCAGGGCAATAGAGGACTGGCAGTTGGAGTGAATGAGCAATGGAAAGAAACACCTAGGGGTACCTTCTAACAGAGTGAATAAATCTAAAGTAATTACACATCACAATGCTGTTCAACTTTTAAAGGAGGCCGGCCAATTCAACAAAATACTGACAAATGTGTTGAAGGTCGCAAACACAAACTGCTCTGAAAATAATGTAAATCCATTAAACCAAACAGTGAGATCTCCAACCCCTTCAATTACATAAACATGGTAACACATTTCTTTCCAGAGACAAAGGTAGAGGGGAATGATGTGGTTACAGATTAAGATCTAAAATAAATAAATTCCAATGACCCCATAGAGAAACAGAGAGCATATTAAGACAAAGTTCCTTGAGCTGATGAGTGCAGCAGCATGAAAAAGGCTTTGTAACTCCAACAGAGCAATGCCAACTGATGCAATTCCAAGATTAGATGTTTTTGATTGCGTATTATATCTCTTAACACGTTGCATTAGGTTCTATCCAAGATGGCCCATTCCAGAGAACTTCCAACGTTTGAGGGTGGATGTTAATTGTAATCAAGCAAATACAAATTCATTGCAGGCAGGTGTCTCCTCCCTGTCCCCATAAAACTTGGAGATTCTATGTCAATTCTATAGCTACATTTTGGTGAATGGCACAAAAAATTATTCTCATCAATGACTGGCAAACAATAAGATTCGGTGAAGAGCTTTTACAATTTATTTGATGATATCAAAAGATTCGCGTTGTACAAATACTTTATTGAAGACAAAAATAGTATCTATTTGGTATTATCTAGCAGTAAGTGGAAGTAATATTAGGCCTTGTAATGTTATGTCCCATTTCGCACAGTCAAATGGCTTTATGCTTACATAATATCAGTAGAAAACATACTTTATCATATATCAATTTATTTACGCAACTCTATAACATACAGGACCAAAGAAAAAATCTGAAGGACATCTGGCTTTACAGTGAAGGCTAGTCTGCTAGCATTTGGTAGTGATGGGGTGACATGGTATTTAACCTAGCACAGCTAACAGAATGGAAACAATATAATCTGGCGACAGAATGGGTTCGAATCAGAGATTGTACTTACATCCTGGAAAATACAGATTCCTTGATTTTGGTTGTTTAGCTGCATCTCCTGTTTTTTTCTAAGATGGTCGTGTTTTGCTGATTGAAGACACATTGTAATTATTTCTGTACATGCCAACATTTTGACACCGAGTGAGTAACCTGTGCGTCGTTTTAGAACGAAAGTCTTAACCTAATGCAATCTTCTGTTTTAACTGGTCCCTCCGATGATGCAGCTGGAACGACGAGTCTCGTTCAGGCAATTGCAATTTTGATTTGACAAGCTACAAACCCCTCCTCTTTAGTGTAACAGTAAGGAGCTATTCATAAAATTCGGAGGAATGCACCATCTACTGGCGAGCACAGTGTAGAAGAGAAACGTGACTAGTACCAAATTAAATATCAACGATTTGACCAAAAAGGTTTACTCTTAAATAGGTTACATTATGAATTGTATTACCTAAGTCTTTTCAGTACAAACACTTAAAATTACAACATTTTGTTTGCTTGTGTACTGACAAATTAATCACCTGGAGTTTGGATTGTTATTATTTCCCCCCAAAATGAAACGTCAGCCTGGCAACTGACAGTGAATAAATTAGATAGGCTATGTATAAATATAAATATACACAATACATACATTAATACACGCATTTATCTGTCTTGCCATAGAAGCCCGTCAAGACCCTGCTAGACGCCTCTTGGGTGTGAACGAAGACTTTTCCTAGAAGACTGCATGATGCTGTCAACGTCACTGTTATAACCTTTGACGACCGATGTAACTCCGCATACCAGGCTACTTGCTGTTTTGAAGTTCGTCCTCAGTGCAGGTCAACAGGTGAGATTCCTAAATTATCATACGCAATATTTATTGTTGAGTAAATTATTTATACTTAAACGCTTATGCACAAATTCTAAGGCAATCTTTAAGTTAATTGCAATTAATTGTCATAGGCAGGGGATTACAAACAACTTTGAATTAGTTTTCATATATTGTCAAATCCCAGCTATCCTGCAAGTGGGCTACAATCAGACTGCAGTGGTTCTCAAATGGGGGTAGGAGTACCCCTGGGTGTACTTTGGAGTACTGTAGGGTATACAGTTTAAAAGAATGTTAATACATATGCATCATGCATTTATGCATAAATCATGCATAATTCCTAACATAAATATGCAATAATTACAATAATTTTTTTTTATGTAAGTTCGATAAACCACATTTTCTATTCAATATAGTTACTTTTAAAAAACGTTTTTTTTCCAAAGTAACAAACGCAATCACTTTCACCATGATGTTTGTTCACTGTGAAGGCAATTTCGCTTTTGACTTTTCATGAGTCTTTCAAAAAATAACAAAGAGACTTACATGCCTAAATGCTAACAATTATCGGTACGGTAATGGGCATGCCTCAGAAGCCTTGTCGTCTTGACCTAATCATGGATGATGCTCTTCGAAAACAGACGACTTTACGATAACTCAGAAACCACCAGAATAAACCACAGATTCAATTACAATCACCTTATCTACTGACCGCAGCCAATTGGGTTATCCTTATACAGCACGTGAATGTTTAAATATAAAAGTTTATTTGTTGTAGCCAGAATATTTTACGTGTAGGCCTAGATTATCTGTTTCTTTTTGCAGATTATGTCTAATTAACATAACTGCTGTAAATGTAAACGTGTACACTCGTACTTTATGTATAGGCTAGATTGTTTTCTTTTAACATTTTTCTTTTTAATTTAGTGAAGAAGTACTACGATATGGTCAATTTGAAGATAAATTCTGAGGGTGATGCAAGACACCAAACCATGTAGCCTACATGCTCTGAGTGATCTTATAATATCTGATAAATGTCTGACCAGCCTCTGCCTTGATGACGTCTTTTTTGGAATCTAACCTAAGCACTTGCAAAACTTGTGCGGTGCGCGCCTGCAAAGGCATGATAAGGACCTTGCCGCACCCATCGGCAGTACACTTAGGCCTACTTACTTTTCAATAATAAAGCTAGATATGACATGATCAATCATAATACTAATACAAAAAATAATAATTATCAAATGTGTAATAATAATGATAATAATAATAATATAATTGTATAATATTATTATATTGTAATAATAATAATACAAATATGCATAACAAGATAAATAACGATAACAATGTTTTTCTTCTTTTTTTTTTAGAATAGAAATAGCCAAGAAGTAATGTCGGCCTATCTGAATCACTGCCCTTTCCTGAAGTCGGCTTCAAAGCCAGCTTTGTGGAAAGCTGGGTCTGTTCTGTTTTCAATGGCTGGCCGATGCCCCATTATCACTCGGCAAATAACTTTCAATGCGGCACAACCACTGGAAACCAGGAATAATGGTTCATCTACCCTGTCCCCAGGCCAGGTGCCCCTAAGAGTGGACACAAAGCGCCTTTTTGCCCATTCAGCTACTCAAGTGGCTGAGCATATATCAAAGGGCTGTCCATTTTTCCCATCTCAGATTGGGATGGTTAGAGCTAGCCCTGAAGTGCAGGAGGATGTATCAGGAACACCCAAAACAGGTTAGAAAAGACAATGAAAACAGACCAAACGCCAGGAACAATCAATATAATCAATTGTGAAATGTTGATTTGTTGAAAGCTTAACATACAATCTTGTAAACATATAGGTGTGAAAAGTCCTACGTTGACAGGGCGCAAGAGCTTTATTGTGCCATCGGTCCAAACTACCACTGTGTCTCACCTCCTCAAAGACAACATGGGTAAGCTACTACTGCACACATTCAGTTAGAATTTTTTTTATGTTCAGGTTGCATAAACTTTTTCAAACTTTATTTTAGTAGGGCCCAGTTATGACTATGATGGCTTCTTTGAAGAGAAAATCTCTGAGAAGAAAAAAGACTACACCTACCGTGTTTTTAAGACAGTGAATCGAAACACAGAAATATTTCCCTTTGCTGAGGACTACTCGTCTGCTGGGAGTGAAGGCTCCCATGTGTCTGTCTGGTGCAGCAATGACTACCTGGGGATGAGTCGGCACCCTAAGGTCCTCAAAAGTATAAGGTAAGAAATAATGAACAACACAGAAAGGATACACATGGCTCTCCAAGTGTTCTTGTTCTTTTCTTACTCTGAGCAAAAAAATTTGTTTTATTTACTTTGTGGTGCTTATTCATAAGTTAATTGTTTTCTCAATCTATAGTCCTTTGTATTCCAAATGTGTAAACATATGTATGTTATCCCTTTTTCAAGAAATGCCCTGGATAAGCATGGTGCAGGGGCAGGAGGCACAAGAAATATCTCAGGCACTAGTAACTACCATGTCATGCTAGAGCAGGAGCTAGCCCAGCTCCACCAGAAAGATGGTGCGTTGGTCTTCTCCTCCTGCTTTGTCGCCAATGATTCCACCCTTTTCACTCTGGCAAAAATGCTACCAGGTAAAAAGGCACATTGATGTCTTGGGATTGTTTTAACATACATTACTGACTAGACTGAGAGTTTTTAGCTCGACTTGTCAAGGGAATGCTGTTTGCATAAGGCAAATACATTTCCTGTACTTTGCAATTGAACAGTATGCACATGATGACAACCAAAATGTAGTTTCGACTTGGAAATTAACTTTTATTATTAGTCAATATTTCTTGATGAGCTTTGAAAATTCACTGTGGACTTTGAACTGTGACATGCAGGGTGTGAGATCTATTCTGACGCGGGGAACCATGCCTCAATGATTCAAGGCATCAGGAATAGTGGAGCCAAGCGTTTCATCTTCCGCCATAACGACAGCAGACACCTGGAGGAACTGCTGCGGTCCTCTGACCCCAAAACACCTAAGATCGTTGCCTTTGAGACAGTGCATTCTATGGATGGCAAGTGTCATAATCTGTTCATTTAGTTTTTCCGATACATTCTGGGCAGTTGTACATTTTACCGGAAGTCCTTTCTCAACTCTACACAGTAACACAATCTACACAACATACTTTTTAATAAATCATAAATACATGTAATTATTCAATAAAATAAAATAAATGATGTCTTCAAATTTTACATGCAGTAAAATTTTACCAAGAAAATAGAATCAAATAAGAATGTGGTGTTACATTTCTCCTAACATAAAATAAATATTCTGAAAAACTACAAAATCTATTTTGGTTTATAAAAGACAAAGAAAAGCATATATTTCTACAATGAAACTTTACAACAAACTATAGAACTCAGTGTGATGACAAGCGCTTATATAGCATTCTTCTCTTCTGCCATATCTTACATATGTGCTTTCTTTCCGATTGAATACTACAAAATGTAGGTGTAGGTGTTACTTTCTAGGCTTACTTGCTTTTCTTGACTCTTAGGTGCCATATGTCCTTTGGAGGAGCTTTGTGATATTGCCCATCAATATGGGGCACTAACATTTGTTGATGAAGTGCATGCAGTGGGATTGTATGGAGCCCATGGAGCTGGAGTAGGAGAGAGAGACAACGTCATGCACAAAATCGACATTGTCTCTGGGACCTTAGGTAAGGCGTTTTGTAAACATGTTTTAATGGGGCCATTTTTCATTCTTTTTTGTACTTATAGTACAGGGCTGTATGCCATGGCTTATTTTAATGAACTCAGAGCACATTCATAACATTTTTAAACCTGGTATGCTTCATGGAGTCAGAGCTGTCAAGGCAAAGCTACCAATGTCTAACAGTAATTGAAAAGGCTTAGCCAAGTGTCTCTCTTACTGGCAAGCACTGCATTTATAACACTGACAGTTAATATCACCAACACCACAGAAAGAATTCACATAGCTTACGATGCTGACCTGATGCTGGTTAACTAAGGGCATGAGAGAAGCTACCCCTTATCATAGGACGCAAATAATTATCTGCTGTGAGGCAGTGCTACTCCCATTCTGGCTGTATAGATAAGATGTGGAACCCTTTCAAGTTGACCTTGGCTCAGGGTTGTGTTTGTTTTCAAACTTTTTTGTGTAAATTGAACAATCAACAAACTGAAAACTATAATGTATTGCTCAGTGCAATACTTAATCTGTCATTGATGAACGTTAGCACAGTCTTCAAACCTAATTAATTCCTCCCTCATTTTAGGTAAAGCTTTTGGCTGTGTGGGGGGCTATATTGCTAGTAGCGCCACCCTAGTCGACACGGTGCGCTCATTTGCAGCAGGTTTCATCTTCACTACCTCCCTGCCCCCCATGGTGCTATCCGGCGCCCTGGAATCTGTGAGACTCCTGAGGAGCCCAGAGGGGCAGGTCCTTCGCAGGACTCACCAGAGGAATGTCAAACACATGCGACAGCTGCTCTTGGACAGAGGACTGCCCGTTGTCAACTGTCCCAGTCATATTATTCCTATAAAGGTAAAGAATTACGGATGAAACTATTGTTGGGGGACTTTTGTTGAATGCACTAACCTATTGAGTAATCAGAATAAAGCATAGGATGGTGAACTGTACCTATCTGGACTACCTCTCACAGAGGCCACAGGAATTGATGGCAGGGAGTTTAACAGTAGGTTCATCATCTGGGCTTACTGCATCACTTCCCTTAAAATATTACAGACCAATAGTAAAACAGAGCAAAACACCGTAAACACAAACTCTACCATTTGAATCAATCATGATTATGTTTTATCCCTCTGTTAAAAATGTTACTATTTTGTTTCTGTAATTCAGTAATTTCTTTGAGGATTATATTAATATATGCACATTTTTACAAAAAACATTATCTTGTATGTTCTCTCAGAGACTCCTTTGAGCTTTCTGCTCCTTGCAGCCGGCACTAAATGTTTTGGTGGAATGTGCACTGGTGCTCATTCTTGTAAAGACAAAATGTGCACGCAATGAACTGAATTTGTACGCATGAATGGTACTAAAAGCGGCATATTTTTTTATTTGAGGAAGTGAAAAGGTTGTAAAAAAAGACTGTTTGCTAATGTGACCAATAATAGGAGCGAGTAGTGAATTAGCATGTCTTGTGCTATGTCAACATCTGAGAGGATATTAGTCCTGCTTCATTGTAATTAGATCTTTGAAGAAGTTTCTAAATAAATCTTGCCATTCAAGCCGTAATTATCCATTCTGGAATTGACATTTTAAGTAGTTTTATGTATACATATTTTTTAACGCTACCCACATTCACATATCAATCCACCTTCATATCCTTAGACAGTGTTTGGTAAAACAAATTTCTTACAGTATGATATTGGTTCTTTGTATTCCTCAACAGTATCTTGGCTTTTATGTTTATTAACTAAATGGCCTGTGAATGAACTCTATCACTGTAATGAAAAACAAATTGTCCTATTACCTTCATCTAATGGCTGTAGATTTACAATGTTAAATTTTTATGTGAAGCCCGCTTTCAAGTTGCAAAATCAGTGAAATAGATAGATGTAGTTTATTATTTCTTTGCAAATGGTATAAGCGTAAGGCAGTCTTATTAAATCTGACGTTGGTTTTACAACCTTTACAAAATATATTCTGTTGCTGTGTCCTTTGCTGTAGTGATTTAAGAGCACTGTTGAGGGTCTCTTTGTCCTACAGTTTCTGCTATTGATTTTTTTATTTATACCTTGAGTATCATATTTTTTTGTATTAAACCTGTGTTTAACCAGGAAAAGATCCCATTGAGATTAATAATCTCCTATTCAATGGATACCTGGCCAAGACAGGCAGCAGCATACACACAAAAAAACAACACATTGTTACAGATGAAACAAAACAAAACATATATAAACCAAGTCTATTTTAATTTAGTAGGAAAATGGTAAACGATGATGTCATGAGTGTCCTTATTGAAAAATACATTGTATGTCCAAATATACCAGGTGGGCAATGCTGAGCTCAATTCCAAGGTGTGTGACATCCTGATGGAGAAACACAACATTTATGTCCAAGCTATCAACTATCCCACAGTACCACGTGGAGAAGAGCTGCTGCGTCTGGCTCCCTCTCCCCACCACCACCCTGCCATGATGGAGTACTTTGTTGGTGAGTGACTAGAAAAAAGATTTTCCAACAAATTTTTTATCACCAAAGCGTGCGCGGACATTCACTTAGGTGAGCAGTCTGTCAGGTACATGACAGATTTTTACCACTAGTTTGAAAGCTGTGGGAAGACATGATTAAGAACTAACACCTTAAGAGAAGTTAACTGATCAACTTGTAGTTTCAATAACATTTGGCACGACACTTTTAGGAAATACTCCCGAACATTACTATAGAATGTGATACTGCCTCTGTACCTAACTAATGATAACTATTTTTGATTGATTCCTAGAGAGGCTGGTGGAGGTGTGGCAGGAGTCAGGACTTCTGGTTAATGGACCAGCCACTGTTTCCTGCACATTCTGTGACCGCCCAGTGCACTTTGACCTCATGAGTGAGTGGGAAAGATCCTACTTCGGCAACATGGAACCCCGATACATCACTGTGTCTGCATGAACTACATTTGGCTGTATTCTTAGCAATCTCTTCAAGGAATCTCAAAGATATACAATAATTTTTAAAAAAAGAAAATAAAAAGAAGACCTTCAGGCTTTCAAAAATGTTTATTGTATTAATACTACTCTTTATGTACTTCATTTGTGATTTATTTGACATCAGTTTATCGAATAAATTTTTCTGAATTTATTGCTATTTATTTAATTAGACATGTGGATTTATATGAAAAAGTGTGCTCCTCTGTCATAAACAACCTGCATACGGGCACTTTCTAAGAGCAATTTTTAATCTCTAAATGATATGTTAAGATTGTACAGTATTTACGCTATTTATAACCATGGGCCTTTTAACGTTGCTGTAATAACTAGCGAAAAGGGTAACGACAGATCCAAATAAAATAATTAAACACCTGTAGCCAAGTGTATTATTGAAAAGGGGATTTGGTATAAGGACAAATCAATCAAATGTGGAAATAAAACAAGGTTTGTGCCCTCTTAATATTTGGTTTCAATGACCAGGTAGGCCACGACATATGATTTTAGAGGGTACAAAAACATTTATTTTGCCTGCATGTCGATTACAGGCTGCTTTAACTTTAAAAACATACAAAAATGCTCTATTCCAACATAAATCATACACACATAAAAATTACATATACACTATATTTATTTTGCTTTGATTGATTGTACAGTTTCACTAGTGAACATTGCAAGGACTGAAGATCTCCCGTTTGACCTTGGCTTTGAGCCTGCGTAGCTCTGCGTTCTCACTGTCCACTATGAGGCCATTCTCTGTTAAGTTCAAGGCCTTACTGAGCTGCTGCTCCGCATAGAGCTGCAGCGCACCCCGTAGGAAGCAGTCAGCCACACATAACCTCCCTAAACCAGCCTCCATACTCTGTATTGCCAGGCCCCTGTGGAGCTCGAGGGCCTGGCTAAAGTCCTCTAGGGCAGCCTTTTCTCTGGAGCAGAGAACTAGGCTGCGGCCTCGCAAACACAAGTCTTCAACCCAAACCGGGAGATCATCTGAGCTGCTTGAGTTTGATTGAGTATGGGTCTGGATGACTTGCTCCAGGTCGATGACTGCCAGCTCGTGAAGGCCCAGTTGGGCTAGACTGGTAGCACGCTGGCGGAGGTACTGCGGTCTAGTATTGCCTACTCCTTTTACTGCCACGTTTAGGAGGGTGAGGGCCTGGTTCCATTTTCCGCTCAATGAGAGACCTTTGGCTTCCTGGGCTGCAGCCTAATGTTACAAACATACAAACATGTTCATTCTATCTCTAAAAAGACTAACTTGTAGTATTATCTAATAAAATGACATAGTGAGGATGGTCCTGTCTTGTATTACTGTGTTTAATCACTTTTAAAGGTTCAACATCTAATATTTTCTTCCATAGACGTTTTCTTTCACAGGCTTTAAAATTGTGTTGATATTTTAACTGTTTCATGACTGACATGGTTAATTATTTGTGCATGTTTGATAAAGAGCCAAATCTAGTTCCATAAATGTAAGCATAGCAATAACTTTACATAACAAACCACACCAATGAGGGAGCTAAGGTGACTATAGCAACCCAGCATTAGCATTTATATAGCAAGTCCATATTAGCTTACAATGTTTTGCTATCTATCCTAATGAATTACATCTATGTTAACACATTTTTGTATTTACTGCCAACCGAACATGAGCAACAAGGCTAATGTTAAGTATGCAGTGGAGTAAATATGTATCTCAGTGTCATTTTGTCATCACATTGACACTAAAAGAGTCAAAATAGAAACACTTCGGAGCAAAAAATAAGTCAAACGAATACACAAAATATAAGACAGTCAATGCACTCCTTCAGGTTAACTCAGGCTCAGGGTGTTACTTAGCAAAATGTAACTAATCTATTAAGTATACCGTGGAGCAAATATGTAAATCACAGTGTTATTTTCCCATCACAGCTCTGATTATTTGCCTTTCTGCTCTTTATTATCATTATCACATTGTTTCCCCCTCCCTTTTAGTGTGAAATGTATGTGCTCACAGAGAGATGTTATGTCTTACCTGAGCCATGTTTTTCCTGTTTCTTGGAGGGATCAGTGTCAGGAGGAAGTCCAGAGTGGAGGGTTCT
Organism: Galaxias olidus; assembly: GCA_026901105.3. Lineage (NCBI taxonomy): Eukaryota > Metazoa > Chordata > Actinopteri > Galaxiiformes > Galaxiidae > Galaxias > Galaxias olidus. The sequence continues at coordinate 314,371 of JAPMUY010006409.1, forward strand.
TTATCCGCTAGTTTACTGAGCATGAGAGCTGCCCCTCTATAGTTCTGCTGCAAGGCCTCCACAACACCAACCCTAGCCTGGGCTACAGCATCCCTTGGCTCCTGGCCAAAAACCTGGGTCAAGTGAGCTCCCGCTGCCTTTGCCTCACCTATGGGATAGGTATAGTACCATGTCCAATGTGTACCACAGCATAGGACAATATCAAGTGTATATTTGATGTTTCTTAGCAAAAGAGAAATCTATCTGGCCTGTCTCCATCTCACCTTTAGCGAGAAGAATATCAACATAGAGGAGATGCCATCTGGGTTCCTTACAGTCAGTCCTCATCAGGGTACCCCCAATTAGAAAGGCATCTCTAAGCTGTTCTTCTTGGCAGGAGTGCTCCCAAGATGGTGCTGCCACAATCTTATTCAGATTGGCTTGACAGTGTTGCTGTAGCCAATCACACACAAGCCACTTGGCCTTATCCTTGAGAGACAAGATCTCTTTAATAACTGCATCTGTGCTTATTTGCAGTGCTGCCAATATATCCTGAGTGCAGTCCTGGAGAAATATGGAGACATTTTACATAAAATCACAACACAATAAAAAAAATGACCAGGTCAATCTAACATTCCTGTGAAAACCAGTGTAATGGAAATACTGATGAAAGGGACAGTTGGCAATGCTAGCCGTCCAGAGTCAATATAAAGATGGATATTCATATTTAAGGTCTTCGTACCTTTTGTTGATGAAGCATGAGGTATGTGAAACCCCTTCCACAGAGGGCCTGAATATGTTCAGGCTGCTCCTTGAGAATGGCACTGAAATCAAAGATGGCTGTCTTATGTTGGCCCAGCAGAACATAACACCTAGCCCTCTCCAGTAAGGGGTCGGCTGCCCCACCACCTACAACATATAAAGTATTCATTCAAATAAATGCAATGATCACTGGAAAAATAACAACACCAACAGCAAAATATACTTCAAAAATTAAAAGAAAAGAACAGAAAGATAAGATCTTTCCGTATTTACTAGATGCCATGATAGCGATGGACAGGTATGCCACAGCCTCTCTGAGGGTGCCATCGTCTCTTGTGCTCTCCAGGATACGTTTGGAGGCCGAGTGGCAGTGCCGCTGAAGCAACGCTCGGTCCTCAAGACAGGCCACTGCAAACAGAGGGCATAAACAGCTGGTATCCCCACACTGGATGAGTTTCTTCAAGAGCTGGTGAAATAAAATGAAGGGCACAGCGTCAGAAAATATGCTGCATCATGCATGTACAGTGCCTTGCAAAAGTATTCACCCCCCCTGGCTAGTTACTTATTTTGTTACATTACAACCTGTAATTGAAAAGAAAATTTAATCATAATTTTATGTGATGGATCTGCACAAAATAGTCTAAGTTGGTGAAGTGAAATGAGAAAAAAATATATATTAAAAATTATTTTTAAAAATAAAAATCTGGAAATTGGCATGTGCATATGTATTCACCCCCTTTGCTATGGAGCCCCTCAAAAGTTCTGGTGCAACCAATTACCTTCAGAAGTAACATAATTAGTGAAATGAAGTCCACCTGTGTGTAATCTAAGTGTCACATGATCTGTCAGTGTAAACACACCTTTTCTGAAAGGTCCCAGAGGCTGCAACACCACTAAGCAAGAGGCATCACACCATGAAGACCAAGGAGCTCTCCAAACAAGTCAGGGACAAAGTTGTTGAGAAGTACTAGTCAGGGTTGGTTTATAAAAAAATATCCAAATCTTTGATGATCCCCCGGAGCACCATCAAATCCATCATCTTCAAATGGAAAGAACATGGTACCACAACAAACCTGCCAAGAGAGGGCCGCACACCAAAACTCACAGACCGGGCAAGGAGGGCATTAATCAGAGAGACAGCACAGAGACCAAAGGTAACCCTAAAGGAGCTGCAGAGTTCCACAGCAGAGACTGGTGTATCTGCGCATGGGAACACAATAGGCCGTACACTCCATAGAGCTGGGCTTTATGGAAGAGTGGCCAGAAAAAAGCCATTACTTAGTGTTAAAAATAAGAAGGCACGTTTTGAGTTTGCCAAAAGGCATGTGGGCGACTCCCCAAATGTATGGAGGAAGGTGCTCTGGTCAGATGAGACTAAAATTGAGCTTTTCGGCCACCAAGGAAAACGCTATGTATGGCGCAAACCCAACACATCCCATCACCCCAAGAACACCATCCCCACAGTGAAACATGGTGGTGGCAGCATCATGCAGTGGGGATGTTTTTCAGCTGCAGGGACTGGGAAACTGATTCGAGTCGAGGGAAAGATGGATGGTGCTAAATACAGGGATATTCTTGAGCAAAACCTGTTTCAGTCTGCCTGTGATTTGAGACTGGGACGGAGGTTCACCTTCCAGCAGGACAATGACCCGAAGCATACTGCTAAAGCGACACTCGAGTGGTTTAAGGGGAAAAATTTTAATGTGTTGGAATGGCCTAGCCAAAGCCCAGATCTCAATCCAATTGAGAATCTGTGGTCAGTCTTGAAGATTGCTGTTCACAAGCGGAAACCATCCAACATGAAAGAGCTGGAGCGGTTTTGCCTTGAGGAATGGGCAAAAATCCCAGTGGCAAGATGTGGCAAACTCATAGAGACTTATCCAAAGCGACTTGCAGCTGTAATTGCCGTAAAAGGTGGCTCTACAAAGTACTGACTTTAGGGGGGTGAATAGTTATGCACGCTGAAGTTTTCTGTTATTTTGTCCTATTTGTTGTTTACTTCACAATAAAAAAAGAAAAATCACATCTTCAAAGTTGTAGGCATGTTCTCTGGATGAAATGATGCAAACCTTCAAACAATCCATTCTAATTCCAGGTTGTGAGGCAACAAAACATGAAAAATGCCAAGGGGGGTGAATACTTTTGGAAGGCACTGTAGTTAAACTTTTAACACTCAACCACAAACATTGTTGAAATCCATACAAATCTTGTCTATTTCAACCAAGAAACAAGAGATTTCACATTGTCCACACCTGATTGGCATCGTAAAGGAAGCCTCTATGGAGTTGCATCAGCGCAAGGCGGGCAAGGATAGAAGCTTGTGGTGGATTGGCAGGTCCGATAGCCAGTAGCAGGCGATAGGCCTCTTCCACCCGCCCCAGCTGGTACATTGCATCTGCGACTAAGATCTGAGGGCCATTTGCGGTAGGCTGCAGCTCCATTAGTAGCAAAGCTAAGGAGTGAACTCCAGTGGGGGTCCTCATGCAGGAAGAAGACAAGAGAAGATGTAAAATTCAAAATACCTTCTCACATTCTTTGTGAAGTTTTTAATGGTGTTTCAGAAGTTCTTCACTGTGCTGAGGGTGCATCGAATAGTTTGGACAACACATTACAAACATATTCCTGCTTATCTCCAAAGCTAAGCTATGCTACATGAATGCATGGAGTAATTATAGAAGTGTTACAATATTAGAAAATAACAAACCCCTCTCTGGAGCTATCTGTGGGGTTGGCGCCATTGTTGTGGTCTACAGTTCCCTCCAACATGATCCTGCCCTGCTCAAGCAGTACGGTGAAGAGCAGCCCACGATAGTTCCAGGGAACCAGGCAGCGCATAGTCAGAGCAGTTTCTTGAGGCTGCAACCTGCTTGCTGTCACATAGTCTAGTGCTGTTAAATAGTGTTGGCCTGCCATCATGCGCAGGATGCCCCGGCCACAAAGGGCTCTCACACAGCTGGTAGGGTGTGGAGCGTTGTGCTCAATCACGGCTTGGAAGTCCTCCATTGCTCCTTTGTGGTCATCCGAGAGAAGACGAGCATAGCCACACAACACTTGGATCGTGTTCTGGTAGCTTTGCTGGGCTTGGACAGCAGCCGCTAGCTGGCTGCAAATGGACAGCACCTCTCTGTGTTCCCCTCGCAGGAGCAAGCAGTCAGCCAATCTCACCCTAAGCTCTCTGCTGCCCCCGTCAGGTTCAAGATGGCACAGTGCCCTGAACTGGGCTATTACGGGATCCAAAAGTTCCAGGCCCTCAGTAGAACGCAAGTCAGGGCAGACCAGGATTTTCTCTCTATACCCCAATAGGCCTCTCTCTGCCTGCTGGCGTAACTGGACACGGGCAGCTGTTTCAGTTCCCTGTTCTACAAAGAGCTGAAGGAACTGCTGTCGTGCAGTCGCAGGGTGGGCCTCAAAGGCCTCCCCAAGGTCTCTACTAGCCTCCAAAGCTCTCCCACCTGCAAAAAAATAGGCAGCTGCTCTACAGGTCAACAGACAGGCTATTCTGTCTGGTTGCGCCCCCTGAAATGACCTCTCTGTATATAGCCCTGTCTTTTGATGTGAATAACTATTATGCAGGGCAAGAGAATATGCTTTGGCACTCTCCTCAAACCTGCCTAAAGAAAACAAGAGGGCTGCTTGAAGCTCTTGTATTGCTAAATCCCCAGGCGAAACAGCAATCAAGAAGTCAAGGAACTTGGCCGAGTCAAATTCATAATCATCAGATAACAAAGTTAATGAGGCAGTCTTATGCTTATTGAAAATGTGCTCAGAAAATGAACTCACAATTTTTGGAAGATGCTGGGCTTGTCTGCACTTAACTAATCTTATTGTTTCAAATTTGTTGGCCTGGTAGGCCTTGAGATAAAGTTTCAGACCGTTGTTGCTTTGGGGTTCTGCGAGTAAACAAGCAAGGGCTTGAGTTAGCTCCAACAGTACACGAGTGGAGCCTTCTGGTCGCGGGCACCTCTTTCCTTCAAGAAGAGCTGTGCAACGTGCAACAATTTCTTCACAATCCGGCCCAGCCTTCTGAAGGATAGACTCCATTTTGAATAGAGAGGCAGATAAGTTATTCGGGCTGAGTGTTGATAAAAAAACAGCAGCCAGACCTTTGTTGACACCTTCTATGGTATGTGCTTGACTTTCCCCATGGATACTGAGCCAGGCTTCCAGAGTAGAAATTACTCCATTTAAGTTGGAGCTCTCTAAACCTCGCATGTGATACACAGTGGAGGCAGCATTCGTTTTGAAGGCAGAGGTAAAACAGGCAGTAGCCCTTTTCAGCTCTCTTGCCTTTAGAAATGTATCTCCTTCTCGGCACAAGTCAGGAACTCCATCCCCGGGTCGCGCAAGAGCTGTCATGATCGGGTTGCACCTAACCTCTAGTTCAGGTTATATCAACATAGAAACAAATTGACTTTGAACAGACATGACTGCTTGAAGAGTTGTAATAACATGTGAAAAAAAATTGTCAATATTATTTATAAGTATTCTCTCCTTCAATAATGTCTCGTTAATATTGCAACATAATATGTTAAGATATTATGTTTTCTAAATTAATGAAATACTTTATTTTACCTGAAATTGTTAACGCAAAATAGGCCTGTATCTTATGGTTATATGGGTTAAAGTCAGACCTACCTCGCCTATGGGTTACACCTAGGCCTATACCTACTTTAGAGTAGAGTTTTTCAAACTACTAGACTAACAGTCTAACCCAGATAACATTACAGTTATAATTTACAGAATCTTTCTAACATTTGGCTGTCTTGTGTTTAGTTCGTTAGACAGAGACATACTCAATGAAATGACAAAACCCTGGCCCCATTTGTAATTCAATACTACTTCACCTAAAGCAACAAAGATAACGTTAAACCATCAACATGGTACAGATCAACGAAACTTGAATTGTATATGTTAAATCAAGTAACATAAGCATAACGTTACATTAAATGGGCGCAACAACAAGAACAGAGACGCACCTTTGAAGTTTTGTCACATTCGAGGCTGCCCTTTGCGCGAGCTCAGAGTTTGTGTTGGTTTACCTGTAGTTCTGGTAAGCATGGGTCCGGTTACCAAGGAAACAATTAACACTAGTGCCCATTGCCGGGATTACACATTTATTCGACAAAGTAGCTGCATCAATGGAACGCAGACTTGATTTGTAACATTTGTTTTCTTCAACATAGATTTGGTTACAGATAAGTGGCGTGTCGACAGCATCTGCTACCAAACTGCTTTAAGATTGAAAATAAAGGACGGCATTGATTTTCATGTTTCAGACAGTAGAAATTATTTTTATGTAGGCCTATAGATAATAAAGCATGACAACAGAGATAGAACACAATTAAGGCATTTTCAATAGGCCTATATGCATTACAGCATTTCACTATTGAGTTGGTGATGTTGAGTGGTTGAATTGCAAATTAATCCAAAGAAATTTACAATGAAATTACAGGGGCAGGAGTGTAATTTATGGGTTAAGGCCCCACTATGGTGGTGTTCCCACCGCTTCCTCGTTCAAACATGACTTTCACGTTAGACCTAGTAGACTACAGTTAGCCTATCAGTTAGCACGAAATAACGTGAAACGTTAATGTTATAACGTGAAAATATATTGTCACAACGTGAAAAACATATTGTTATAACAATAAACTTATCTGGTTTTATTTTTCTGGCGTGTCAGCAAAACGCTTCCGTAGTTGCCTATATGGTAGCCTAGGCTATGTGAGCAACTCTTTAACGTCAAACATGGTAACACAATTCTGAAACAAACGGCTAAACTCACAAAATAGGCTTGTCCACCAATTAATCTAAAAATCTATATGAAAACTCTCTAAAGCATTCCTGTTCATCCCTTCTTGCCACAATTGGGAATGGAAAGATCAATCCTGTTTGAGAACGACAATTCCACTGGAAGATTCTAACTCTTCTGTTGTCCTGAGCCAAGTGACACAGTTTAACCAGATTAGATTGGTATAATAAGAAAAGGTGCAAAGTAACACAAAAATCTTGAAATCCAAATCATTTGTTGGGGTTTTGGCTATGGTTCTTTCCGGCGCCAGGCTCCAATCATGGGTTACTGTCCAGCATCCTCTGCAGAAAAAAAACAAAAACGATAGGCCAATGCAATGAGAAACAGGCACTTGGTGATGGAGTAGAATTGGGGTACTAAGCAGCAGTGTAGATGTGTCCATTAACGGCTATAAAAATGGGCTGTTGCACAGTTCGTTGCAATAATATGATTAAGTTCAGTTTGATTTTCTGTAAACTCTCATTTGTTGAGATGTCCGTTCTGAGCCTCTGCTGTCCTATAATGCATTGAAGTCACAGGCATCGCAACAGCCCTGCCAATGTTGGTGCTCAACTGCAGCTTTTCCAGGTTGTCCTGCAGCTGCTGGGCGCAGCCGGTAAGGTCCATGTAGTGCAAGGCAGAGTAGACATCCTCGAGTGTTGCAGTTGGCCTCTGACTCCACAGCCGCAACATCTGGTACTGTCTCTCTAGAGAACCAAGTGCCGGGTTGGTCTCAAACTCTACCCTTTCCAGCTGTGTTTCGGCTACTGAAAGCCTGCGCAGAAACTCTTTCCACCTTCGCAGGGGGACCTCCTTAATGATGGCATAAAGGACTATGGCTGGCCAACTTTCCAAATGCGCCTCCTGTCTGAAGACTAGAAAAGATTGAATAGATAGATAGATAGATATAGATAGATAGATAGATAGATAGATAGATAGATAGATAGATAGATAGATAGACAGAAAGACTGGTTTTGCAATGACTGAAATTGACATTATTGACATGACATTTAAAATATGACATTTAAACTAGGTTTTAGGTCACACACATATATTACTCTTATCAATTATAAATGTGCATTGGTTTGGAAATGAGGTGTAATTTACGAGAATATGTACAAGAAGACAGCATGCTATAATTACAAGACAGCGCAGGGACGCTGTTAGCTATTATCTGATTTGCCATTTCCTCTGACTTTCAGATTGTATCTAATATTACTATGGGGCCTCTAGTTTCCCACTTTCCAACTTCAAACATTTAGCTATGTTTCTACCCAGAGATAGGTTATGCTGTAAATGGAAAACAGCCCTGCTCTGATTCTGAGTAATCAAATTTCTTGACAGAACACCCCAACCTACACGTCACCTCTCATACGCCTACCTGACAACTGAACAGTACATTTAGAAATTTGAGTTGGATGTTGGACATATTCAATTTACGGAAACAAAGTAATATAAACTGAACAAAAAACCAATTGGCTAGTTAATTTTGTGACCTTTTTTTTGTGCACTCACTAATAGCAGAACATCCACGACACCCACTGAGAAGTGTAATAAATATCCATTGACGTACACCAGACTAATTGACAAAAACCTAAATAATCAAAATAGTCAAAATACAACATCCAGACATAAATAACATCAACTAGGCACATGTTTTACCTTCTAGTTGTGGGTCTGGCAACAGGGGTGGGAAATGGGTTGGATGCTGAGTACCAGTATACTGACAAGAATGCACCACTGGAATACCTTCACACAAGTTTAGTGTCTAAAAAGCAATATCAAACAGACATTCATATTAAGCTTTGGAAGAAAGTACAACAAAACCTTCAAAAATACCAGAACTAAACTAAATGTAACCTTACTTTCTTGTAAGCATACCTGACAATGCTTTATTCAATTATTCAAGCTACATTTGTCTGATAACTATTGACTTCTTCTACCTTACAAATACTGATCCTCACCCAGATCTAACCCCAGAAAAAAAAACTTGCATTAAAAACCTGTGAAGTTGGGTTACTCGTCTGATGACACGACTGATCTGCTCAAATGAAAGACAGATGTTATCACAATTATGTTTCCTGCTCTAAAACATTTATGAAATCTACAGTCTGTAGCATACCCATCAAAAGCATGTTCATATACTAAACACACAATTTGAAGTAAATTTGATTCTGTAAGGAGATTGTTCACAATCAGAATTGGACTGACAGTACAACACAGATGAACCTTCACAGAACAAATAAGCACTTAAAAATGTCTTCACTTAAGTGCATATAAATAGTTTTTTTTGCAGTAACCATTGATATTGGAGTTTCTTGCAGATAATTTCAAGTTTGCTGCAGGCTTGAAACACCAGCCTTGGCCTCCCTCTCTGCGGAGGAGGCCCCCTCCTAGGACGCACAGGAAACTCAGCACTGTGAAGGCTGCTAAGACAAATATGGTATAATGCTGGATGTCTGTTGAGACAAAAGGAAACAGAGCATTCACTAATCACATCTTTACATACTTCATGTTTAATGTTGCTAAGTTCAATATTTTATTTAAACCATGAACCAGTAAACGCTGCCTCTACAAAGCCACATGCCATCTTTCACTATCTGCAGCTAACTGCTTCAATGCATAAGAAACAAAGACAGCTAGCGAACCCGTTTATCTCTGTTAACATCACTGTTAAACAGCATACGGAAGAGCCCAGAAATGACGATATGATTGAATTATGTTGTCTTTGTATTATTTTGCTATGTGGATTAATTTACACTTTTTTCGTAGTCACATAATGTATTGTGCTATGCCAAATATTTGTATTTGAAGATAATTTTACTTCCTTGGTGCAGATATCTATATTTTATATACTGACAATAAACTCTTTATCGATTCAAAAATCACTTTTTAAAACAACAAGTGTTTGAAACATTTAGAAACTCAAATGTTACTGTGTTACACTGTTGCAAGGGGGACCCAAGCGCTGGACACAGACACTGAGATGGAGTATAGTAATAATAGAATAGGGTTTATTGTGGGAAGGTCAATGAAAAAATGGAGGAATTGGATCCGGGGGCGAAGAGACAGGAGTGAACGTGAGCGTAGCTGGCAGGAATAGTCCGGGAGATGCAGGCAGAGCAGCAGGTCGGGAGGCAGGCAGGCAGGCAGGCAGGCAGGCAGGCAAGCTGATTGAATGGCAGGTAGTGATCCACAAGGGTTGAAACAATAATCTGGCGAAGAATGGTTGAGAAGCCGGGGATCATATACTGTTGGGCTGATGAGCTTGATGGCAGGTGTGTAGGCTGAGCAGGTGATTAATCAGGGAGCCAGGATAGTGAGAGGAGTGCCAAACCCACAACACAGACGCACATACACATACACTTAGAGTAACAGACAGGGAAGCAACAGAGACACAGGGGAAAGGGAAACACAGGAAACACAAGGGATCTACTAGAGGCACGGCCCAGACCGTGACATACTGTGAATGTCCCAATATCATGTCATTATTGAATAACTATGACCTTGGGGAGAAGTTCAATAGTTTTTGTCTCATTAGAATCGTGACAAATGGTCACAATATATATAGCATTAGAAATGTATTTTAAAGCATTGTAAAGCAACTAACGTTTCGGAGGGAATGGATTACCAGGTAGATTTGCAGATCCAATAGTGGTTGTCTTTAAATCCAGACTTGTGGTTGTTGATCTAGATGTAGTTAAGGTGGCTTGAGGATACTTCAAACATTCTTTTCTGAAACACAGAGACAATCTGTCATCCAAAGTTATTCAATCAAAGGGAACTTCCCGCTTTATGAAGTGGAAAATGTTGCTGTGTTTCCATTTACGGAACATGTTCGTGTATATGTTTATACAAAGTGAATGTGCAATTAATCAAATAATCTTCCAAAGAAATTGACAATGTATCATGAAATAATCTGAAAGATTTGGGAACTTTTCATGTTCAAGCTCTTAAAATATGCTATAAAAACATTCAGGCTACTATATAAAGTTTGGAATATTGAAAAATAAAAAGTTGAAACGGCTCTGAGCAAACCATTAAACTATTGACAAGAGAGTTGTGGTTGAAGTCTTGAATCTGTGAGAATTACAATGCTCAAATTACAAATTACAAAGCCATTAGCTTTGGTACCATTCTGATAGTGAAGCATGATGCTGGATAGATTGATGTCAGCATTTATAAGGTAGTTTTACAATAACATTATTTAAAATAAATAATAAAAAAGGTAAATTTATACCTTCCGCCATAATTCTCAATTTGGTCTTTGCTCTTGTGACACAACAAACATGCCTCACATGTTGGACCTAATAGAGAAAAATAGATCAAATTGTATTTAAATAACATCATACAAGTCAGGACATGAAATTGTATTTAAATAACATCATACAAGTCAGGACATGAAATTAATTACAATGATCACGTCAGTGACAATACTGTACTGTTATACTTACACACAGAACAGTTTTTACATAAGGAGCAATTAATGCAATGCAACTGAGACTCGTCTTTTGAAGTTGAATAGTATTCCCTCTTGCAGCCACATACACTGTTTTGGTTCTTTGAACAGTTGCTCATCACCACAGATACTAGCGAGAAACCATAGAAACGTCACAACATGCATAAACTTGAAAGAAAAACAGAATTTGAAATGTCATCTACTCTGTTGATATACACGTATGGAGATGATTAATCTACACTCGATTCAAATTTATAGCTAAAATTATAGGCCACTATATGTATGGGCCATTCCCTTATGGTTCCCTCCCTGCAAAACATAATAGGCACTCTGACTGATGGAAAAGGCTAATCCACAGCTTATGCAGTAACGTGATTGACGGTTGTATTTAAAAAAAACAAGTCTGATTGATTGCGAGCAAAGCAGATTAATGGGACAAGGATATTAATTACACATGGATTTTGTGTTCTCAGATCACTATAAATAATAATAATAGTATGTGTGTATTAGAAAACAGATTTATTGACACAATTGTCTACCCAAGCTTTATTAAAAGTATGGGTAGAAGAAATAGCTAAAAAAATAAGCATTATTATTACCTTTATTATTACCTTAATTGCACCCTGAAACATACAAATCTGTCATGAAATCTAAGACTATACTTACATGGATCATAATTACAGCTTCTACATCGTTCACATTCATCCACAGAGTTTGGTATACTAGTGAAAGAACCGTCCGCACATACTTTACATTTGAAGGTATTACCAGCACAACGTTCTTTTTTGTGATAGCCTGTAAAAAAGTAATGTACAAAATATATTGAATAGCATGTGTGTCATGAATGAACGGTCTTGCAGTCCATGCTAAAAACTTTCGTTTTCAGTGTTCATGTGACCAAGATTTACCATGTGTGCTTCTTACCAGCTGGGCATTCTTTACAACATCTCTCATTGTCTTGGGATAGCAAGTACTCTGTACAACTTTCCCCAATTGGAGAAGGAGCCAGCATCAGTGGCCAAACCAAAAGCATTATCTAGAATTAAGTCAAAATACAAATGAAAGACAATAACCTTCTGTGTGTGTTAATGAGAATGGGAATTAATGAGTTTACGAGTACCACAGCACTAAACCATCTAACCAAAAGTTTTACTACAAGCATACAGATTTAGCCAAATCTCTTCCGTTGTGGGCCAAACATGTGCCCACAAAGGACCTAATTTGTAGACCAGAACAGTAACACTGAAAATGGATGTTGTTACATGGCTTTAATACCAGTTTTTAAGGTTCTATTATGGACACATTAGAGCCAGTATAGATGATGATTTGATGTGTCACAACCAACAGCCTAATTTGGTTGTGAAAATATTAAAACAATTCCTTATGTAGCCTACTCTGTAATATGTATACAATTTACGACAATTACCAATACTCAATTAAGTAATCCCACTAATACAAAATTAGCAAAAAAATAAAATATCAAGCTCTAGTACCGTTTTTACTTACTTTCAATCCTGAGATGGTAACATCAAAGTATTATTGGTACTTCTACCCATTACATTGCTCTTAACACATAAAAGTTGCCTACAAGGCATTTAGACGTAAATCAAATAAAATATATCTGACAAATACGCATAAATTAAACTCCCACATTTCCAAACACACAATTTGGACAAATGTTTTAATCTAGGCATTGTTGTCACAATTTTGGAGGTTTCTAAAAGGACTTTATTCATTTTAATTACAGATTTGTAATCCAGCCTACAATTAAACTGATATCTGTCTTGAAGGGTATTTTTTGCAATATAACAATTCAAATACATTAAGCAATTGCTAGAATTCTCACAAAAGATAGTATAAGTATTAAAGTAGCTATAGCTAGTACAAAACATGAAAGTTATATAACTTAGTTTACTACTTATCGTTAACTATCAATTCATAACGAATGAACTTACCAACCCAAACATCCACATTGTCTCTGACTCTAATTTCCTTTATAGCATATGATAAAAACATGTGATTAATTTTCTCTCAATTAATATAAGATTTCGAACGGAATAACAGTTTGGATCATCTAATTTGAGGAAAACAGCCAAAATATGTCAATCAGTAGAAGGTGGCAGCTCTTTGAGCGTGATGCGAGCAACAGGAAATATTAGATCTCAGATAATTGACCTCACAAATATTCCATTGGTGCTCTATGTATGTGGTGGTGGTGGAATCCAAAGTTAGAAGCTCGGCTATGTTACAGTAAATGTGCCAAACCAAGGCTAGTGTTAGGCTGTCATCGTGCGGAACCTTGATGAATGAAGATGCAGGTGCACCAATTACGCAACATACTGTATCAATAGTTGTCAGTGGATAGCAGGTCTCTAAAATTATGTAATGCATTGACGCTATGGAGTTTTTCCTGGTGCATTTGGTATAATGGCAAATAGTACGCCGTCTCTGAATGCCTACAGCCCCAGAAGTGAACAAAGCGACCCGGAAGCGGTGTAACGATTTGAGGCAGCCAGAAAGAACATCCACCTTTTATAGTAAAGATAGCTCGCAAGACAAAGTCTGCAGTCAGGATATCAGGTAATTGTGAACGTTTATTTCTTTCAATTTTGTATCAAGCCACAATCTTCAAATGGCATGCATTATACAGAAAAAAACTATCTATGTCAGTTCATGCGTTCAAAAGTTACAGAACGATAAAAAAAATACAAAAAAGTGAACCCATTTTGGCAAAGACGACAGACATTACGTCTTTCGGTTGATCTGGCAGTTTGCCTTGTAACAGTGTGACCGTGGCAAATAAATTATAGCCAACTGCATTCTGTGTAACGTGCAGGCATGGATCTTACCTATTTCCGTGCTATTTACCAGGGCATGGTTGTTGTAGGAAGTGTCCATTTTTTTAGGTGGTAGGGAGGCCGGGCTATTCAAACCTGCATTTTGTCGTAAACATCGTGCCAGCCTTTGCCATGTTAGACGCACCTTTGTGTCTGTGGCACGACTTTTAATTTATTTTTGTTCATGTTATTAAGTTTGCGGTTAGCCGAATGTAGCGTCCCGCCTTGTAAAAATAAGGGTGCCATTTTTGTTTTTCTTTTGTCTGGAAATGTTTTAACATAGTCTGAGAATGCGCGAGTCTCATTTTCAGTGTCCCCCTAATTTCTGTCATCTTGGATCAAAGAAAGATCTGAGATCATATACCAAACGTTTTGATCGAGGTATTTTTTGTCCTACACCCCCAGAGTGAGTTTCTCAGAATTTTAAGACAGACTAAACAGAAGTAACGTTAAAACAGGCTCATACCTCTGCAGACAAGTCTTGCAGGTGTAAGAAGTGAGTAGTGATTGACAGGTGTCACGGATCTGCTACTGCAATAAAAGCGGGACGGCCTTTTTTTGTCTGTCAATTGTTAATTTTAGCCAGGTAACTGCTGATTTAATGGTAGAGATTTTTTCCCTTGACAAAGCATTTTCTATCCTGCACCTAATAGGATGTGCGTATTTTCTTTCGTTTAGTGGTAAAGATTGTCATTAACATAAGGTGAAAATAAAATAAAATTGGCATAGCTATCCACGCTTGTTTTGTATATAGTGTTGATGTTCCTGCAAGAGATATCTTAATTTAGTTCACAAGTTTGTCTAGTTCTATTTGTATGTGTCTGTCTGAGCTGTAGATTGTTTGAATAAAAATTAGCCTTTCTATTTCAGGATGGCAGAGCCTCGATTCAACAACCCATATTTCTGGCCTCCACCTCCCTCTATGCCTGGTCAGGTAGGAAAAACTAATGCATTTTGCCTGTTATTTGGTGGAAAGACTGCCCAATTATGTAACACCATTTCTTTTGAGAGAACTTTGACTTACACTTCTTTTAAAATGCTGTGTGTTGAATCCTCTGTAAAACAAATACCGCTGGAGATGCACTGGGAGTCGTTTTATTTGTGTGGCTGATAACATACGACATTCAGTCAAAGCAACTGTTTTCTGTTGACCCTTTCAGCTAGATAACCTGGTGCTCATTAACAAGATCAAGGAGCAGCTAATGGCCGAGAAGATCCGCCCTCTGCACATGCAGCCAACCTCCACACCTTCCCAGCAGCACCTTCTAGTCACATCCTCACCCTCAGACAATGGGCAGCATGGTATGTCTATGCCTAAGCCACAGCAGGTGTCTGGGCACCATCCACAGGGCCAGGGCTCTGGTCAACCAGACACTGCCCTGCACGCCCGTCCTGCCTCTAGCACTGTGCCAGGTACTTAGTGGTTACAATTATATAGAATACCACTGGAGGATGGCTACTAAGTACAATATGATGTTTGTATGTGTGCTACTAAATCCTTTTGACCTGAAATAACAATGATCTTGATGTTGCAGATGGCGACATGGATGATAAGTCTGGAGTAAAAGCCAAAGGTCTGTGGGAAGACTGGCACATGAGACAGATCGTTGAGCAGCCTGGTAGACTCAACCATCGCTCAGGTATAGCTGTGACGATTTTTCTTATGTTTCTGTGAATAATTTATTAGATTAATAAAGAACGCAACAATAGCCCCCAATATACGCCATACATGTCACACAAGCAATTTGTGCACTTGCGTGAACTGCTTCAGAATGCTCGTGGTCACCGCATGTCGCTAGCACGAACAACGACTATACTCCAAGTATGATATTCTCTTCCTGATTTGGTGACGCACTTCCTTGTGCCATAAAGCAATTTGTCAGTTTCGCGGGAAATGGTAACCGGTTGCAGACAAAATGAGTGTTAAATATTGAGACTTCAAGAGGGCTGATCTGAACAGTGATTTTTTTTTCATTCTCCCATAGACATTACAACTGTAGAAAGGTATTGATAATCTGTTTATACAAAAAAGTTGCATATAGTCGCTTTAAAACAAAATAGACAAAAAATAAATGCGTAAAAATTATATATTTAATTTTTGTAATGTCAGACATGCTGAATCTAGTGCAGGTTGTAATCATTTATAAAATCTTGTATCATCTCTACCTTTTTATTATTATGTGGCTGTCCAAAACCTTTACTACATACTATTAAAGTATCCCATAATTTATATAAACCAACGCCATATAACATAACCCTCAACAAGACCTAAATATTTTTAGGAGGATGACATAATCACTAAGCCATTCAGTTTTAAACAAATAATTGATAATACTGGCAATTGAACGACATGAAGCTGATTGTCAAGGTGCAAAGATGATCAACTGACCAAAAGCATTTTCTACACACATAGATTAGTCATACAGTGGAGTCATTAGTCATTAGTCATACAGTGAACCTAAACCAATTACAGTGCCTGAAATGATGTGTCCAGTGTACGTTGAGGTTCAAGAAAAATGCAAGCACTTAAGGGCACATAATCCCCTGTATTGAAACTGTTATATTTCCACTATCGATTTTCAGGTTCTTGTATAATACTGTTTTTGTTAACCTCAAAATAGCTCGCCTTAACTGACTGTTATTTGTTAATGGTTACTGAACTCCCCTGACTACAGGTCTGGCCAATTCATCCCGACCAGATGGCCACAGCACCTCAGAGGCCCTTACCCCCACAACCCCCTCCTCTAGCAGCCAGAACCGTCTGGGTGGAGCCCCCTCAGTCAACATCATCTCTGGGCTAGCTAGTGGCCCTGGCATGGAACCCATGAAGGCAGGGGGACTAGCAGGACTCCTGGGCCCCCCACCCAAGGCCCCTCGTGGGCGTAAGAAGATCAAAGCAGAAGACTCTTCTGGCCCTCTGCTAGTAGTACCATACCCTATACTAGCTGACCAGGGCTGTGTTACCATTGCTCCCAAGGAAGGAAAAACGTACAGGTCAGGATGTCTTTTTGTAGCTGCAAAAAATTGGTGTAACAGTTCATGTTCTTCTTTGTCTTATTTATCAATTTGATATAATTTCTTACCTGACCTTCCACATATGCTTTGCCCTTTAACATTAATCTATTTATATTTGAACATATAGTTTACCTGTCCTATTACCTGTATTTTTTTCTCTCTATCCAGATGCAAAGTGTGCCCACTCACCTTCTTCACTAAATCCGACATGCAGATCCACTCAAAGTCTCACACAGAAGCAAAGCCCCACAAGTGTCCCCACTGCTCCAAGTCTTTTGCTAACGCCTCCTACTTGGCCCAACACTTGCGTATTCACCTGGGCATTAAGCCGTATCACTGCTCTTACTGTGAGAACTCTTTTCGCCAGCTCTCACACCTGCAGCAGCACACCAGGTTAGTTCAGGGAAATAAAAGTACGCAGAATAATAAAAAAGAGAAACACGTTATTGTTATCTCATGTACATCGATGACCTCTTGTGCCATAGAATCCACACAGGTGATAGACCTTATAAATGTGCTCACCCTGGATGTGAAAAGGCCTTTACCCAACTTTCAAACCTCCAGGTCTGTACAAATTCAAAATCATATTAGTAAATGCATTTTAGAATACTACCTTGACTGTTAATATTATTATTCAAATTGGTAAGAAATCATGTAAAAGATTTATAATTGAATAATGTATAATTAATAGGCAAATGTTTACCAAAAAGCATCTATCTAACATGTATCCTTTTTTTCCATTATAGTCTCACCAGAGGCAGCACAATAAAGACAAGCCGTACAAATGTCCTAACTGTTACCGTGCCTACTCAGATTCTGCATCGTTGCAGATTCACCTGTCTGCACATGCCATCAAAAACGCAAAAGCCTATTGCTGTAGTATGTGTGGCCGGGCATACACATCGGTGAGTATCATTTGTTTCTTTTAAACATATATATATATATATTAATGACTTGAAACATTGTTACACCCTGTAACATTCTTGGTATTGTCTCATACTTTTTAAAGTTTAATGCAGCAGCACAGTACTGTCCACACTGATATGGATATGTCTCTAAACTGATATTTTACCCATTTAAAAAAAAAATTCTGTCCACATGACCATTGTTTTACACAATATCTCGGTACACATGAGACCACAAAAACGACTACAAGCATGCCGGGCCAGCAACAATGGGCATGCCTGAATTGAGGTGTGACATCGTTTCCCAAACGCACCGTTTTACATGTTCACACGGATATACAGAAAATTGTTTTAAAAAATCTTTACCTTAGAAGGCATTTTTAAAAATCTCAGTTTGCCTGTGGATGACAGGCCAAAAGGTAGAGGAAAATGTTTGTTTTGCTAAATATCCGTATTCGTGTTGACAGGGTCTAATTCATGCTCAATTAAACAAAAAATCTGGGAAGGTTCCCACTTGAAAACCCCAAATGACATATCTGCTCTCAACCCAAATATATTCTATGTATTGCTCTCTAAAGTGTTCATCGGACACTTGGATTATGGCATAATGGATATTCTATTAATTAACACCATATTCTGTGGATTTTAAAACACAAAAAATGGAAATTAACTAAATTTAATAAACTAAAACCTAAAATTCGTCTTGATGAACGAAAGAGTAAATTAACAGGTACTGGGATGACCAGGAACTGCAAACTGTACACAGTACCTTTTGTGTTAACACTACATTTATTTTTTGTTGTAGGAGACCTACCTTATGAAGCACATGTCCAAACACACAGTGGTGGAGCACCTAGTGAGCCACCAATCGCCCCAGAGGACCGAATCCCCCAATATCCCCATACGAATCTCTCTCATCTGAGCTCCACAGCCTCTCGCAGTATGTTTGATTCTTGGTTTATGTAAGCTTGGAATTCCAGGGCCCTGCACATATGGCCATCTACATAAAGCCTCTTAAAGGGGTAGTTCAACTTTTGGGAAAATAAGATATGTTCTTACAATTGTACATCCAATCATAGGCGTATATTTAGGGCGGGACGGTAGGGACATATCCCTACAAATGCTGAGGGACCACTGAATTGTTCCTACCAATAATCTAGTACACGGCTTTTGTTAAGTCATTTTATTCACTCCAGTAACCCCACAAAAGGATCAACAGTAAGCGTTGTTGAAGTTTCCCCACCCATCTCCACCTAAAGAAATCGTTAACTTGATTGGTTTTGCAGAAAGATGCTCATCTAAATTGTGCTACAAACTAGAACTAGCCAGCCTGCTAACGTTAGAGACCGGGGCAATTGTGGCCTGCCATAGCTGGTGCCAGCTTGGTAGATAGCCTAGTAGATTAAGTAGTGGACTAGCAGCCAGAAGATTGCCGGTTCGAATTCCTGGCCAGATGACACAATGAAATGCTGTTATGCAAATGGACACACTTATATAAGCAGCTAGTGCCACTGCGTCTGCAGGCAGCCTTTCAGAAAACAGCCAGCCAATTTGGCCAGCCCTTAAGTTTGTTAGTTTATATTGCCTAATTCTGTGCTTAGGACAATTCTTAAGCTAGTTTCCTTTCAGAAGTCCCCCCCGCCGCCACCCAACAGTGGTTACAGAATTTTGTCCCCACCAATGTCTAAACCAAACCTATGCCTCTGCGTCCAATAATTAGTTATTTAGGTAAGTACCTATACTACTGGCTTACAGTCCTTGTGTTAAGCTAGGCTACATTTACCTACCTACTTACCTAAATAACTGATTATTGGACAAATCATAAGATTGAGGTTGTTTATCTCGTCTGACTACTTGGGGTAAATAAGAACATATTTTATTTCCCAAAAAGTTAAACTATCCCTTTAAGTATGTGATGCCTGACAAGAGCGTTCCTAGTTCCATAAAGTTCTGTTCAGAAATGAGCATGATATTTTTTCCGAATGTAACATTAACACAGATGCATGATGTTGAGGATCGTAAAGCTATAAATATCTTGTCAGATTTAATAAGCACTTTCATAGGCGTCATGTAAGCTGCCCTAAAATAAAAACAATTACAACATATTCCATATAATGGGATTTAAAAATATGCTAGACAACAATTGACCTAAAAAAGGAATACAGAAAAAAACTGGGTGTATTCTGGAGACACCCAAAGATCATTTTAAAAGCACTTTCAGGCTTGTGGTTTTTTTCTCCATTAATTATTTCAATTTTGCTGAATGGAAATGTGAAGGCATTGCCTCAGGCAGCTAAGAGTAATGACGGTGTTTAAAATGCAAGTCTTTCCCTTTTGTTTTGTTTTTACTCATATCTCTTGCATTAAATGTTTACAGGGTTATATATAGTTTGGAGAATCATACTCCCTTTTACAGAAAAGTCAACAAAATATTTATGAACATGGCATACACGTCTGTCTGAATTTGCATTGTAGCTGAGTAAGGATATACTGATTTTTGAGAAAGTTCTTAATTGTTACGAAATCGCTGGGCACCTGTCTACTCAACCTGTTACCTATTGCTTGGTGGAAATGAGCCATACGGCTTACTAGCTAGCTCGCTCAGGATAGCTACAGTAGCTACCAGAGGGAGGAAAGGGGCGTTTGATGTATGTTCATTAGCATAGTGTTTATTCATCGTCACTAAATCGAAACAAGGGATCCTTATTTTAGTACAACCTCTATATTCGAAAGATTTGAATGCCTTGATCATATGGAATCTTTTGGCAGCCAAGACTTCTGTAAAAAATATTAAAAGAAAGGCAATCGAAACAGTGGTTGACAATTATTTTTTAAGATTGTATCTAGATAAGTTTAATAAATGAGGAGATGAAAAAAACTAAAGAACATAATAACATGTAAAAAAATTAAATGAATGTTTACAATCGTACTTATGTTTATCTATAAAAGAACAGTCATGCGTAAAATAAAAGAAATGCCCTGAGATCAGCAAGTATTAGTCTGTTTTTGCAAGGACCAGAGGCCTGTACCACGAAGCAAGTTCAACATACCAGGATATATTTCAATTATCTGGCTTCACTAACCCTAACAACCACAATCGGAAAGTAAGTTTACTTGCAAGAACAAGGCTATTTAGTGGTTTAAACAGTCTCTGTTTCAGGATGATATCGGTATACAAAGGCATAGAGAAAAATGAAATGGCTTTGAAATTCCTAGCAGCCGACAGGGAAAAGAATGAAAAGCAAGGAGAACCTTGCTCTAAAAGTCTCTAAAATTGCCTTCCTAAGAGACCGTCTAACTATTCTCAAACTGAGGTCTACGGGATCTTCTAGGAACGGCGATGCCATTTCCCAAGAGACTTGACTGGCCAATAGGCAATGCTTTTATGCACGTTGATCTGTTATCTCAAACATAACCTGCTCCCATGGCAAACTACCCTGGTAAAAAGTGACCCATTGTCTTCGTACAGGTAACCCAGTGTTTAACCTGAAGTTACCTCGCTAACATGATACTCATGATACAGGCTTCTGGGCTCCAGTTTCCTTAGCCTTTGTCACCCAATGGCTTGTTTTGCTTTTTTCATTACATTTGAGATGCCATTTTTCTATTATATACTGTACAATGGTGATGAATGACTATTCATCATTAAGTTAAACATAATTGTTTTGCTGCTGTGCAAAAGACTTGTCTTGGGAGGTTAGGAACTAATATTGCTACTAAGACATGAAGATCTTAGCCCTGGCTACCAGCACCATCATCTGGAGCTGATTAGCATTTGTTGGAAAAATAGGCTTAAATGTAAGCCATTCTTAACACTATGATTAAAAATGTATTAAAGCATTATTTAGGGTGAAACACATTCTTGTATCCCTTCTACTTTGTTGCAAAGTAATCATGTTATCATTTGCAATTTACCTCAAGAGCTACACCGAAGCTCCAATTAGCTACTTCGACATGAAATTATAAATTTATAGTTGGGTTTTTTCGTGTTCAATGTTGGAAAAACAAGACGTGATAGGGATTGATAATATGCAGTTTGCAACAGTGAGATGAAATCAAACCGACAGCATTTAACAAAAGCTTTTGTTGACTTGAAGAAAATAAAAAATGGTTTGTTAAAATGCATTATAATTCATATGTTATGTCTATAAATTAAATCGGGTGTCAACAACTGTTCCCAACAAAAAAATCCAACCCTGCTTTTATGTTCATGTTGCGTAGTGGGGCTTTAAGGGGACCAAAAGGGCAAACTCATTGTCATCCAAGCAGTCCCATAATAGATTAAAGTGTTATATTTCACCGCTATTATTAGTGCATTACAAGTTACAGTATATACCATGACCCAACAAATCCATTCAAATTAATGTGGAAACCATGAAAGTTCAGTTTTGATAGTATTTAACTTTTTTTTTTTTTTTTTTTTTTACTTATATTCAGTATTGTTTATTGTATTTTAACTGTAACTTCAGGCTCTGGGTTACCCTGGATGGTACTGGTACCCTGTATTTTTCAGTGTACTTAGAAAAGGTGCTAAGGCCTGACATTTCAGATGGAACTGATAATAATGTAAAATACATACATAGTAGTAGCTTACGTAAAAAAATAAAAAACTAACTCAAGCCACTAGCCTGGAAACAGACATTTATGCCAACAGACCCTGCCTCTTCAACTTTGTCTCAAAAGAGATTATGGGGAAATGTATGTTTCTGTACTGTAAAACATGATACTCATTTATTATCTTTTTTTTCCTTATACATTTCCTTTCATTTGCGTTTTGTAAAGGTATGTTTATGTATAACTTTACTGTAATTACATTAGTCTACCCACATTATTAATATTCATGTTTTGTATCAGTTATTTACGTATAAGCCTTAATTATATTGTTCATCAACCATTTATTTTTCATATTCTGTATCGTGTTCTGCAGTATTCAGTCTTGTAAAAAAAAATTTCCGCATGGAATATCCAAGCTGTAATCTGTATAATACCTGTTAACCCATGTTCTCTATGAAACGTTGTGTAGATTTGTTACACTTTTTCCTGTCTTGCATTGTGGTTTCATAAAGTTTCTCAACAATTAAATATGCACAGACAAGACTAAGAAGTACTTAGGAACTTCAAATATCAATGTTAAAAAAAGCTTTGTATCTTTACCTTGTTTAATAAACAGACTGTTATAAACCAAATAATACATGCCTATGTTTCAAACAACATTTGCTATTACAAAATATACAAGGTCATGTCAGGTATCACCTATGCCATCATGTGTTATATAAAAAGGCGTATAACACAAAGCTGGTTTTATAGACATCACTTTGGTTTTGGTATTCAGGGAACATTACCAGTGAAAGTAAATTAATGTACACCGTAAACACGAATGAGCTGAATTTGAGTTATAGGCAAGAGGAAATAACACAACACATAATTTAGCGTCAAAAATAAAATGCTTGATGTTGATTTTGGAAAATTTACCAATTTTAATAAAGGTATGAAGGTTATGTGTTGCATCTATAAAATAAGCATAAAGTACGTCATTAATATTGTATGTCCTTTATTTATAAAAACAATATTGTGTAAAAAAATAATACATTTATACTAGTCACATTTTTGTTCCGGCAGGCATTTTAAATTAGTATCCAAATAAATTAGCTTTTTATTGTTATTTTGTTATGCACTCAGTTATTTCAGGCACATTAAAGATAAAATAGATAGCACAATATCAATGTATATTCCTTGTAGCTAAATTGATGCAGGGTAAAGTTCAAGGTTCAATTCAAGGTATAGTTAGTACTAAAAAAATGAATTGGTTTTCCAACAAGGTACTTTAACTAATATATACAGTATTTTTTTAATGAAATATGCAATTCATTCAAAGCTTAACTATTCATGTACAAAAGAAAAACTTTCTAGTTATGTACCATTTGCCATAATACTTTACATGAGTCATATAGAAGTCAAAAAGCTTGCAAATACATAATGTTACCCTAACCCATAATGTTACATAATTTTAAGTACTTTAGGAAATGTTCCAAAATTATACAGTAAGAACTCTACAACCATGGTTTTCATAGAAACACGTCCAATATTACCCTTTAAAATAGAATTTAATCGTAAAACATAATGCTGTTTTTTTCAAAATATAACATGTAACTGGTCTGCCTATTTTGTTTTCACTCCTTTAGCACAATGTTTTAAAGTATTGGTGCAATTTGGATTTAGCTTAATCCAAAACACATTCAGGGGTCAAGTGGATCTTGTACATAAAAGCAAAAACCTAACATTATAACTATTTTGTGTAACGCTCAGCTGAACAAACAATATGAAGTTATCTCCCAAAAACATCTACTTTCAACTATAGATTTGAACACTGATACCACAGAAGTTGTTACATATTTGATTGACACATGAGCTTTTCAGCTAATCTCAATCAGTTTACTGTAGTTAATGTGCAACGTAAACACTAGAAAAAAAGGCAGGAGCTGCATATTATTTCGTAATATATTCTGCTAGCCACATTTAATTATGTGCTTCAAGTTAAACTAATTTGAAAATATATAACATTTTTATCATGATGCTTTTACAATATTGTAATCTCAATTTATATGTCTCTTTTCCTCATAAATAACTTATAGTGCAGTTTAGAAGTTATGCAGGAAACAGAAAAAAGCTGTAAATCAATGACGACAAACTGTTAAAGCAAAAGGACAAATCCCCAAATTATGTGAATTAATGCCAACATGACCACATTTTTAGACGATAAACAATAATTATAATCACCATATTGTATTACACCAACACAAATGAAAAATATAAAAAAAGAATACCCACATTTTTTTTTTATTCACAACATGCTGCAAAGGCATTGCAGAACTGATCCTGAGCAAAGTAACAGTGGAGTTTCATTTAAAAAAAAATTAATGTATTAATTATGATTGTATTTCTGTAACATACCTTCACTCTCAGTCTTAATAACATTGCTGCCATGTTATAATATTAACTGGTTAACTAAAGGAATTCCCCATTCCCATCCTGAATGCCTGTTGTCGATTTCATACCTGGTTGCTTCCTGCATTTTAGTTTTCCTTAGGGTCTTTGGTGTCAGGGGGGACAAGAGGTGAGGTCAGGTTCAAATAACCCAACTCAGTGGGCTGTGTGTGCGAGGTAGAAAGTGAGGCGCGGGTGCTTTCTGCAATGCGTCCCTCGCTCACTTTCACCCGACATAGGGTGTCCAGGAGGCCCAGTGTGCCACGCAAATCTGATGTCAAACTGGGGATAGACATGAAAGTAATTCACTTTTATTATAGCACTAAAAGAAAGATTTACATACAAATAACAGTCAAGCACAATTTTGCTTCATGATGAACAATGCATTTAGCATACTGATTTGTCATTGCTTTGTAGCGCTTGCTTGCAATAGCACAATGTCCTACTATTGTTGAAGGCTCATGGAGTACAAACGTCCCATACAGCCCTTTTAAGATGCATTATAATTGCCTGCAGAAATATAATTTAGCTTTGAGGTTATGGCCACAATAAATGCAGCAAACAATCCATGTAATAATAGATAAATTAATAAAAATAAATAAATTATTTTTGACAGAAAACATGCTTACGTCATGGTTGGTGATTGCAGGAAGCAGTTGTTAGAAGGATTTTCAGTGGGAAACATTGTCCTCACATCCTGCTGGTAAAACAACACAATTCGATAGAATTCATAAACAATTCAACATTAACAAAGCTTTGCATCAAACATTACATATAAATGTGTTTTCCGGTACCTCCAAGCGGCATAATGATTGGACATCCCTCAGAGCCCGCTCCAGGGAACCAACTTGATTGGACAGCTTCAGAGTTCTTTCCTGCAGTTGTTGGTTCTCCAACTCCAAGACTTTTATCCTGTGAAACACAAATCTAATACCTCACCCAACCTGCACACAATCCCAATATAATGTACATGCAGCATAAATATGAAAAGCTTTTGTATATGGGGAGACAATATAAAGGACCAAAGCAGTTGATTTGGAATGTTCCGAAAATATGATTTCTCTTGTTGAATAGGTGGTACAAAGCTACCAATTACTTGTGCTGAAGAGTGGAGGCTGTCCTCATGCTGTTTCTACACTTCTCCTCTGCCTCACTCATCCTATTTAGCAACTCTGTCTTCTCCACCAGAATTTTCTCGTTTTCCTCTGTCACCGTTCGGATCCAATCCTTCTCCTGAAAACACCATGCAAGGATATATTGAATGAAAAAAAGACAAAGTGATATAGAAAACCCCAAAAGCAACAACCACATTCATGCTTTTCTGGTACCTTGTGTGAGAGACTGGAGGCCAGGGCCAGGTCATTCTCTAGTTTCTGGATAGTGTTGTCTCTCTGAGACATTGTCTTTAAGAACAATTGCTTTGCTTGTCCCAGTTTGATCTTGTGCTGTGATTGCTTTTCATTGTACTTCCTGTTGAACAAGACCTTCTTTTTTACTATGACCATTTAAGAGACTATAAGAGAATTGGAGATAGAATTGGAGAGCAAGAGAGATAACTGACCTAATGTTTGTGTCAAGCTGGATGATAACTTTCTGTAGCTCCTCCTGGAGTCTCCCACAGTCCTGCTGGCTGGACCCTAGCTCCTCCTGAACCCTATGGCACAGCCTTTGGAGCTCTCTCTTCTACAGCGCACAGGAACCAATTTGTTTCCATACATCTTTACTTACTTTACCTATTATTGTATGGTTTAAATGGTTCCTTCCATAATATGCAGTCCTTGTAGTAAAGCAGACTTGGGTGCAGTGCTCACCTCCTCTCTGGTCTTGCTGCTCTCAGCCTCCAGGGTGGCCAGGTGTGTCTCCACCTGCTGAGCGTGGTGGCTGAGCTCAGAGTTGGTCCTGGCCAGAGTGGCCTCTTTCAACCTCAAGGAGCGTACCTGCTGCTGCAGTTCCTCCTCCCTCTGCTCAAGCAGCTTCCTGTTTTTACAGGGACATGACCTTGGTGTAAGGATGTTTTTAAAAGGTATTCCTCATTGATTTCCACAGAGCAGTATGAGCTAGGCTTGGGACAAACAGAAAAAGTGATCCAAAGATGTTTGAGAGGTCACCCGAAAGGAGGAGCGTGCAGTAGTGACCTGGTGATGTGCTCCCCCTGCTGCTGTGATCGGAGGGCTGCCAAAGTATCCAACACGTCCCTGCTCTCTCTCTCCATTCGGCTGCTCTCGCCGGCCCTTGCCTCCGCCAAACTCAGCTGGTGCTGAACATTCGTTAACTGCTGCTGGAGGTCTAGCACCTAGCAGGGAAGAATATGGACGTTCAGTTTTGGATAAAGCATTGAGTTTACTTGCAACTGAGAGTACATGTTATATGTTTTATTGATACACAAAAAGTGTTGTATCTTTAATTTTAGAACGGTCCGCGTCAACTCAGTCAGTAGTGTAGATTAAAACCAAACCGTATTCTTGTTGTAAATGTCAATCATTGGATAGGGGCAAACGATAGTGCAGCTTACTCTGACAGCGACTAAGTCCGCCCGAAGACTACTGACCTTCTTGTCAGCGGCAACGAGGGAAGCCCTCTCTGCGCACAGCTCCTCCTGCAGGTTAGTGTTTGTAGTGCTACTGGTGGCGCTACGAGCCAGCTCCAGCTCCAGCTCTCTGAGGTTGTGCCGCTGCCGTTCACACTCTGCTGCGTGGCCATGAGCGCTCTGCTCTGCTTGGAGCAGCTTAGACTGGACCAGCTTTAGCTCCGCACTCAGCTGTAAGGAACACATGGTGAGAGAATCACAGAAACAAGTTTGGCATACAGTAGTACTCTCCCATACGTGTTTGTTACCAAATATATGTATGCATATTCTGTGTGTGTGTGTGTGTGTGTGTGTGTGTGTGTGTGTGTGTGTGTATGTATATATATATATATATATATATATATCCAAACACATATTATAAACACAAAAGGAAAGATAAAATATATAATGTACTACCTTTCTTTTAAAAACTACACTTCAATATGAACCATAACAGACAAAACAAACAGTAAACTATAACAAATATACACTTTTTACAGTTCACATTAAAAGAAATATATAAATACACAGGAAATTAGGCTACATCCTGTCTTCTGTGTGCTTGTGGTTTTGCTGACTTGGTCTAAAGGTTAGGTGCGTGAGCTAGAAGTTTCAGTAATTGCGCCTCAAGAATCAGTTTAAGTGTGTGAACGATTAGAAAACACTTCACTAATGTCAGAGAGGGAAAATGTTAAACAAACAGTTGTCGTTTTAGTGTCGTTTTACATTGTAATTGCAATTGGCATCCCTCCATGTTGTTGCTGTCACCTTGAGTTTCTCCTGTTCTAGCAGCGTATTGTGTCTCTTAAGGTCCAGGTTCTTCTCCCTCTCGTAACGCAGTTCCTTCTCTGCAGAGGTGAAGAGACTCTGGGCTCTCTGCAGATCCTGCTTAAGCTGCTTGCCCTCTTCTGTCTTCTGGCCCAGCAGTGAGTCCTGTGACTGGGGAAATGGAAAAGACATCAGACTGAAGCATGATTACTTGAGAACAGCTCGCTGCATTTAATTCACAAGTTGTAGTTCTACAACTGTAGCTTTGAATAGATGAAATTAAATAAGCCAATGCCCTTTTTACACTTTTATACATTGTTGCTAAAGCTAGATTTTGAAACGCTTACATTACATTTTGAGAAAAGGTTCAGATAACACAAGAAATCATGCTCACCTTGGTGCGGGAATGGGCCTCGTTGAGCTGAGCCTGCAGAGCCAGTTGGTGCTGACTGGCTAGTTGCCTCTCTTCTGCTAAGGTGTTCTGCAGACAACTCAACTCCCACTTCAGAGATGACAGCTTGAGTTACAAGAAAGGACTCACTTCAAGATCGAGACCAAGTAAGCTTTTTAGTTTAATAGATCTTTCAGCATGTTCAACAATAGAGTTCAAAGTATAGATATCCAGCTACCTGGTTAATGGCATCATCCTTGGTCCGTTCTGCCAGAGAAGGACTGTGGTCTTTGGGACCAGTCTGTGGATGTGGATCCTGTCTGGAGGAAAGCTGGAGCTGCTGTCTCAGGCGCTGAAGCTCAAGACCCAGCCTCTCCTTCTCCCCGTCAGCTGCCAACTTCTCTTGCACCCTTAAACTCAGCTGGGCTTGAAGCTCAATGGTCCGACGCCTTTCACTGGACATGTCATCCCTGGTCATAGAGGTTACATATGCAACACGTTAAAGTCATAATGCGTCTCATTCACTCAAAATGTTTATTCATCATAAAAAAAAAAAATGAACACAGACAAATAACCTCAAAGTGCTGTGCTCTTTCTGCAGACTGTCGAGTTCTGCAGTGAAGCGGTTTAATTGGTCTTTGAGCTGTTCCACCTGTGTCCTGCTTTCTCTCAGGTCCTCCTGGGCCCAGTTGTTCTCCCTTTTGTGCTCCAGCTCGTTTTCAAGCCTGCTCTGAGAGCGCTCCAATTGGGCCACCTGTGGTAGAATATGAGTGATAAAAAATATTATGGTATTTCCTAGTCTTGCGTGGCCGTCCCTCCAAATCTCGTTCTTTCAAACTTTACTGGAGGTCTTGTGAGTTTCATATATGATTCTTCTCTGCTTTAGGGCCGTCCAAATCAGAATGCAAGCGTTTAATTGGCTCGAAATCCTATGACGAATTCTGCAAATAAGTCGTAGTTACAGTATAAAATCAAACAGTCCAATGACTCATCATGTTGTATTCAAATTCGCGTTCACTCGGGACGCGTAAAATCTGGGTTTTACTGTACATTTATTGCACGGTCCAGCCCACAAACTCTACAACAATTCACCATAAATGGGTTACACTGCATGCAAGAAAGCACGCATTTGCAAAAACAGACATACCCACCTTCTCTTCAAGTATTCCTTTTTCCCCTTTGACTTGCGTGAGGCTCTTGATGAGTGTTTTGCCCTGTTGACATTCTGTTTGTAGACTGGCAAGTTCTATTTTTAACCTTTGTAGTTCTCTTTCACCTATCTGCAATGCCTTGGACAGATCATTTTAAGATGAGTAATTAACATAAAAATATATATTTTTGAAGCAAAACTGGAAAAGACAACATTCAAACTAATATAGAGATGCTGTTCACGGCTGGTTCGAACCTCCTTGTCCTTTTTCAGAGCAGCCTGGGCAGCACTGAGGTCCATCTCCAGTTGTTTCCTCCAGTCTTTCTCCTCAGTCAGACGAGCCTCAAGTAGGGCCATTCTCTCGTAGCTTCGGCCCCTAAGCTGTGTAGCCGAGGAACACAGAACAACTGAACATGAGCGCTGTCCCTTATAGTCAAGCTCCATGTCATATAGAAAGTTGTGCGGTGACATTATCTGTACATTATGATGGTGAAGGTTTATTGTGATTTTCTTTTTTTACACCTGCTGGTAGTTTGTGTCAGTCTCTCTGCTGATGTCTCCATCCCTGAGTGTTCGGTCCTGAGCGTAGAGTTTCAGCTCTGCCTCCAGACTTTTGATCTATTGGATCGTGTCATTATGAAGAGGTTAGTAGCCTACTTACAAGACACGAAACCCCCAAAACCCCAATCCTAACCCTAACACATCTATTTTTAAATCTAATTGTTTTCTCCATTAAGAGACAGCTATCTTTATTCAAATTTGTCTACTTAACAATTGATTCTTTAACATATCCAGCTTTCACTAAACAAAATGTTCTCCTGCTCCTCGCCTCTAGTAGATCAAAATGTCGTCCTTAACATAAAAGATTAAATCCAGTCATTTTTAACATTGCCTTGTCTGAGTTGCCCACTCCTTACTTTCCTGAGCTGTCCCTCCAGCTCTCCCTCTTGCCGCTGACGCTCCGCTTTGCTGTTGTTCTGGATCTCTCCCAGGAGGGCCTCCAGCTCCTCGTTCCTCTCCACAAGCTCCTCCTGCTCCTGCTGCAGCCTCTGGATGCGTCTCTGCAGCTCCCGCGCCTGCACCTGCTGGTCCTCCGCCGCCTCACGACACCTGGGGGACAGAGGGTTTTTTAATCGTTTTATTAAACAAGGAGATATACTGTAGACCACTGGGACTTTCAAATAGGCTAACTATATGAAGTTCCTTGGACACAAAATCAAACACATTTTGAATATTACCTCCTAATATGTTTAGCGATATTAAATACAAAACTATGGATTATGTTTGTCCCAAAACGATAACATTCTGGAATTAAATGATTGAATTCAAAATAATGCTGTCACTTCGATATAAAAAGAAAATCTGAAACACAATTAATCAACATGTACTTTTTATGATTGTGTTGCTCATCAGCCAGGAAAGTAGACTGGGTTTTCTGAGGCTCATCGCCACCACCATAAATCTTTGAGTCCTCTTCTTTGACACTAGAGCTCTCCTTTTTCACCTTCACACAAACAGATGTGATATTAATTGTGGGTCTCAGTCTGTTGGCTTGACATAACAACTTTCAAATATCGGCAATACATTTCGAAATCCTTTAAATGTGTGAAAACCTCACATGCATTGCATAATTATTTTTATATTACCATCCTCAAATTGTTCAATATTAAGGTGAAGTAAATGCTGACCATTTCTAAGAGATGTTTCTTCTCAGAGTCCAATGTACGGACCCTCTCTCTCAAAACTCTGATCTCTCCATCCAGCCTTACATTCTGCTCCCTTGACATCTGAAGCTCCATCATATCTGACAGAACCACATGGTTTGAATGAAGTGTACCCAATCCTTAAAATACATGTGCCATTTTCAAATCTGACTAAACCTATACAGTACTGTGCAAACGTTTTAGGCAGATGTGAAAGAAATGCTTTCAAGAAAGTATTTTCTTAACAATAAAAAAAAAAAAATCTATGTTAGTGAAAATAAAATTTATATCAAATCAATATTTGGTCTGACCACCCTTTGCCTTCAAAACAGCAACCCCTGCCTAAAACATATCCACACTACTGTATAGCTTTCATAAATAAGAAAAAAATATGATCATGAGTACTCATGGTTGCATTGAATGCTTTCTGGACATATATAGCCCTAGGTCACCCGAGAAGCTCAAGATAAAGAAAGGTCTCTCACCACAATGTTTCAGTTTATCCACTTCCTTTCTCAAGTTCTCCATCTCTTGACCAGTTTGCTCTAATTGGAATCCTAATATTGGAAATGTATTCAAATCAATTTGATTTACACCGGTTTAGATAGCCAGAAAATATAGAATGTTTTACATACCACTGAATCCCTGGTTGTTCCTTGAAACATCCAGTTCAGTGGTCAGTCTGCGGATGTCCTCGTGGGCCATAGTGAGCCTTCGTGAGGCCTCCTCTAAGTCCCTCTCCAGCCTCTGGTGCTTCAGACGCTCCTGCAACATGGCCTCATTGTGAATCTGAAAAGAGTTGTGAAGAGATGGGTAGAAAAGGGAGGATCGAATGGAGAAATGGAGGAAATGTTGATTGAGGTTTAGAGAGTGCAATAAAGGTGTTGACATGGTAAGAAACCAGGCTTACATGTGGCTCCAGACACATGCATAGTGGTTAGGACAGCCACCACCTATGTTCTACTCTATGTGTGAGAAAAGTGAGAAATCAAGTAAAAACAGTGTTCTGGCAATTGGTTTTGGATACACTGAATGAATTCAACAACCTGCATACAGTAGGTCATGCATTAATCTGGTTTGCATGAACAGGAGGACATATGTTAATGCGGTTGCAGTTAGTAATATTGGAAGCTCAAAAATGGCTGTGCTTGTATCTCAAAAAACACTTGTCCTTTCTACACAACTAACATCATCTTGGCCACCAGATAAAGTGACCATCTTCCCTTATCACTCATTTCTAATTCAGGATTAGTTTGTTGGTAATTATGGCGGTCTAGTGGGGTTTGAGACCTACGGGGACACCATTGAGCTTTCTATGAGGGGACTTGTGAAGACCAAACAGTTTCTTCCATGGACTGTGAGATGGACACTGCTGAAAAAAAACAAAGTGTGAGACAACCCCACCATCCTTTATTTCCATTTGGATCAATTTACCTGGAGAGTGGGACAACAACAGAATAAAGTGTTTTCAAATAATTGACTGAAAGCCCATCTCTCACCTTGATCATGTTCTCATCAGTCCTTTGCATGGTCTCCCTCTGCTGCCGCAGTTCCTCCTCCATGTTGTTACAAACATGGTCCAACTCTTTCTGTTGATAAATACCACACCCCACACTGAATACAAGGCCTGCACAAGTGTGGTTTAAAAGGTTTCTAGATCTTCATAGAATCTTCTTTGTAAAGGCATATTCAATCCTAATTTTCTGTATTATGCAAGCCTTTCAGATTTGCTTGGTCTGATCTTCAACAATTACTTCTACAACTACTACAATTTTAATAAAAAAATAAAAGGGATCCATTTGTTTTTTGTAAGGAAGACAATATGCCCTGTGTGACAGTGCAGTTACCCCTTGCACGCAATAGTGGTTTACGTTACATTACATTACTGTCATTTGGCGGATGCTTTTCCCCAAAGTGACTTACAAATTCGAACCCAGTATTTTATGTTATTATTTAACAGTCTCTCACAGATCTGTTTAGGGATTTTGGTCACTCCTCCATGCAAAACTGCTCAAATTAATGGTCCTTCATATCACTGTTTACAGCACCCAAGTTTTTAAAGCACAACAGGTCAAAATTTAAGTAAATTCCCAATGACCCACGGAAAGTTAAAAGCTGCTGTAAGAATCTGGGACTCAACTAAACCAGTTAGAGCTCCATACACTGTATATTGTGTGCCTTAAGAAAAAGGTGACCAGGTGTTGCCATTGTGCCAAAATCACTCAGAGAAAGGCATTTAAAAACAAAAGACAACAGAATGCAGGCGTTCACAGGTTCCTTGTACCTGAAGGTGGACGTTGTCAGTAAGGCTGTGGGTCTCAAGCCTCCTCTCTGCAGCTTCCAGCCTTTCCAGCAGTGTGGCCCTCTCTACAAGCAGATAGGCCACCAGCTCACTGGGACTGCTCAGTCCGATCTCCCCCAGACCCTCCTGGGCCAGCATCTCCACTAGCTCCTTTCCCTGGTTCTCTGTGACAAAAGTGCAATGAAAAGGATTGCAACTACTTAACAGATATGCAAACCTTGTCTTTGCTAAAATGTGATTAAATGTATACTGATATTTAACTTTTTTTTTGTTTGCAATTTGTTATGTTCTGAATGTACAATTACGATCTCCTTAATGGATGTATAGCCCAGTTAATTTCAATATGAACCAAGTCAGTGTGTGTACTGAATGATAACTATTTATTTAGTTAAATTATCCAGGCTACCTGGACTTGGCCTTTAATTATACTTTTATGGGCAGGCAGTTTTCTGTTTACCGTTGGGATTCCTGCTTTCTTCCTTCAACCTTATTTACAAATGATACTGCTTGTGTCCGTTAATTGAATCGCTCATTTCTGTAACGTTAAGCAACTGCATGCGATAAGGTGCTGTTGAAGGATCACAATGTCAACATAGAGATACCTTTAAAAATAAGGAATGGCGGAATACCTTGCTGGAGTCTTAGCTGCTGGAGCTCTAAGCGAAGCTGCTCGTTGTCCCGCTCATACTCGGCAGTCAGAGCTTCTCGCTCTTCCAGCAGGCCACGGATGTGCTCCACATAATTTTCCACCTGACACAGGTTGTGTTTTGGTAATGAGTGACATGTAAGAGGCTGACGATTAGCTGAACATATACTTGACCAGTCTGATAATTCTTGGTTTTATGTTTAATCAGTCTATTGGTGACCCTACATTTTTATTTTTAAATATTTACTGGAATATGACAACATGATACCTCCTTCTACTGTATTTCAATGATGAAATCACTGACAAAGACCCATCCCCTATCAGCCTATCATATAGTAACTAAGCATGTTCTCGTTCTTTTAGCTTAAGAGTTCTCCCAATTCGTTAGTAAAAGTTGTCCTCAGCAGCTTTCCGAATAGGTTTGAAGAGGAAACTCTTAGCTAGGTACTTTGAGTGCTAATAAGGAGCACTCTTAGCGGCTTTCTGAATACGGGCCCTGGTCCATATCAAACTTTGGCTCAGCTGTAAAAACGAAATCCATTCAAATAAGCACCCTCAACTGTACATGTTCTTTCTTTCTCTCCACTGAAAAGATAAGTGATAATTATGCAAACCACGTCATGATGAAGGCTAATGTTATAAGCTCACCACCATTATAAAGGAAGGCAAATTCAAAGTAAATGATGTAACAGGAGTGGCCATAGCATTCAGCCACTTTGCTCAACAAGCAGAGAAAGCGGCATGCATTAGCCAGTCTTTACAATCTCAAATAACAGACCCCAGTCTACCGTCTGGAGATGATAGTACATCAACAGAGATGGGAAGCCTTTTAGGGTACGACCTGCCATTATTGTTTATAACAAGAGGTGCAGCCTACCCTGTTTAAAACCCATACAAAAGTGAAAAGATAGGATGAGATGATCTCATAACTCATAAAGGATCAAAAAGCTTTCAGGCGCTCCATGAGACTCAATAGACACAAACTTAAAGCATAAAGTTGCACCACAAATAGCCAGATCAGGTGTAATAAAAATAGTAATCAAGCATAGAGCAACCAATTTGAATATGTTATACAGTACGTTATGTAGGTTTGTTCCACCTGTGTCTGTCTCTCACCTCTTTCATTTCACTGGCCTGCTGGGTACGGTGGGTCTGCAAGTCCCTGGTGACAGAGCGAAGGTCTCCCTCACTTTGAACAAGCTGATGCCACAGGTGCAATTGCTGCTCCTCAGCAGAGGATGCAGGAGCCAGGCCATCCTCCTGTAAACGCAGGGCAATCTGATCCAGCTCTGTTCGGACCTACAAACAAATAAGAGCATAAATGTTGTCGGCTAATTTTTTTTTACCAGTGTCAAAACCGATTCACTGTAGCCAATACATTGTGTTGCATTCAATAAAAGGAACATACAAAACCATATGTCTAGCTGCAATCTGATCACTTGAGACACAACAGCAACACACATGTTGTAGAATTCAATACTGTAATTTGCAGACCTTGTAACCTGAGCCAAGCCACATCATTCAACAGATAGAGAACAGTTTCAACATGCTCTGAAGAAAGCAATTTTTTTATATGCCTGCAGGCCTGCACATGCGTCTTTTCATTAAGTTGTAAAGAATGAAATAGTGGATGAAAACAAATGCTGTTGTTGATGAGCTTATAAAAATAATGATACAAATGTATATATAATTATTATATAGGCCTACTGACTGAGACTATTTCTCCTTTGCAGCACTGCCGTTTTCAAGGAGCATGATCCAATAAACATGTCATGGAATAATATGGATACAATATGGTATGAACCAGTACGATAACTATAGTTTTTAAGCAATATATGGTTGTTACCTCGTATTGATCCATGGTAAGGTATAAAGTTATGTCCACCAAACCTTCCCCTTGGCAAATATCAGGAAAAAGTCATCCCACATTGCTGTCTATCCATAGTAAGAAGACATGCCGCTAGATTGGACAACTCTTGGAGCTCCCATCCTGTGCTGAGGGTTAAGTTTTGTCTTCAACAAGTGAGTACAAGTGCCGCTGCAAAATATAAACAAGCTAATCGTTCGTAGGAAATGTGTCACTTGCAGCTATAATATAGTCTATAATAGTCTTCAGCTTCAATATTAGCTAACCATGGCCTATCTGCTCTGCCTGGTGGTCTGCACAGTTTCAGGTTAGTTTGCGTTATATTTGATGTGCTGCTCCAACCAGGATGCCAATCTCAACTGAGCTTCTGCAAAGGGGTGGGGATGAAACCTAAATTCCAATTTGTCCAGTAAACGTTACAGCTAAAACAAAAAGTAATTGCGAATGCTTAAAGTAGCGGAACAATACCAATACACTAGCTAGCCAACTCAACGTAACGTAAAAGAAAAGAAACTTAACGGTACTAGTCGTTTCCAGAAAACGGTAACCCGTCCCCACTTGAGGAATATGGTTAGGTTGCTAATATAATAACTGACTCGTTGTAACGTTTAAATACAATTTCTACTTGGAAGACAGTAGTTGCTATCTAATTACGACTTAATAAAGTACTAAATAAATCGTATGCTTGCTAATGTCTTGTGGTAACTACGTTCGCTAGCTAGTAACGTTGCGTTTCTGAGCAAGCAATACGATAGCGCTTAGTTAAGTTAGCTGACGACCTGACATAACTTAGCCTAGTGCTAGCTACACATACTGCTAGTTGTCCTAAATAGATAATGTTAGTTGATAGAAACACTCAAAATAGCCAACTGGTGAATACAACGTTTTGTTCATGTTTTAACCAATGCAAGACTAATGCAAAATGTACATTGACTAGCAAATTTCTAGCTCTCTGACTTTACCATAATCGCCTTTTCATGTTGGGGAATGGGCTGCAGACAGACACAGCAACAGGCGTGGTAAACTGAAGTGGCTTCTACTAGTACCTAGGCAACGGAATGTACCATCCCGGTGATTTTAGGCATGTTGAAACTTTCCAAAATTAAATTCCCTAGCACTGACACAGTAACTTTCCAAAGTAGACACACAAATCTGAAAACAGGAAGATTGATAATTTTTTTTATTATTGCTTGGCAAATAAAATCAGGGTTAAGCATATATCATAAATCAATTAAGGGCGTTATAAGTGACTGATCATTTTATTTTGTTGTAATTCAATCATGTTTTTCCTCACATGCCTTGTCATGAATAGGCCTATAAAAAATAAATATATTTGAGGCACCTTTATGTGCACCAGTCTTTTTCTTGATGGGAGCATAAATTAAATGTGATTTTTGGTTTGTTCTAAGCGTTTGCTTTAGTAGATATATTTTCATGTGGGTGGTCTTGCTATTCCTCTGGGTAGGTCTGGATTTTGTCTTTTTTGAGTAGCGACTTTAAGAGCGGCAGGAAGAGTAAAGATTAAGCCTCAGTTTTTCAAAACATTCCACTACTTTCTTGAGGACAAAATGTTTTTTAATGGACGCAACGAACACGTTTACACGCTATTTTCACAAAAATGCATATAGCAAAATTGAGTACAAGACATAATTAAGCTTATGGAACAAGAACAATAAATAGGCTGATGACAAAGCCTTACATAAAGATTTGGATGGAGTAAATTATACGTTTATCTCATGCACTGTTACACATTCCTTGGCTATAAGGTAGGACCACAATATACTTGTGGATCAGAGTTGCAAAGTTTGTATGTATTTACATTTTTTTCCACTCTTTTGAGCTAAAGACCGGTAGATATCATTGAATAAAGCATATTTTTGTTGATGAAATCTAGTTGATTTATAACAACAGCAAATAAAAACTCAAGGGTGCAATTTGTTTTCTTTCTTTGTTGTTGACTCCTACGAGATTCAGAGTTCAAAGGCCGTCCCCATAGATATGTAAAGCGTCAAAACCAAGGTAAAGAGCTGTTGTCAAGGCAACAACCTGGACGGGTAGCAAGCTAGCTAGGATAAGTTGCTTACTCTATCTTTATTTTTAACGGTTCCAAAAACAATGTATGACGTCGGGGTTTATCTTCAGTTAACATCAAATTATTAAAGTTACCGGACTTCAGTGATGGCAGCGATAATTCCACTTGCAAACCCCAGAGGGCCAAAAAGGCTATGTGAACTTTGTCAGAAACCTGCACACCTGCAGTGCACAACATGTCGGGTAACCTTCTACTGGTACGTCGTTATTGTTTTGTTATCGTCAAGTTTCCTAGCAGTATCTAATGTTGTAAGGACGACCTAAGGTAACACATCAGTGTATATTTTACGTGTGCTTTATCTCTTGTATCATTCATAATATTGCATCAACACAACAAGTTAGCACACTTAGAAATGACAATGTAATGTAGCTTTCAAATAACATGAGTGACACTTACATTTAGGCTACTAGTCAGTTATTGGTTGTTCAATTAAGGTTTCTTTTTAGATTAATATAAAAAAATAAAAAATAACGCTATCGATAAGAGGTTAATAAACACAGCTCAGCTGCTTTGGGATTTAGATGATTACTTGGAACATCTTTTTATTGATTTTCTGTGAACCTTTTATCTAGAGTAATAGTGGCCTGCACGCAAGCACTGTCACCCAACTATAATATCCCTTTAGGCTTTATATGCAGTAGTGGTTGTACTTGTTTTTCTACTGCCATCTTACTCCAGGGTAATCATGATCTACTCAGCATTTGTAAACATGCCACAGAGCTTGATAGGCTGTTATAGCCAAATGGCTTCATGCAGTACATCTGTATGAAATCATCACATTTTTGTATGTTTATAAAACAGTGTTTCTGCAGGTAATGTTTTGCCATGGTGCACCACTACAGCAGTAGAATTGAAGAAAACTGAATAACCAATTATTTTGCACAAACATGAGTGTGCTCTTGAGTATTTGTTCTGTTCTTACCTAATAACAAATCCCAAATCAAAAAACATGTCAGAATGTCAGACTCTTGTCATGTCAGGCAAAACTGCGTAAGTGGTCGGTTTTAAGATGAGCATTCTCTCAAAAACAGTTGGTGAATGAGGCTGTTATAAAACACACTTTTATCTTATTTTCACATGTCTGCATAAGTAAACAAGAGCCATACATAGGTAACCCCCTGCGCTCCTCCACACTTTGTGCAGTCACAACACGGAATAAGATCACATTTTATTTGGATTTTTAACATACAATGAACAGAATGAGCAGTGTTGGCTTTGCACATAGTGTTTTACGAAAGTTCCATTGCATTCTTTTCAGACTAGATAATCTTTTCTCACACGTTTGCTGTTAAACTTCAAATTGTATTTAATATTTTTTCCAGCAATGGCTTTCTTATTGCTACTCTACAGCCCCGCTTTGGGCAATGTCAGGAGTGTTTCTCACATGTCAGCTCTGAGTATCAGCAGCTCATTTATAGCTGTCAATGGCCTGTTGCTTTTTTCACTGACCAATCCCTACTGACTCACGAACAGGTTTCGTGTATGGCCTTTTCTAGGCCGGATCACGGTTGTGGCATGTTCTTTCCACTTATGAAGACTGGATTCAACCTACTCCTCTCTAGGTCACATGCATGACTTCAAAGATATGGAACTTCAAATTATGTTTTTAAGGAAATATTATAGGTGTGTGTCACTTCGGATGTTTCACAGCATCAATTAGTATAAGGTTTGGATTATTTAGCTATCTAAGTCACATGACCTCGATGCTATTATCATTTAAATATAATTTTAAGGGAAATATAATATTAGAAAATATTTTAAAAAGGTGTGCGTTATCTGGGACACCACTGAGTATTTTGGTAAGGGTTTCGGGTCTCATGACCTCGAAGCTATCAAAATTTTAATCATGTTTTTTTAGGAAACATAATGTTAGAAAACTATTTAAAATACTTTATAAATAAAGCAAGATGTGTGCATTACTCTGAACATGTCACTGAGTATTTCAGTTCAGATTCGTAGGTCGGTCCAAAGATTGAGATTGAGAAAGACTGAGGTTTATATCCCTTGGTAATTTGTTTGTTAAGTAGCTTCTCTCAGGCTGGAGAGATGAATATCCCCTGTACTGTATATCCAACATCAAACCATTTGTACCAAGATAGTGCTAAGCTACACTAGTAGCTAAAAACAGTGTGTTATGTTATGTCAACAAAAGTGTAGCATCACAGAACAACACAATTTTAGAGTGCATGCAAGCTTGGAAAAGTGGTCAGTGGTATGTGAAATCTTGCTACTGGTCTAGACGTGTAGTAGTTATGTATGCACTTTGTAATAATTTCATTAAAACAATACATAAAGCAATGCATGTGCAATAATCAGAAGTGTGACGCTGACGCATTTTCTCCACTTTTGTACCGCTTACTATAGAGGGTAAAATTACCTAAACTTGAACCAACCCTTGTTCTTGGATTAACTACCATAACCCTTCTTTTCTTTTCCTATTGGTAAAAATCTTTGTCTTTTAAGCTTTAAATAAACTGGCCACTTTTACAACATTGCCTGCAAGGAAGTTAAGGGAAATGTATCTTCCTGGCTCTTCTCCTTGTGTGCTCGCTGTGTCTATCATCCATTAGAATGCACTACATGTGATGCACATTTCATCAATCAATGGTGCATTGTAGACATCCCTCCTTGTACAACAAACAAGGAGGAAAACTACCTTTGGGGCCAGTTGTTGGCCTGTTTAGATTAATGTACGTTTTACAGTGCCATGTGAATGCAGAGACTTAGAGCTATTTTCTAGCAACTTTAGAACCTTTTCCCCATACCATTTTTGCCTGGCTAGTCTTGAGCGCTGTAGGTTTACGTCTTACACAGAAACTGAGTCAGGGCCTCAATATGAACTAGCATGCAGGGTTCTTTGTCTTTAAGAGCTCCTTGACCCCCAGTGCAAGGGAAGACTGCGCACTTTTTAACCCCTGTGACTCCACTCACTCACTAACTCGGTGCGGTTATTGTCATGACGTGGCTGTTACTGCACACGTAGACTCCAGACCAGTAAAAAAACACATTGGAAAGAACGCATGCTGCAGTTATGAAAACTGAAGTATTTCCACAGCTTTGATCGGAAAAGAAATGACAACAACAACAAGCTAACTACAGAACTGTTACGCAATGGTGTAGCATACTTTCATTATATTCATTAGAAAGGAGACATGCAGAGGCAGATATATCGTTTAATACAAAATAAATCATGTTCTGTGACCTCATAATGTAACTTGGCTGTCCCAACATGATAATGGCCTGAGACCAAACTGAAATTTTAATTAAATAGATGCTTTATTTCTCTCTAGAAGGGAACTAAGGATTGGAGCTTTATTGACTGGAATGCATCTAAACTAGTGTCTGTTTTTCTCAGTGACACAGAGCACCAGCAGGCAGACTGGGTTGGAATCCATGAAAGGATTTGCCAGCTGCTGGTCCCTATTCGCAGCCCAGTGCCCTTCCACTCTCTACAGGATGAGCGAGATCAGCACCATGCTGACATACTGGCAAAACAGGTAAGGACCTAGACCCAATTACAGTACATTGTCACTGAATAAGGCGTGTTTCTACGTTCCATTCTTGAATTTCCTTATATTGTTCATGCCATACCTTTTATTACTTAGATTAATGCATACATACATTGTAGTTCATGGAAATGGAATTCTGTTTTAAGTGATAATGCTAGGGTTTAAACAACTTATATAGTCTCTAATACATGCACCCTATCATTTCAACAATGGTAAAGGGGGAAGAAAGTGTAAATGCTAACTTTTCTTTGGTTTCTGGGTATTAAAACAGGCTAGATATGCAGACAATGTGTATATTTCCTTCATCCAATCTGCCAGAGCTACATTGTTTTATTTTTAAGACCTGCTTCAATCCCAGCCATGTATAATTTGAATTGTAGTGACGAATAGTATTACCCTACCGTGTATGGATACACTTTCCACCCCTTTAAATTTACAATTGTTAGTCCTTTACATTGTAAAATAACAAACTTTGAACAAAGTTATCAACTGCATCGTGTAGACTAATGTCAAGTCAAATGAATTGATTATTAGTCACATATTTATATGTACATTTCAAATACACATGGCACACTTTTTTCTGTTACCAGAAGCAGCTGATTGAGATATCCAGGGCAATGGCCCAGAACAAGCTGTTTGAGGGCAAGCATCAGGAGTCCCTGCCTGCGGCCCAGATCTCCTTGCGCTGTGCCATGGACGTTTATGGCCCCAGTGCCGTAGAGCTAGTCCCTGCCTACCTGCTGCTGGCTGAGGCCAACGTGGGTGAGGCACTAGAGCAGGTGGACTCTTATAAAGGGGAGCAATCATAATTTATGCACACATACACACACCTTTGTGTGTATGAGTGAATTGCTTGTGTTTTCAGGTCTGGGAAGTTTAGCCCAGGCAGAGGAGTATCTGTCCCAGGCCGAGTGGACAGTAATGAAGACGCCTGAGTGTAGCCATACCGTCCGCCACCAGCTACATCGTAACCTGGGACGCCTCTTCACTGCTTCTGGCAACCTAGAGGAGGCACTTCTGAACTTTGCCAACGACGTTAGTGTGACCATGGCATTTTTGTTCAGATAAGACAAATGCAAGGTATAATTTTGACATTTAAACAAAGCCTGCTAAATAAATATAACATAATATTTTGGTTCCAGGTATACTATGCCAATGAGGAATACGGCTTGGACAATATCATCACTTGCAATGGCTATTTTCTAATGGCCAATGTGTTTATAAAGCAGGAAAAGTGGGAAATTGCTCGATCTTTGTACTCCGAGGTAGAGTAAGAAAGGCATACAATACATGATTCACTTGATCTCTCTAAATAAATATCAAGGCTTACTTCTTGTAATATGGATTCAGGATTTTTTTTTTTTTTTTTACAGATTATGTGTTGTGTTATTATCTCAATAACCCTCTGTGTTTTAGGTGGCAAGCACATGGCACTCTCATCTAACTAAACTCTTTGAGGCCCAAATCCATGGAGATATTTCACAGGAACCCTGTTTTGGTGAGTCCAATCCACACAACTGCATAACGTGTAATGCTGCTATTTAAGTGGTGCACTGCACAGCTTGAGATGATGACATCAAATAGATTCCTCATCTTTCCACCAGCTCAGCTTTAGTGGTATATATAACACATGGTAAGTTGCTAGCCTGTCGTGCTATCTAAGAGCTAAACCCCAGCTTTACACCAGCATGCTGAGGGCAGACTAAGACCAAGTCTGCCACATCTCTAGCTGTGCTTCCACACTGCTACCACCTCTCCCATTGCTGCCCTATTTATGACACTAAGCCTTTTCGCTACAATTCAATCCCACTGGCTTTTTGGCTAGTTTTTGTGGTGCCTGGCCTTGCGTGC
Source organism: Galaxias olidus (assembly GCA_026901105.3). Lineage (NCBI taxonomy): Eukaryota > Metazoa > Chordata > Actinopteri > Galaxiiformes > Galaxiidae > Galaxias > Galaxias olidus. The sequence continues at coordinate 357,945 of JAPMUY010006409.1, forward strand.
TCTTCAGTTCGAACTGCATAGTTAGTCTAATCACACTTGGGTAGTTGTGAAATGTCCTCTTTTCATTGGTTTAAAGAGTTTAATGGCTAGTGAGTATTCCGACACAAAATGACTGACCGATATTAATTCCTTAATAGCGCTGGCTCAATGAGCTGATGCGATGCGATGCGCTGTATGCTTTTAAGGCAATGCTTTACGAGCATGTTTGTTTCTGTGCGCATTTACACATTTTGTTTAACCACAGACAATGCCCAGAGAACTGAGGCGGACCATATACTCCGGACCATGCTTGAGTTCGTGGAAAAGAGCTCCGGGATGGAAATGGCCAGTGTAGCGCTTTTAGCCCACTGCCTTGCAATGCTTTGGTTCCTGGGTGGGATGTTTGACAAGGTGAGAAGTAGAACAAACACGGTAGTGGTGTGTTGACACCCTGGCATATTTCCATATTGCACCACGTGGACTGTCTTGAGACAGGATTACCTGTAATTGGTGAAGCTTTCAGACTTCCCTGGATTTTGCAGCAGTTGATGCGACTTGCCTGATACACTAACTCCTTACCTTGGTTCCCCGCCAAGTCAAATGTTTCTGATCTGACCAGTATGCTAGAGCTTAACTGAGACATTTGGATGTGTATACCTCTAAACCAAGGTTTGGTAGGATGAGCACATCTTCAGCACGGACTGATCAGAAAAACAAAACCTTAAACTACCACAAAGTACTCCAGCCAAACAATTCTTAACAGACAGTAAGATTAAATTCAAAGTTAATTAAAATGAATAGAACATAAAAAAAGATTTTGGTTTGATAAGCCAGTCAGTCGAGGGTCAAATTGGGACTGTTACATCTGAATCTCTTCAAGCTGGTTCACAGAACAGTTTTATTTTTAATCGAGGGATGCATTAGGCTCAAATCTAATTGTGAGACAGTAAAATGTGCTTTCCCGCCAAGTTTGTCTTGTAACACCTCTGTTTACAAGTGCTTTCCTTCCTGAATACATGTAAAGACACCACAAGGGACTACACAAAAAGCCTGTTTTGGCTTCTTTACATTACTTTTAACCAATTTAAGTTTATTGATTACCATACAAGGTAGGACATACACAACCTTCATTTAACAATACAGAGCTTATTTTTTAAGCATATATACAGCACAGCCTTAAGTGTTCTTACAAGACACTGCTAGATGTCTTCAAGTCCACACTAAAACAAATAGTGATAGAGCTTTTATCTTCGGAATAGTTTGCATGAAAATTAAAACTGGTTGATTATCATATTTTCTCCCTAAAACCTATATTTAAAAAAATAATACTTACTTAATGCAAGATCATCTTTATAAACCATATTGATATACTTTTCTTTAACCCATTGGTATTGAATACCACAGATATCAATAAAGGTTTAATGCTTTTGATTGGCAAATATTTTTATTTTATATTTATGTCAGTTTACTGTGGCTGGAGGAATGGTTTGGATTTTTCATCCAAGCAATTATTAACAATGATAACAATAATAAAGCTTTCACTTTTTCAACAATAAATATATTTAGACGCTTCTCCCCTTCCAATAAACAAGTATAAATGAAATTGAGAGAGAGAGAAGAATAAAACGTCCTCGGATTAAGCTGTCACGAGGGAGATGGAATTCGTTCCGACTGTTCGGGCACTGCCCAATTTACATTGATATGTGTTGCCTTGACATTCACCCAGTGGGTGCCAGTGTTCTCCTTCTTGTGTGTGTGTTGCAGGCTATGGAGTTTGGCAGAAGAGCACTGCAGGCTAGCCAGCTGGTTCCTGACCATGACCTAACAGAGCCCATCATAAGCCTGCTGCAGCTGGCAGACAGCAGTCCACACCCTACTATCTTAAACTAACCCACCCAGTGTCTATCCGCCATTCAGGCTCTGACATCTCCATAGCCACATCATTTTCAAGACACTGGGAGCCCGGATTAAGTATTAATATGACTAAATTGCAAGCAAATAAAGCATTTTGCTGATGCCTGTAATATTTAATGTTCACCTAATGACCGTTTGTTAATTTGAAGAGTGAAGAAAAGACTTGTGACCGGCAAAATTATTTTTCAGCTGGTTGACGTCTTCTAAATAATTCACAATGATGTAATGATTTATTTAAAAAAAAAAGAATGAGACAAGCACCTTTTATCATAGGTTTTTAATTACTTAGTTTAATCCCCCCCCAAAAAAAAAGGCGGTGAATATATACATCATTATGCACATTTGTTGACTACAACCAATTATCAGGGCCCATTTTGCCATGCTATCAAAATGGTTCACATGGTAGTGATAGGAGCATTCTTTAAACCAGGTTTATATCCCTGATAAATCACTCTGAAATGACTCGTACCTTTGTTACTTATGCAGAATCTCTTATTACAGATATGTTCATTAAATATTTTTTTCTGAGATTAATTTAACTGATATACACAAAAATTTAAGTAGCATGAGAATAATTTCTGAAAAGGGGGGCATGTAAATTTTGTATTTTGAGCATAGAATGTTTATTTCAGAATAGAGAAATGAAAGGAACCTATGGAACACTTTAAAATTATGACTAGTATATACATTAATCAAATGTTTCTTATTAATAATATAAAAAAAGTCATGTTAAAATAGTTACTAATATTGTTATTAGTAAATTAGTGAATTACACCAAAATGCTTTTTGGCATTCAGACAAAAGAAGTTAGATGTTGAGACAGCGATACTTCATAACACTTCTTGTTCCTTGTATTCCCTTTTAAATATTTGAGCCACATATTCATTAGCAGCAATTCAGAAATAAATAGTAACCTTGTGGGGCTGCTGTTATACAGTCCCCCCTACTGATTCATACAGAACAGGCTGCTAGCAAGTTACATTAAAAAAGGATGGCCATTTTATGATTTGTCAATGGTATGCTTTTACTATGTCTCCAATTAGCAGTGTCCCTGGTCTTATCAAATACTTTATTGCCTTCACACTTCTCCCTATCATCGCAACTGGTCTAAAACAAGACTGGATATGTGTATTATTGGGTGTTAGAAGTTATAGAAACAACAGAACCTAAGATCAATGCTTAAATTGAAAATCTGACATCATTAAAAAAAAAAAACATTAATGTTTAGGGTACAAACTTAGTAAGCCAGTCTGGCTTGTTATGCTTAGTGCATATGAATGTGGTGCAGATACAATTTCAACAATGCATATGTTTGGTCATATTTTCATTCTTTCCTGTGGCAGGTCTGAAGATCGAAATAAGAAAATGTTTAAATTTACATCAATGTACAGAACAATGAATGTGGAATGACACAGCCTTCATATACAAACAAAACAAAACCTTTAGAAAAGGGACAACAACAATTAGAGATCCCTCACCCACATAAGCTGTAGATGCTGGGGTGACTGGTTGGTGGACCATTCCTGGCCCCAGCATGTCAAGTTCAAGGGGGTTTTCACAGTTTGTTTCTCAAAGATATTATTTTAATATGCTTTACAACATCACAGTACTGTAAATGGTGTTATAAACTCTCGGATCCACATTTTTGTAATAAAGTCAAATTATTTTGTCTGCCATGATCAGATTGCAGATGTTCAGATTGGCACACATGATTAAGTCCAGAATAAGGCCCATTAGACTCCTGGCAGTTAGTAAAATCTTCCCACAAAAAAAACAAGCTTCACAAAGGTCTCGCTTTATTGAGACTAAATTAGTGCACACAAACCACTTTTTCCATTGAAAATACCATAAATTAGGAGAAAAACACTGAACTTCATAAAACAAGCAAGGACAAAATGTTGTTGACCATCAGGGTACATCGCATATTTTTCAGTTTTAATCGTTTTTGCATGTTATCAATACACATTTTAGGTAGGTCTGTAGCTTGGATGGCGGTCACATGCCTTGGGGGTGGATGTTAGGGGTTGGGAGGGTAAACAGAGGGAGAAGGTGGAGTGAGATCCAGGTTGCTTCCCTGAAATGACATCTAATTTAGAAAGACGCCCTCTCACAGATGAATTATTTTTTATGTCCCTGAACAGTAATGCTGTTTCTCAACAAAAACTTGCTTGTGCTTTTGATCATAATTTTGTATATTTGGTTGCCGAAAGTAAATACTACTGTTACTTCCACAAGATTGTTATAGAATTAAAAAAATTAAGACTATTAGGCAGGGGAAATTGGCAGAAAGCCATTGATTTTTTTTTATGATGACAAACATTTCTGGAGGGGTTGTCTGAGGAATATGCAAGTTGTGTTGCATTGTTGTGAAAAGACTAAACCTATTCTTTAGCAATTCATTCATAAAGCATGCTGACAGTTTTGGATTGGACCTCACTTTGTGTGAAATAAAAATAACTTTTGTCACATGCAAAACAAAAACCGTACTAACAAACCACATTTAGCCAAATCCAAGAACTTTAGCACCAATTAGAAGTTGAAAGTATTAGTTTTATTTTCAATGTTTCAATTCTGCACAAACAGGAAATAAAATGTGTTGTTTGGCAATTATTACAGCCCTGGTTTCTGTTTAAAAACAACTAGTAGTAGTGTTAAGCTAGAAGTATATGCCTTAGTATTACAAACAAACACTAAAACTATCTAATAAGATCGTAGGTCCTAGGTATAAAGGGAGACAACGATTGTGAAATCAAGGATCATTTGAAACGACAAGAATCCTGGCTGATATGTATGCTTGAAAGGACATTTTCATTCTATGGCAATGAGAAGTATTCTTTTGTGAGGTATATTACGCATTCTTACAGCATTCTTTCGGACTCTCTCACTTTTCCCAATATGTAGTCCAAACCTGCAATTCTTCAACATAAAGTGCTTTATTTCAAATGAAGTATAAACAGCATCTTCTAAAAGTTGTCAGACAGACTGTAGCTGTTTAACTATTGTTCTTGTAAAATGCTAATCGAGTAAGAGTTGATAAATACAGAGTAATTACTAAAACATTGAATTAAAAATCACGCAATGGTAGCGTTTGTACGGTGAGTGTCACGTACATAACACCCCTTTCCAGAATGGACGGGCAAATTTTTATCAAGATAATTAAATACAACAGTTTGACCTTTCATGCAATTTAAATATACCTGACCTACACTGTCTTTAAAATGAAGGTAACCCTTTGCTACATTGAAAACGATAGGTAGTAAACTATTACACCTGTATCTTTCTCCATTTCCATCTCGAAATTCACTTACCAATCAATTTCCTTTCACTTTTAGTCAAATGCACCAGGCAAAAATGTAGGAAAATAACAAACATCACCTCATTCTTCTACATACAGTTCTATAATGTGTGTTCAGCTCGCATCCAGGAAAACCCATGTTGGTTATGTGCTGGTAATTGCTTTTAGGGGGTTATTTCCCAGAAATCTTTGAAATCAATTCACCAAGCAACCCTCATAAAGCAACTAGTAAAATAGAATAGTAATTCCAAAAGCTACTGCCCTGAATCCCACTCTGCTACCATGCTGCAATGTAAAATTACGTAGGGGGTGGTTTGCAGTGGGAAAGAGGTGATGAATGGAGTCAGGGGAGCAGCCTCAGATCTCTTTACTTGCGGGGGGTGGGGTGGGGGGGGGATGGAGGGGGTTTAGCATGAGAAGGCGCATGCATCTATATCTTGTAGTACGTCAGTTTCTGTGATCACGGCATTTTCATAGGTTTTTGTTTGCTCAACTCGGCTTTTGCATCCCGTTTGTGTGTATGCTTGTGTTTATATATATATATATATATATATATATATATATATATATATATATATATATATATATAAAAGAGGAATGTCCGTTGCCATGTGTACAAGTATGTGTTGGGTGTGTACGTGCGAGTGTGTTTCAGGCAAACCTTTTACAGCTCACTCAGTCAATAGCTTGATCTCATTGGCAAGGAGCGTGTTGAAGTTGTATGTGGGGTCAGGGAGGCCATGGAGATTGGGCAGAGTGGAGCCAGTGGCCTTGTGATGGGAGGGCTGGGAGGACTCGATTAGCTCTGGGTCACTCTCACTGGAGGTGGAGCCCACACTCATGTTGCAGGCAGCCTCAGGCAGAGCTCCGCCAGTGGGCACCGGGCACACCTCAGGCTCGCTGCTAGTCTCACTAGCACTCGACACAACGGAGAGCAGGGACATTTTGCGGGTGAGGCGGCTGGGCAGCAGCGACAGGGCATAGTCTGCCACAATGCCTGCCACGTCCATGCCACACGCTTGGTCAAAGGCAATGAAGCCCACGTTGGCGTTGGCCTCGCACACCACAAAGGAGCCGTCGTTGAGCTGTAACAGGTCGATGCCACACACGTCCATGCCCAGGATGTTAGACACTTGTGTTGCCAGCTGCTTGCCTTGCTCGCTGAGGGGACACATCATCCCAACACCACCTGTCATGCACAAAAAGAGTGGAAGCAGAAAGATCTGAACACACAGTCAATCTGTCGTTTGGTTACTGTAAGCCGTGTGATATACACTTTTCTTTGCATCTACACTATCTGTGGCTATTTATGTAGCAGCAGAACATGTCAATGATTTATGGGCCAGTGGCAAGACAGAGCAGGCTCAGGACAAATGCCACGTTCAGAAAATAAATAAATAAATGATGTGCTTGAACCATCAAGCTCACGACATGCGACACGTATCATCCCACTACAGAACGAGTGTGGGAGCTATGGCCCCAAAATGTCATAGTGCATCAGCACCAAGTTTGGCTAATTCAAAATGGCTGACGTTGTGAGAACAATTGGTATGTTAAAATTGCGGGATGTTATTCGCTAGAATCCCATAGATGAACTAGCGGGTGGGTGTCCACCTACCCAACGAGCAGTTGCTCTGCATGCGTCCGTCGGTGGAGCAGCGCAGCATGGAGCCGATAACCCGGCCCCCTACCAGGACCACTCGGACGTCACGGCCGTGCGACTCCTTAACGTACTCCTGGAAAAGGTAGGGAGCGTCGTGACGGATCAGATGACTAAGGTCCGCCAGGTGGTGCTTATCCCTGGCCAGGAACACGGCCTTGCCTGGAAGAAAGAAGGAATGTGTAACACCCTCATAGGAAAAAGGAGGGGAGATGAGCTTTAAACTAACATCAACATTAGCACACGACCAAAACATTAGGCCTTTACATTTTTAATGCTAATCAATTTTATTGTCACTTTGTGTTCATTTAAGTATATAACTTTTAATTGTTACAATCCTTCTAAGATGCAGGGAGTTTCAGCTAACTCAACTTCAAACAATAAAACTAGTAACTTGCTGCATAATATGACACAGCTTCTCACTACGAGAACCTTGTTGATTAAAATATCTTCATATACCAAATGATACTGACAAGACAGCAAAAACTCTGGGGGAGAGAATAGCTCTCACAGTCACGCAAAAATGCCAGGCCCATGCCAAATGTTAATTACAATCGCTTGAGTGTGTGTGTGGTAGCTGTAATGTCCTCTGACCCTCGCTAAACCACCAAGGAAGACCATGTGAGTGTTGAATGTGTGTAGACTCCATTTGCAAGACAATATCAAGTCAACTCAATTAACACGCTTGAAACAGACCCGCCATTGTCCTTAACAGCCCATCCCAAAATAGATCATGCAGGCTCAGATTAGTAGACGTCAAGACCACTGTCAAGAAGAGTGCCAAAAAAGCTCCCACCCGAACAACTAGTTACAAGGAACCCCACTAGAGGAGTCTATGCCTTCCAATTAGCCTATTCCTTATTTTCCCTCACCGTGTTTAGTCCCAACACCAGTAACATATACAGAATACTTCAATCACTGAAATCACTTTGCACCCAGTTGTTGCATTCCCAAAGGGTTGACGGTTGATTTGCTTGAGAAGCATTGTGAAGCAAATGTAGAAGGGGACGAGCCATTTGAGAACCTTGTATAGACAATGTGAAATCTAGGTTTATTGGCTGCCTAACCTCTGTGTCCACGTGCATTCTTCACCACTACTGGGTAACCCAGCGGTTCCGCCTCATCAATCATCTTGCGGAAGTTCTCATGTCCACCTAAAACAAAAACATATTGAGGTCATCAACCAACAGGGAACAAAATGCAGTTTTGTCTAGTTTGCTGTCGTAGAAACTCAAACAATGAGGCAGCAAATCGTGGATAGGGGATTAAAATGGCTGTTGAATGGTAAAACATGCAGATTTTAGAGTTCCTGTCTTCTGAAGGTGTCTCAAATGTCACAAAATTACTTTACGTAGATCAATTCAAAACATCTATAAAACAAAGCTTTTGATTTTCTGTAAATTGTGCTCTGACTGCCGCTCGACAAGAGGTAAATATTTTCCGTGCTCTGTTGGTCTGTCTGGTCTGGTGTTAGATCAGCGAACCAGATGTGAGGTGCCACGCACATGCTTTATGGAGAGAAAAAAAATAAAACAAATCAATAAATAAATAAACCCTTGCCCATATTCATCCACACTGTATCAGCGAGAGCATAGCAAATGTCAGTCTCTACTACGTCACAGGCTGTGGGGGAGATGAGAGCAGAGAATCTCTTATTGGCAAAGTCATAGAGAGGAGGGGGAGGTGCATGTTACATAAGCCCTATAGCCGCTGGTGTAGAGGTAGAGCAATATTTTGGGAAGACTTTCAACGTATTCCTCTGCCTTCTTGTTTAGCTTCTTGTTCAACAGACACCATGTCTCTAAGTGATAACACAAGTATGCTGAAGTGGTTGTCATCTCAAGTTTGCATCTTAAAACAAGATCATTGTAAAAGATTTAGCTTCTAGCCTGAAGGTACTGTGGCACAAAGGCTGTATTTCTGATTTGTAATTAGGATACAGTCAGAGGTTACAAGGGATCGTGAAGACAATGAAAATATGATAAAGATTGACAGATGATAAAGATTAGTAAAATACGCCAACAAAAGTAAAATAGAACACGCTTTTTTCCCGTGAGTGTTAAAACCTTTGCCTAAACGTTTGGATAACCTCAGATTTAGAGTGTAAATCCTGGATGCGCAGCCATAAATTAGATATTGCAATTATGTGACACGTGCAGCACCCAGAATTGACACTGTGTCACAGTAATATTGTTTTTTCAGTTGACAAACCCACTTGTTTGTTTGTTTAACACGGCATTGTATTATCTTAGAACACTAAAGGCACGAGTCAAGTGATTCCTGTGGAAGTAAGTTGTTTGCGTGGCGGTGTTGGTGTTAGGGGCGGGGATTAGTTGAGACTATGTTTCAGGATTGTGTATACAGACATAATTCTTCTCAATAGAATTTGCTAATACAATAGTGTACGCTTGTTGTTACAATGTTCAAATAATAAAGCCAAAATGATGCTAACTCGTGCTAACGGTAAGCCACGTATAGCTTAAAGTAATAAACTGTCCTCACTCCACTGCTAATGCAAATAAGCATCGCGCAGGTGCGGATTTGACATACAATATGTGCTGCGCCAAGAACAGACAGAGCCAGAAAAGACCTCTGCTGGGCTATACATAAAAATATACTGGGCTATACATTAAGATTTGAATAGGAGAAACACCAGAGCTTGTAAGCGCGTTTAGCAAAAATACATAATATAAAATGAGAAGTTTGGAGACTGGATTTGTATTAGAGATGCACCGATACCATTTTTTGGTGACCGATTCAAGCACCGATATTTAATCTTGAGTACTTGCCGATCCGAGTACTTTTCATAACATTGCCAAATTACATGCTGCCAGAATAAAACGACGTTCTAATTCAGCAATCTTAGTAGGCTAAATTAATAATAAATACATTAATAACAAATTGCCTTTAGGACAACTCGCTCAATATTGGTTGAAAAATGTATTTTCTATAAGAATGAAGAATCGCCTCGTCGCTAGACTATCTGACATAGGCTACAATATGCCTAATTCGCAGCAGTTTCTAAATGAATTGCTGTTTCTGTTTATTGAACAGCTTTTATTATTACAATAATTAATTCACACTGTTTATATAAGTTTATCTACAAATTACTATCAACATTAAATGATAAAAGAAAATGCTCCTTGTCATTCCATAGTGACATTTTATAAACAAAAAGCTGCCTGTTTCTCCTGTTAAGTTGCTGCGCTGACTATCCGCTCGCTTTTCGTACTGCAGCATGGTGCAGATGATTTGAACTTCCTAGCTAAATTTGCCAGGGCGGAGAAACAAATTTTGTCTGCTCAGTACTGGAGTGCGTTGTCTTTTCTCTGAAATGTTGCCTCTCCAAGATAGGTTTTTAGTTGGAAAATGGCTGTCTAAGTGCTGCTCACACGCAATCGGCATTTTAATTAGAACGTTTGTTTATTCCCGCAAAGAATCAAAACCGTAATTCATCTTAAGTTTCGGACATCTATATGTCTAATATTTTTCAATACCCGATCCGAGTACAGGAGCCCGGTTATCGGCCGATATTGATACCACCAAGTACTATCAGTGAGTGCATCTCTAATTTGTATAAATGTTTTTACTCGAAAAATATACATGACAAGACATTGAATAATATGTACGAATTATTCTAATATCAAATTCAAACCAGTGGACATCATTCATATTTAGTTTAAACTGAAAATATTCTAGGTGTACTGTCATTTTAAGGGGTTTCAACACCTCTAGTAGAGCTAACATGAAGTGTTGTGTAGCTTAGAACAAAATGAAAATGTTAATAAGAAATAAAACAAACTATATGATGACCACAATTTAGGCTAGATTAATTTAACATTAATGAAAAACAAAATTATCATCTTTAATGGAGATTTCCTTGAGAGCACCCCATCAAGAGGCTGGCAAATTAAAAATAATCAAATTGTTAAACTGCTCCAGTGTGTATTTATATTTTATTTTCTCTACTACGAAGGGAATGTTACAGGTGAAGCAGGCTGCTGCTGCTAAATAAATAAGCAGAAACCCAGATTTTGCTAAGATCAGCCCTCACCTTGTTTTCCTAGTGTTTTGCAGCAGTTATAGTATGCTTTTATTTGCATTCTATTACCGTAAGAGAACGTGTCAGGCAGAGGCACCCCGTGACCGGCCAGCTCTTGGAAGGTCCAAAACTTGTTGACACAGTTGAGGATCGCCTGGGGCCGATTGACCAGCCTGCAGCCCATCTTCTCCAGGTGACGCAGTACAGTGATGTCGCTATCCGACTGCACCCAGGGGGTGGGTACCCGCACAACCGCCACCTGCGGGTAGGAGGTCACCATCTCCTGCTCTACTCGCAAACCTGAAGATGAATGAATAAATAGGGAGAGAGAACAAGGAGCTTTAGACTTAGACCTGCTGATCAAAATGATATTTTGTGCAAGATATGACTTGAGATTTTTATTAAATAATGGCACTAGCTGCAAAGCTACCATGTGCTTTGCCTTTCTCAAAGCTCAAACTGTACCGACAGTAAGAACTCAGGGAGTCGGACGAGTTTTAGGGCAAGGCAGACAGGTCATGCAAAGGATCACCTGTTGATGAGTCATTCAACTTGCACCTCTTCTAGCAATCTATAACACTTTACAACCTGTCCTACTCGCCAACTATCTCAGAATGAGTTGTTCTGATAATCCAGGAATACAAATCCACCCAGCCATTTTGCAAGACATTTGCCATACTTGACATCTCTATGTACAAGCAAGCCTTACAGTGTTAGACAAGTGAAGCCCAAAGACAATGGCAGTTTAAATATATATCACAGACATGAGAAGGAGAGACGTCATCTTGGCCCACATGTTCACCACCAGAGGTTGCATCAATCAGCCATTTTAATAGAGAGCACAGATTTCGGAATTCACCGTTTTAAGCCTAATAATCGTTGACAAGAAAGAAGGGAGCAGTGTGTGAATAATGAAGATCAGATGGAACTCAAGGATAGGAGCATCTGAAGTATTTGGGTGAAGGCTGCAGTCCAGCAGCTCAGTATGAGAGACAGATGGGGTGATGACAGGACAGGAGGAGAGGGAAGAAGAAGCTGAAGGGAGGAGAAGGGGGGTTGTCACTGACGCAGCACTTCAGCTCCACAGTGACCTGCTTTTCAGCCATCTTAAGATATCTGGCTCACAGACACAACAGCACCGGTGCTAGGATTGGTACTGGATGTTAAAGTACATTGGTGGGTGTGCTAACATAACATTGATGACTGCTCAATACTGCTTAAACATTGCATTAAATGAATGCATTCAGTTGATGATGGTATAATATGCAAGCTAGGTCTATAAAAAGAAACAATAGAATGAAAGGACATTCATGCATAGCACAAGAACAGATGCACGAAGTACGGGGGGGGGGGGGGGGAAGTTGGATGGAACTGTGGAGAATGAGAAGTGTAAAAGGCAGACCTGGTACCCTTCCCTTCCTCCTCCTAATCGCAGAATCCAAAAGGTTCAATTTCTCCCCAGCTCAATACACATAGGCACACACACAGGTCTGATTGTGTAGCCAGTGAATAAACTGCAAGCTATGCAACAGTGGGAAGTGTCAGGGGTTGTAGTCTCAGGCTGCTGAAACACTATTCAGTGTCACTTGTCTCAGTCTCCAAGGGAACTAAACAGCAGAGCAACCACATGAATTTGCTCATTCATTTGAAGGGGTGTTCATACAGTAATGCAAGTCATGTGACCATTTCTAAACATTTTTGATACTCTCGTGACCCTTGCCCTCAGCAGAGTAAACCTTGCTAGCAACGCGAGCTTTAGAGTTTGCATCTCTAGTTACAGTTTAAAAAAAAATGTATGTATTGTTCTTGAAATACAGCCAGTGTGGTTGCACTTCTACGCGACAGGGCTTACAACTCTTGGACCGTTGAACTGTGCATGTTATTCTGCTACTGCCTGACAGGGCTGCCAAGCTCCATAACTGCTGAGTGGGGGGGACCCCCATCCCGTTCTGTCATTCTGTGCATTCTGTAATGACGTCACAATGCGGCCGGGGCCAACACATACTGTGCCAATGCATGGATTGGTGGCTCGTGCCAGCCTTGGATAGAGCTCTGGCCTCGGTCTGGCCCAGAAAAGCCATGGGTTAGGCATTACTTCCTCTTATTAAATGGGCTTGGCAAACTGGGCTGTTAAATTACATTATAATGCATTTTTCCAATATCAATATTATTATACTGGGGAGATATGGTCATTCTGGGTGATTTTTTAACAAGGTACTTAATCAAATATCGTCTGTCTGCACAAATTCATATCACTGGCCTGAGGGGCTTTGAATTTTGTTATAAATAGCAATTTCGATTAAACTTCAAACTATCCTCTATGCTGCCCCTTGCATATCTCAATTATGTATGGTGAGCTGTCAAAACCTCATGACATGAAAATGCTTTGCATCCCATCGCTTGGGCGAATTTAAAATGACATGCAAATTAGTAGCAATGACGCAGCTTAGTACAGAGGGAGAGACTTGTATTAGTATGAAGCAATTTGCCCAGGGATGTCATGTCTTACACCAACATGGCAAAGAATCTTGGTACAAAAATATGATTAGCAGTACTATTTCTTGGGTAGCTGTTCCAAGGACAACGACGTAGCAGAAAATGCAGCATTCTTTAAAAGACACACTTGCTTGAAAACAGACTTAAATTTGCATTTGTCACTAAACATTTTTTGTAATCCCCCAACACTAACAAATTAATTGGAAAATGTCTCCTTAAACCTAGTTATTTTGCAGTGGTCTTTATTGTTAAATATGTATTAGTGAATAGGCTCCTTTGGTAAGTTGAAAACACTGCATAAATAATCAGAATCCACATGCTGATAATATAGTTGAAGCATAAAGACAAATACGTTTTGTCCAGCGATGTCCACTATAATCTAAATCAAAATCTAACTTAACCCCTAGGATAGCTAAACCCATCCCCTGGATGTTGCCTACCATTAATTTCACATGCCTTGTGAATAATTAAGGTCTTCAGCATGGCTCATGGTTCTTATTTCATAGCATAGAGGTGATGAATGTATAATATATCTGTGAAAAGTCAGTCATTTGGCATCCATAAGGTGGAAGGACATGCACATTGATTCATATCCTTTCTTTCACGTGTACTATTGCCAGAGCCCTCTGTCCTGTACACGCACCATCCCCAGCATAGAAGAGTGGACTTTGAGGACTGTAGTTAAGGTGTTTGTCTCTAGTATGTTTTAAGTCCCAGCAAAAAGTAACGCCATTCACTGTGATAATAAACGTCTTGTTCTTCTACTTCAGTTGTGGCCCTAAGGCTACCCGATAGGTCTTTATTGCAGTCTACCAACACCAAGCCAATAATCACATCTTGGTTTCTGTAGCAGTGACCTACCGTGTAAGCAAAACAGGAGTCAGTTGAGGCCCGTGAAGTTTGACATGATTTATATGCCAATGAGACCCTACCTTCCTCACCCATTCGTGTCAGGATGCCAACCTGAGTATGTGCTATTTGAGACAACGCCATATGCCCCAACCACGCTATATTACATCATTCTAAATTTCAATCAAGTTATCCTCACTAACAATCTTTGATGCCGTCTGATAAAAACACTATCCATTAGTTTTAAAATGTATGTCTTTCCATGACACTGCCACAAACAAATACAGCTGTAATATCGAGCAGGATAACATATTCTGACAAGGCCAAAACTCACCTCTAAAGGCAACCCGATTTCAGTAATATTCCACCTGTATTCAAAAAGGCTGAACAAAAAAGACATTTTCTGACATTTACTGTACTATCCTTTTCTAATATCACAAGTACAATTCATGGACATTGTCGAATAAGGTTTGACCTGTGAAGGCCTACAACATCTGAACTAGAGATGGCTTTCTCGTTAGTGGGGCCAATGACATTGGCAATGTACCAATTATTCAGGGACAGCCTCAAAATACAATGTTGTTTTTCACCCAAACTGTGCCCCCATGCCAATCAGATAAAACATACTTGTACTTTACAATATAAAGGTTTACAGGCACAATGCGGGACTTTAAAATGATTATGTTACAAAAGAATCCTCTCCATGAAAACAAAATGTTAACGTTACCGATCACAACACGCTAGCAAACCATGCTCTCTAGCATTTAAGGCAGTCAAGAAAGTGGGTAGGGCGGTCACCGTCACACAGCTAGAATGGCTTACTAGCTAGCTAACGTTAGCTGGCAAAGCTAAGGTTCCACACCGCTTCATTTATTATCACATATAAACGATTTGCTTCTACTGTAAGAAACCACATTTTTTAATAATTTAATTATACAGATTTGCAGATGAATCAGTTATACTTGCCTAATTGACCATCGCTGATTGTAAGCACGATCTGGTCCATGAGAAGAGAGCGGAATTCAACATCCTCCTCGACGCAGCGCTGCTTCAGTGCCCTGAGTATTTGAACCTGGGGATACTCCTGGCTAATACGCCGGTCGGTAACGAACCAAACCCGAGAACACATATTTAAAAAACTGTGTAGTTATCTAGTTTAGCAGAGTTGAAATTACTCAATATAGAGATGTAGCTGAAGATGTGGCGGGCGTGCTAGAGCGCGGGGTTCGGGAGCGACTGGAATAACACAAAGATGCTCTCACACAATGGATTGCAGCTATACGGATAGGCTATTATGTGATTGAAGCAAGAACACGATTGAACCACCGTTCAGTGATAGCTAGTTAGCTGGCGTGAGCTATAATAAAGTAGAGATGATTACTTTTCTTCCCTTCATTAGCAAGCTGTTGTTCCAGGTGCCATCAAAGGTCCAATTGAATCCAAATGAACACGAAATGGTGTAACGTTACGTGTCAAATTCATGCAGAGGCAAACGTTTGTTTGTTTGTTAGCTAGCTAACGTTAGCTAACGAGTATACGCTCCACTTGTTTTCAGAGCTTAGAAGAGCTAACGTTAACTAACGTTAAGTAGCTAGCTAGCTTGCTCTTCCCTGAACTATTTGCCCGCAAGGGCAGACAAAGCTCAAGGATGTTTTTTTCGTTAAATCATGCAGTAATTAAAATTATTAGCACAACGTTGTCAACAGCCAAATGGCTGGAAAAGCCCACATTTAGTGGCACCGTTAACCTAAATATTAAGCGGTACAACCCGATTCTTACGACGGTCTGCGTTTGCCTGTTGGCTGCTATCCACAGGATGTCGGTGCTGAATAGGTGCACGATGGATTTTGGTGCTGCGTTTCTTGCTCTAGCACGCGCTTCGTTTACAACCCTGTTTCACCGCTTTCTGGAATAATAGATACCCAATAATAATAGAGGATTAACCGATGAGTGGACCAATTGTGTTTTATAAACCAAATATTGTCCAATCAGAGTGGCGAAGGTGTGAAAGTTTGAACCAATGAGGCTGCTTATTTTACAACTGGGTTGAGACCGACGAGGGCGCGCGGATGCTGTGATTCAGAAGAAACGCATTCTGCACATAAAGGAGTTGGTTCGAGTCCGCGCATTTTCTCAACCGGTTCAGACCGGGTGATGCCAACTCTTCTGTTACTGCAATGGCGGGCATTGTAATATTTGACAAATGATTCAAACAGTGGCTCAGGACATTGAAAAGCGGAGGTATGATTGAAGATACGCTACAGCTCTTAACTGTTGAATTATTCGATATATATGCTTTTCGTGCAAGGCGAAGACAAAGCGAATGATGATCTCCGAAAAATAGTGATCCTTTGCTCTGCGATGACCCAACATTTTGCATGTGTCTGCGTCAAAGAGGGTGGGGGACTGGGGGTGGGAGTGGAGAGAGTCGAGAGAAAGCAGATTGGCGATAGCATCCTAAATCTGTTTCGAGTTGTCTTAAACTTTTTGGGTTTTTTGCTTTGAGATATTCTTCATATGGCGGCAGCATAATACCAAATGCTTGTTTTGCTTATTCAAACGACAATTGTATAACTTATTTGTTTGCATTCCTGGCATAATGTCTAAATAAAATACAGGCTTCAAGAGATGGCCTATATAGCCTATTTCTTATCTGGTGTGCATGATGTTTTAATAAAATTTAGATATTGAGATTTAATTTAGTCTTAGTACATTCGTTTTTCAATCATAAAATGTCTGCCCCATTGCTACATGCGTTATTGATTTGCAATATGTAGATAGTTCCCAGTGTTGGGGAGTATATCTCTCGGATAGTAGGCTATAGGGCTATAAACTGATAAATGACTCAATATGCAGTGTTGGGGAAGCTGCTTTGCAAGCCACCAAAAACACTGGAAGAAGTTCATCTAGAGCAAAGCAAAGGCGAAATCTAGTTTGGTTACCTTAAGCTAGAAAAATTTGTTAAAACTACTTTGTAAAAACAAAGATCAAATTGACAATGTACATGTAATACAAAATTACATGCAATGAAACTAGTACAGTAGTAGTTTAACTACATTTTGCAGTAGTTTTCCAGTAGTTCAAAAACATTTATATTTGCATAGTGATTCAAGTAGTTAAATTACTTCTGTAGTTAAATTGCCATTTTATAACTACTGAAACGACAAAGTACTGTTTTAGTTGTACTCAGATAATACAAAATCCAGATTTGTTTACAACAAAAATATAACATTCCTTGCCATTTGACCTTTCATAAAGCCCAGGTGGGATTGTTTTGTTTAGACAGATTTAGGTCTCAGGGGTATTCCAGGAATCTGGATTGTCAACTCACCTGTGAAAAAATCTGTGTTTTGAAACCTGTTTTGAATCAAAATTTGTAAAACTAAACTTATGAAGTGTCAGTTAGGCATAAGTATTCATTATTGCTACTTCTTAACAAATGTTCAGAGAATTTGCTGCATGTTATTTTAGAAGTTACCTGGCCAAATGAGTGATCATGCTTTGTGCAATACCATCACATGCACTCTAGTTTCTGGAAGGCTGGTGTGGACATTCTATACAAAACCAAGCTGACATTCCTTGAACTTTCCCATGAAGAGTAGGGTATTAATTTTTTTTGGTGTATGTATGACCTGTGAACAACAAATGGCAGGCGCGTGTTAGTTTTATGTCTATCAGCAAACTCTCACGTCACAAATCACATATTACTACTTTTTACTAGTACTGCAGCTGCCCTTACAAAGTAAATATTGTTGCATGCAGTATGCCAACAATTGGGACATACTACTTCGTTGTATCTATTGACTCTTGCTCATACGTTCAATCTGTAGCACAAAAGCTTAAAGGGCCCATAATGTAGACAATTATAAATTTTTGTGTAATTCATTAGTGTCTACATGAAGCACATAAAAAAAACATTTTTAACAATAAAATGTTTTATATTTTGTATTAATTATTCTAGCCTTTTTCTTCCCTTCCCACTCACATGTCGTTTTCAGGGGTGAACGTGAGTTTACAGCCATTGCTCATTGCTCAAACAGACTATTCTTCAACATTTGAGTCTCCCCTGTATATCTGCAGGGTTTATGGGGAAAGATCATAGGCTAAATGTAATATGCTCATGTGGCATTGTAGACTTACCCTGCCATTATTAGTCTCAAATGACCTCCGGTAACAAATGGTTAAATAGTGAAAAGGTTAAGTGGTTAATTTGACGATGTCATTCTTCTGCCATGGTACTGTTGCCCTTTCACATTTTTTACTTGTCCGCTAACCTTTGAGCGTCATCAGTCCCACTGAAGCACAATTAGATTGTTTAATTGGATAGTCAGATATCTTGATAGCAAACCATGATAGCTAGGTAGGTGGGTTAAAATAGTAAAATAATGGATGGATTTGATTTTATTATTGTCGTAGGCAAAATAAAACACGTAAGAAAACATGCAGTTGTTGAAATACAAGACCACATTTCCTTACTGTAATGAATTGAGTATCAATTAATTTACCTTAATGTTATATTTTTACCCAGCCCAATAAAGTGTAACACATTTATTTTATATATAACATTTTGTTCAGCTGTAATAATGTAACCACAAACTTGAATTTTGGGGTGTAAAGTTCAGAATTTAGAGAAGAAGTAGATTATTTGAGGTAATGAAAAGCTTCAAAGGTTTCTTATTAGGATCTCTCTCAACTGGGGGTTGTAAAACAGCTGACTAACAGCATGTGGTCCACCCCCACATACAAAATTATCTTAACAAAAGTTAATTGTTTGTGCTCTCTTACAAGAACAATCTGGGCAGTGATTACAGTGGAATAAACAAATGGGGGCTGAGTGATAATCAACGTAGAATAAGAGAGATGGAAGCAAGTTGGTAGCCAGGGACATACACAAAGTGCATATACAACATTTGCATAGGAATTCCTGATTGTCTCCATAATAGATGAGAAGTGACGTGGTAAGGGAAAATTAGTTTAAATGTTGAGGTTTGTTTTAGGTCCGTAAACAAGTCAGAATCTTACGGCAACACGATGAAGGAGAATGTAGAACGATTTGGAGAGAGGGAGAGTTATAGAATATATTTTTATTCTAGCCAACAGCTTATGAGACATAAACAATGCTTTGTACTGATATTCTAATGTAACAAACAATCCATTATATATAAAGACTAATTACTGCCAGTAACTATACTTTTTATGTTGAATATACAGTATCTAAAAGAACAAAAACATATACAGTACGAGCTACATATTTTTTTTTTCAACATACACAGGATAGGATGTTATAATATCCATCATGCCAAACTCCAAGAGGAGCACTTCAAAAGACAATATTTTAGAATGGACTTGGGTTGAGAGCAGATATGTCATTGGGGTTTAAGTGGGCACCCTCCATCCTGGATGTTTAGTTAATTTGAGCCCACGACACCTCCAGAAGGCTCAACGATGAGCAATGACATCTCAGAGCCACGCCCCTCTATATCCGCTCTCGGCACAGCCAGATCTTAAGAAAAACAAACAAAAACAAAACTTGTTTATTGTAAGAGTTTTCGTCACAGATGACTCAGCACACAGAGTTCGTCTTTGGGATTAACCCTTTTATTATGCACAACCCCAGCCAGGACCTTCCGCTCCTGCTCTATTGTCGCTGCCGGGCAGCGTTCAGTTCTCCTCCCTCTCCACCAATCTGTCGCCTGCTGTGGGAGCCAGTGGTGCAGCCTTCCGGCGGGTCAGAGATCTCCCTACTGAAACAAACAGACAACGTTTTATAGCTGCCCTCTAACTAATCACCAGACTGAACACACCTGTTTGCACTCTGGTACCCCGTCAGAGGTTGCTACATCACCACCATAGCTCTCCAGCGCCCTGTCCAGCGGATGTCCGCACAACCCTCACAGTGCCTCCCCCTCTAGCCGCAGGCCGGGGACATCACATCTGTAGGGAGAAAGGAAACAAAAAATTAGGCGCATACAGAACTGTCTCCATAGCGGGCGGCTTTTAATTTCTCAAACGCCACCTGACACTGCTCCGTCCACTGGACCGGATCTGGAGCACCCTTACGAGTGAGATAAGTCAAGGGGAGGGCCACCTCCAAAAACAACGGAACAAACTGCCGGTAGTAGCCAGCCAACCCCAAGAACCCTCTCACCTCTTTTATAGACTTGGGCCATGGGGAAGCCGCAATCGCTGCTGTTTTCTCAATCTGCGGCCGCACTTCCACGCTACCCAAGTGGTACCCCAGATACCGAATCTCTCTCCCACCAATCACGCACTTCTTAGGGTTGGCCATAAGCCCCGCCTCCTGCAGCGCCCCCAGGACGGCCGCTACCCTCTGTATATGCTCCGCCCAAGTGTCGCTGTAGATGACAATGTCGTCCAGGTCGGCAGCAGCATACGCAGCATGAGGGCGCAGCACCCGGTCCATCAGGCGCTGGAAGGTGCCAGGGGCCCCAAACAACCCAAAAGGAAGCACAGTGAATTTATACAAACCGTAGGGAGTAGAGAAGGCCGTATTCTCGCAGCGTCTGGCGACAAGGGAATCTGCCAGAAGCCTTTGGTACAATCCAGTGTGGTGTAAAATTTAGCAGTGCCAAGCCGGTCCAGGAGTTCATCGACCCGCGGCATAGGGTACGCATCAAACTTAGAGCCCTCATTCACCCAGCGGTAATCAACACAGAACCGAACAGACCCATCATGCTTCACCACTACCACGATTGGGCTGTTCGAGGCACTGCTCGACTATTCTATAACGCCCGTGTCTAGCATAGCCTGAAGCCGGGGCACTGGAACGGGGGCCGGCTGGACAGGCACCGCCAGGTGATCGTCAGCCAAGGCCACCGCCGCATCGAGGGTGGTGGGCCTGTGGCGCCGGACCCACGCAGACGTTCGGGGCAGGAGCCCCTCCTCGAAGGCCTCCAGCCCCACCTGCTCCAGCATGGCTCTTGGCTCCAGCTCGTCCGGCCGCAATCACCTCCTGGCCCGGTCCAGCAGCTGCTGAGCGTAGGCGTAGGGCCGGCCCGCGGTGTCATAGGCCAAGGCTCGGATACAGCGGAGGTGGGCTTCGGGGTTTAACCCTAGCCGGTCCCGGATGGCCCTGGCCACTGCCGCGTAGTCCCCGGTCGCGGTTGCCAGCAGGCCATGGGCAGCCAGCTGAGCCTCCCCGGTCAACAATGGGAGCAGTTGGCTAGCCCACACTGCCTCCGGCCACCTGCACGTCCCGGCTGTCGCCTCAAAGGTGGCAAGGAAGGCCTCCGGGTCGTCGGCCTCACCCATCCGGTGTAGCCGGACAGGTGGGATCCCACCTGCCGCCTGGTCTGCTCTGCCCTCAAGGACCTGCGACAGCAGCCGCCGGTCCTGACTGGGCCTGCTGCATCTGTTGGAAGGTGGCCAGCTGCCGCTCCTGCAGCGCCATCATTCCAGCCAGCAGCTGGCCCATGAGAGAGTCCTGTGACATTCCTACATTTTTTTTTTGTGCCTCTCTCTGTGCCCCGTCAGAGGTTGCTACATCACCACCACAGCTCTCCAGCGCCCTCTACCGGACGGATGTCCGCACAACCCTCACATATATAAACCGAGAGATATCCTTATACCTATCCCGATTACCTATTGCTGCAGGCACTTTCTGCCAACTCTGCAGGGATACTTACCACCTGAAAAGAAGACAATCTTTCCCTACTCTCCTGCAGGCTTGAAAAATTACACTCTGCAGGAAAGACTTACCTTTTATACCTTTGTCCTGAGATTAAACCACTTTTTAAAGTTTTTCAACATGATGTTCTTTACTTTTGTGCCCATAAAGGATTCTTCCTCTCTGCCACAACCACTGGCTACTTCTTTCTGCTATATCTGATATAGCTTTTATGATCTGGCGCAATTCTTTGCCACAGATCCCTAACTCCTTAAGCAGTTTGGTTGTTGATATTGCCACAAATCCACGGCATCCAACTTCCACAGGACACACCTTTGTTCTCTAACCTCGCTGTTCTGTCTTAGCTGCTAATTCGCTATAGCGTAGTTTCTTTCTTTCGTATGCCTCGTCTATTGCTTCTTCCCACGGGACTGTTAGCTCCAT
This sequence comes from Galaxias olidus, assembly GCA_026901105.3. Lineage (NCBI taxonomy): Eukaryota > Metazoa > Chordata > Actinopteri > Galaxiiformes > Galaxiidae > Galaxias > Galaxias olidus. The sequence goes on from JAPMUY010006409.1 coordinate 380,251, forward strand.
AAAATAACAATTTGCTGTGTGTTGGACCAGAGTAATAAATCTGGTCTTAAATTGGATGTTGCAAAAATTGGATGTTGATGGGACTCTCAGTTGTTGGCCGAAATCAGCAAGCATTTTCCAATCACATGCTCCCCTCAGCTGCCCTGAGTTTTGTTTTGCCCTATAACTCTTCTTTCCCGGTACTCCCTCCCTGACAAAGCGAATGTGGTGCATGTCGCCCTCTGCTCCAATTGGCAGGGCGCTTATGCTCTATTGCTTCCACCAAGCATTTTAGTACTTGATTGTGGCGCCAGGTGTATCTTCCTTGAGTAAGGCTCGTCCTGCACACAGCCATTATGTGTTTGAGATTAGCCGTACCGCCACAGGTGTTGGATCCTCACCTACCCACAGATTAAATAAAAAGAACATGAATTAACAAAGTGGGTAGAATTTGAATTCACTTGATTAACTAAATGCTAAACGTTTTCCTAACAAAACATACTTCAACATAAATATTCACTTTTAACATGAACATTGTTGATTTGAAGTTGCACGTTTAGTACTTGAATGTCAGTAATGAATGTCCTTACATACAATAAATGCTTGTACAAAGGTTATTCAGAAATCTTGACTCTCACAGAATAGGTGTAGATATGTAGAGCAGAAAAACAGGGAATTAAACAAAAAACATCTTGCATATTAACTTTTTCTTTTGGTGACACTGAAGAAATAGAAAGCTTGTTAGATGTTATTCTTCGTTATTGTAATGACATGATATTTGGTCTAAATCACTCACTAGAAATATTCCTTATGATTGCCAGTCACCAGCTGCGGGTAAAGAGGTGATCAGGTAAAATTGGCAATGGATAACGTTTTGCGTCACACTTCGGTTTGGCTAGCTATAGTTCATAGCACTCACTCTGTCATTCAGCCATCTTGCACAGGAACTGTCATTCGTTTTTTGTATTGATATGCATTTGCTTCTGTATAGCTAATTCTGCCAATAACACCAATAAAGTAGACACCATAATTTTTGATGCATGCAAATTCTGAGAACCGGAAATAGAGCAGCATCAGATACAATGGCATCAAAAGGCAACATTACAGTATCACTAACCATAGTAATAAAGCTTTAAGGGCATGTAAACTGATTTGTCGGTCGTGTAAGTGTGATTTATTTGAGTGGATACCAGGTTTGTGTAAAAAAAATGACAATGCAACAGAAGTAATCCTGCCACTGACTGTGTCAGTGACCTGAGAGCACCAGGGGACAGAATAGTCTGGCCGGATGACAGATAATTATGATAATTTTGTTTGAATACCCGGAAGCTTGTATATTAAATGTAACAAAACACATTTCACTCATGTATTAAGTAACAGTGTTTGTTAAAAAAAACATTAACAAAACTGCACAAAGACAGAGACAGACAGAGAAAACAGAGATGTGAGATGCCAGTGGCCTACCACCACCAGGGGGCAGAATAGAGGCTGAAATGTCTGGCTGATGCAAGTAGCATGTACAATAGGCAAGTATCCTGCCACCAGCAAGGAGCAGTATAGAGGCTAGCATGTCTGGCATGTGTGAAATGCCAGTGGCCTTCCACCACTAGGGGGAAGAAAGTGGTTGTCATGACTGCCTGATGCCACTGACAAGTGTGAAATTCCCTAGCTGACACTCTGGACAGGACTCACACCACTTACTCACCTCTGCCCGGATCCCCAGCCAATTGAAACCGGCTATTATCCAATTTAGTCTTTAAGCAAATCCTAAGTGGCCTGCCATTAGGTTCTATGGAGCCACCTAAAAAACTTATTTTACTACCTGTCCCTAAAGTTTGGGTAAGATGGCACAGCCCCTCACTGTACCAGCACACCATCAGCTGTTTTTCCCTTCACTAAGGGCAACGTGTAAGTCAACATATTTTAATGTTTAGTGGTGTCATGAGACTGCTCAAGAGGGACATCCTCCACTGAGGGGAATATGGGCAAGGGAGCAGTCCCCCCGTTTCTCCCCCAAACTTGGCAGTTTTGGAAACCTTTACATCAGTGCAGAACACAGTGATGTCCTTGAAGGAAACATCTCCACTACGGAGTCCAACACCACCTGCTCCAGCATTAACCCACTTGCCCCAACTTCTCGGGCCGCAGCCACCTCCTTGCGCTATCCAGCAGCTGCTTTGCGTATAGGAAGGGCCATATTACATTGTTGAGGGCCAGGGCTCGGAACCGGCGGCGATGTTCTTCAGGGTTTAACCAGAACCGGTTCCAAATTTCCCTGGCCACATTGTTGCCAACTAAGCCTCTTCCTTTTAGCAAGGGAAGCAGGTCACCTGCACGTCCAGGCTGTTGCCCTGAATGTGGCAAGGCAGGCTTCTGGGTTGTCAGTCTTCCACATCATATGCAGTTGGACGTGCTGGCACCATGATTAGCCATGACCTGCTCCCCCTTCCAGGAGCACCTTCCAGTCCTCCGCCTGGGCCAGCTGAAGCTGGAGATTCGCCTCCATCTGTCGCTCTTGGATTGCGAGAACTGGGCCAGCACTTGGGCCACTGTAGCTGCTTCTGGGGACAATTTGTTGTCTTCCATCTGTGTTCAATTGTGGTGTTATGAGCACAGATTTGGTACGGACACAGGGTAATGGCTTTGGTAGTTACCCTTTTATTAAATCGAAACCAAAAGAAAACGCACACTACACAGCAGACAACACCAGAGTACAGCTGGGCTGCGCACCTCCTTTTCACTGTGGGTTCCTGTATAGCTCCTGCTCGGCCTGGTCATTCTGCACACGGAGTCCCCCTACTGCAAGAAAACCAACACCCATAATTAGCATTCATCCAACTAATCATCAGATTGAACCCACCTCTTACAAACCTGTGAGCTTTCAGAAGATTGTCTTCCCACCATGGTCCTGCAGCGCCCTCGAATGGACAGATGCAACCCTCACAATTGCCTTCCTTGCCAAAATAACCTAATGTACCTATTTCCTTCATAGAATTTACAGTTTTGGAATGTGGTTTTGCTTAGTCTTTTTGTAACACCCGAAGAGATAACTCCTCCCTAAACACTTTGATGTTGCCAGTTGGTTGTCTTATAAACATAACAGTACAATACTTTGCAGACAATACTGAGGATGCTAACTTCCCATAGTATAGAAAATAAAGCTATGGATCAAACCAACATTAGCTGGGAAAGGTTTGCGATCTGTATTTATGAAATAGAAATGTAGCTAAGATAGCAAACGTTGACAATAATGGCAAACAAAAGAGTAGAATTGTTTCGCTTTATGAGGTGTTATCAGCATCCTGTAAAATTAAATGTGATTTATGTAATATTTGACCATTATGGAGCATTTGCAATCCAATTTCAAAACATCATCTACATTCCACCCCACCATTCTATGGATCACTGTGCTCAATCAATTTTGGTTTGCCAGTAACTGTCATAGTTTTTTATCATTGCTACAATTGTAAATTATCAAAAAAGATTACAAATTGTACCATAGCAAATGCTGAAGGCCATTAGTTCACTAGCAATTGTGGTTTGCTAAAGTAATTGTTGTGCTTACAATGACAACTAACTGACAACATCAGTACTGCCTGCAGTGAGTTGTTGGTGTAAGGGCGGAATTTGGAGGAGCTACTTCTAAGGGCGTCAATTAAATAACAAAAAGAAAGACTGATAATAATCTTCAACACAAACACGTACTTGATCTGTCGGTTTAGTGTCTTGTGATGGCCTCCGCCTTGTTTGCTTTCCCACGCCTTTCCTACAGGTGACTGACAGCAATATGTGGAGTTGTTTGTTTCCCGCCCTATTTAAAATGTTTCTTTTGGGTATCACTCCACCTGTTAAGTTGCAAGTGGCGGCACAAGGGTTGGTGTTACCCGATGTGGTGACTCTTTATAGTATCCTGATGGTGTCATCCGGTGCGATCCGCACCCTCCTAGAGTGACGCCGCTGTGTGTTGCTTTGTCTAGGTTGTTGGTTTGTTTCACCATACAATTCCCTTCACCATGCTTCTCACTCCACCATACATTTCAAACATCACTGACGTTTATGGATGGGCCGATGGATCGATTCATCAATCGTATAGACAAACATCAATGCACAAAATAAAAATCGATTTTTAAAAATAGAGATATCTTGACTGACTGACGTGAAAAAAACCGACAATCATAACCGAGTTTTGGAATAAACAATCTCCTATATTTACCTGTATACTTCCTTAATACAAGACACACCCCTATCCACTGAGCGCGCTTGCACGCACTTCACAACATTTTTTTTCCCCCTTAGCAACAATAGCGCTAGACACAAGATTTAAACAGCGTCGTAATTTTCAGAAAAAATATCGACTGTCTCGAAATGTTTTACAAAAGAAGCCAACAAAAAGTAAAATATGTCTTTTGCCATGACTTTACGTAAATGTATTGTGTTTCCACAGAAGCTAAGCAAAGTCTGGCAAAAGACACATTTTACCTTTGAGTTGGCTTCCTTTGCAAAACATTTCCGACGGCATTTTTGTTTAAAAGATTACGACGCTGTTGAAATAAACTTTGGTGTCTAGCGCAGATAATCAATCATTATCATGTGCTGTGACAATGGAGACCGGGTATGATTGTAACATTTGCCTCAGCACCTGTAACTCACTGAATTTATTAGCTAGAGTTCTCAAACTTTTATACAAAGTACCCACGTTTGTTTACTACAAATGGTAGCCTACCAATTTAAACATCGGCAATAATATCACAGACCTTGTGTGTTGGTGTCAAATGCATGGTGTTCCTTTGTTAAAATTTACCCCGCCACCGGGGTACGTTTGTAACACATGCTGGGGTAAGTTGTAACAAGAAGACAACAAGCAAGAACAGCGGCCACACCATGCAATATGCTTCAAAAAGTGGTTAATTTGCATAAAAGAATAGCCCAGAACAAAAATGCATTACATGTTGCCTGAGAAACTACAATTGAATCAAATCGATCAAAGCATATGACTGTATCTGTAATATTTTAAGTACTAAACAAAATAGTCTTGGTCAAAATTTTTTTACTTTCTAATCTCAAAAGCACTTTTTTCACTATTGAATCTACATTCACCTGTTTCCAGCCTTGACAACCACCATGTGGGATCAGGGAAGAAGTAGTTAAAACACTGAAATGATCATATTGATAATGATCATGACTCCTATCTTATCTATCTTCCCTGATTGGTGGAGTTGGTGGTGTTGCAACTCTCCCCATGTTACAACCATATCCGGTCTACCCTACTACACACTGGCATTGCATATCCTAAATATTATTCGTTAGTTCCATACTTTCTAAGGAGTTAAAGCATCAGTACCTTGCGAATCGCTTTAGCCTATTGACACACATGGTGTGGTTTATATGGTTTTTATTATTGTCAGACTAGATAGTAGGCCTGTAAAAAAATTAACATTATTATTAATACATTATTGTGTAGTCTGAGGAATGCCTTTTTTAGTAGTCCCAATCTTATATTAACAAAAATTTTTATAATTGCATCTAAACCAACCACCAGTCTTTTCTCACTGTCCTGTATATCTTGCCTACCTATTCTTTCCCCCCATCTAATTTAATCCTTCCTTTTCCCAAGGAGTGTATCCTACCGTCTTTAAAACTCCTTCTGTCACTGCTATTCAAAATAAACCTTGCTTAGACACAACCGGTCTTAACAACTACCACCCCATCTCCAATTTACACCTTTTTGCTAAGACCATAGGACCATCAATGCCTCTGAGTTACAACAATTTCTATTAGCCAATAATCTATTCAAACCCCTCAAACCTGGTTTTTGCACTCTTCACTTTACAGAAACAGAGTTAACTAAAGCCACCATTAATCGACTTGCATATGCTGATGCAGGTGTCCCTAACGCCCTAATTCTATTAGACCTATGTTCAGCCTTTGACAGTATGTGCCATAAAATAATCTTGTCCAGGCCACTTGAGATGGGTGTTTAGGGCACTGCATTCTCTCTCTTTCAGTCATACCTTACAGAAATCAATTATTCTTACTAAATAGTTACACATCTGCCACTTCCCCAGTCACACATGGTGTTCCCCATGGCTCTGTTCTGGGTCCCTTCCTCTTTGTTGTTTATATCCTTCTTCTTGGTCAAATCCTTAGACGATTAAATTTGAACTTCCACTGTTATGCTGATGACACCGATTTACATCAGTGCCAAATCACTTAATAACTCACCACTGGCTCATACTGAAAACGGGTTCTCTTGCCTCCACTGGATGCAGGACAACTATTTCAAACTCAACAGCAATAAAACTGAACTCTCCCTTATTGGTACCAAATCCACCCGTAATAAAGTTGTCAATATCATTCTCTCTGTCTCTAATGATGACACAACTGTCTCCCCCTCCCCTGATGCGCACAACCGTTGCATCATAATGGACCCCGCTCTCTCTTTAAACTCTCATTTAAACAGGGTGGTCAAATCTCCTTTTTCCATCTTCCAAACATAACCAAAATCAGTTATATCATTTATTTCTAAAAGGTTAGCCAGCCTTAGCCCTATTCTAGCCTTCTTCGAATGTTGAGGGAAAGGTGAATGGTTGATATTGTGAAACTAAGGCAAGCAATATAATTTGAGCTATATAAATTATTATTATTATTATTAGTATTATTATTATTATTATTATTATTATTATCATCATCATCATCATCATCATCACGTTTCTTGTATATAAGCTATTAGTGTCACATTACAAACATTCACTTTTATTTTAAGAATGCAATGCCTTCATCACCCGTGTGGGTGCAGCATAGAGTTATAAATCCAAATTAGAATGAACTAATTAGGGTGTACACGCATTTTATAAGTAGACCTACATGGGAAGTCTGCATGCTAAAATATGAATCAATTGCTAAAAGACAAAAAAAAATTCATGAATAGGCTAGGCATATTAGATTAAATAGAATGGAATTCTGAATTCCAGTTTTTGGTCATGGATTTTCGTTCTGGTTCTAGGGATCGCATGATCTTATTTTAACTTTTTTAGTAGTATTATAGGTCTAGCCTATTCATTATGTTGTTCTCAATTTATCTTTCTGCGTATTTATTCACCGAAAATGTATTAGCTGAGTGCAATCAGCAAACCTGAAAGGGCCACACACAATATTCAGTTAATTAGGTAGACCTGGTCGGAAAAAATATGAAAAACTACGCTTTACAAATTATACATGCAAATAAATGTAATATTGTAATGCTAGTTATTTTATTTGTAAAAGATAAGGAATATAGCTATGTATTAAAATGAATTAAATATTTATCGTCGGGACTAGTTAGACTATGTGGATGTGCAAAAAAATGTATTGGTTGCTTAGTGCACGGATTTATCGTGAATGTGCTCCGGCTGGCATTGGAAGTAGTTCCGGTGGTTTCACCGAAGAGCGGTGTAGGGAAACCCAGGGTCCTGTTGTTGAGAGCAGATAGCGGGTCAAGCCTACCTATCACTACAGTCGAGTGACCATAGCGCTGGTCAATTTGACGCCTGCTTGTGCGCATGCAATGAAAGCGATAACCCCAGAAGACCAGATATATGAAGCGAATGTTTTAAGTAGCCTATTGTAGGCTCCTGGATCGACTAAGAAAATATAACCTGTCCAGAACCATCCACCAGGGTAAGAAGCCTTTTTCTTTTCTTTCGAATTTGAGAATGTCTTTAAGATCTGGGACAAAATCCAATCGGGCATTTTTGGGTTTGTGGGCTCTGGAAGGACTAGGTTATCTTTCAGGTTTTGACAAGTTCTGCATGTTGTTACATTCACACATACATACTATTTGGAAAAACAACACCCCGAGTGAAATCAACTTCCATAAGTTTGCATTATAGTTTAAGTAGGATTCTAGGCTATAGTATGTAGTCAATTAGTTAAATTTTTTTGAAACGCATATTCACAATGCTTGCAACATTCCACTTTCTTGACAAGCACTTGGGACTTTGAAGGTGATGAGTCGGTACCCATGCATGATGCACTATTTGGTCATTCTCTAAGAAAATTGTTCTCGCTTGAGTATAAATCACTGTAGACAACTTTGTTTGATTTCACTTAAATTACACTTTTTTTTTAACATTGCAACCAACAAATGTTTTAGGTTGGTTAGGCCTTTCCCCTGACAATGATCTTAGAGAGCCTAGAAGTTGATTGTACACCCAACGATTAAGTAATTTATGCTATTAAATCTCTTGACAGCCAAACAAGAGTGCGTTATTATGCTACCGTCAAAATGAGTTTTATAAAAAGTTGCCAAAACAAAACGATGACTGTGCTTTTTTTTACTTTCATATCTGCCGTGATCACCAATGCATCTCCTTTGCTGTTGACATTTTTTGTTAGCCTAAAGTATTGACAAAGCCTGTCAAAGTGGGCCAGTTCTATCTTTTATTTAAAACAAATGAATCTCAGACCCACTCCAGTCTTTTTCCAATGTAGAGGGAAGGTTGGATGGTTGGTATTGTGAAACTAAGGTAAGAAATATAATTTTAATGTCTAAAGGACCAGGATTTTTAAACTATAAAATACTTTGACTTTAAAAGGAAGTACCTACGATTTTCTCAATCTTTGCTAAACTGTGTATTTGTATGGGTCTGATAGGAACCTGGATTTGGGTGATTCCTTTCAATATAAAGACTGTATGGTAGATTTCTCATTATTATTTTGCGAAGAAATTTACATGGGTTCTTAAATAGTGTTGATTGAGGGTAATTTTGAATTTTAATTGCAGAACAGCTGCCAGACTGCTTAACTGATTGCCATTTAGACATTACAAATAGACACCTCATAGACTTCCAATATGCCTTAATAATACATGCAGAATGAACATGCTGTGAATGATCGCTAAATGTTTCTTGTTTTGTAATTTTTATCAGAAAGGTTGTTATAATTACTGTCAGTGTCAGCAGGTGCTCTTCTTCGAATGCCATGCTCTTCTTACAGTGTCATTTCTGGACAAAAGCTGAGTACTTTTGTTCAATGTAAAACGGTATTTCTCACATTGAATTCAAATGTTTGATACTTTGATAAGATAGGTATAATGTTGATTTGCAGGTTTTCTTACTCTTTATTTATTATTGTAGCTTGCTAATGGTGGTACTTACAAATTACACATTATTGTCTAGATTATGTTTTGTACTCGAAATGTTATGAGAACAAAATATAGATTCAGCTGAATACATAAACACAATCTGCTGACATAGATTGATTTGTACGGAGCCTCTAAAGTCCCGAAAGGTGATACTTTATTATCAAGTTTAAGTTTAGTTAATTATCTTGTGGGAAAAAGGTGCTCCGTAGATTATCAGTTTCTTGAGTGGAAACTGTCAGTTAGCATCAATCACCTCATACTTTGATTATGGAACTTTACTTATAAAGTATTTTATATGTACATGGAAAGGTGCTCGATGAAGCCTAGTACTGTTGTTATTACAGTAACTTGGAAAGCAATTAAGAAAAGAAAAACTGGCTATTGTTGTACACGATCCATGGTGTGTATGTACTGTAAAATATGTGCATTTATGGTTTTCCAACCCATAAACAGATCAAATTGAGATAAACTCTATAGATGGGAATATGCAACAGGATGAAGGTTAGCACAGCCTGTGTAACAGTAGAATTAAACTTGGACAAAAAAAATCTTATGGAATATATTTCACATTTTGCCAGTTTAGCGCAGTCAGTCTACAAAAATCACTGAAAACAAACAGTCATCCCACAAGTTGGCCCTACATTGTCAGTCCCAAACAGCATCTGTGTTCTCAGCTCCCTGAGATGTTACAGCAGGAGTAGAGCAGTCACACAATCAGCCTGGGTACCAAACTAATTAACAGTATGACCTTTGCATACCAATTTGATTATTTAGGACTCCAGTCCTGTGTTCCTGAAAGCATTCACAGAATTGTACCTTTGTTAAAACAATTATTCAAATGACCAACTATTTGACTATATAAAGTCAGTAGACCCCTGCAGGTAAATGGATCACACATTCTTTACTTGTTCTTTCTGCTTGGCCTATTCACAACATGGAACCAACTGGTGTTCATGAGAGTTGGTAAACCTTGCACAGCCCTCCAAGCTTCACTAGTATAGAGAGGAACTTCTAATGCATCTTTTAGGACACATTTAACTCACTACACTCAGATATAAATCGATTGGTGTTATCAAGCAAAACTGTTCTTATTTTAAAGTGGATGATTTAAAAGATAAGACAAAAAATAGATTAGTAATTTGTTAACCGCTAGGAGAGTGCAAATATACAAAATGTTGCGCTGTGTTAAAAGCTTTTGTATTACATGAACTCATACCTTCAACTGAGTGGTTATATTATAATGATAAACACTTTTAAGTCAGTTTGCATGCAAAACAATGTTGTTATAAATAGACATAATAAAAATCTATAATAGTCAAAAAAAATTTAATTACTTCCTATTATTAACTGCAACAAACCCTAAGCATTTCTTTCAAGCGAATGCCTCTAGGTTTTGGGGAGCTGTTTCAATATAAATGCTATTCACAAGCCAACTTTTTTAGGTTTGTGCACCTTGATGCTTTAATCTAGTTTTTTGCTGTAAATTAATGCATTTTTAAAGAGGACTACTCTTCGCTGAAAAGATCTGGGATGCGGGAATGCAGTTCAGTTCTTGTGGCGCAGTGCTACTGCTACAGTCCCTTTACTGTGCTAAACATGGGTTCACAAACAGCATCCTGCTGTCTCTTGGGAGCCTTCTTAGGGGGGCTATGGTGAAATGCTGCATTCCCATATTTTATTTATGACAAAACACTGTCTTTTTAGTCTGCAGTTGTAAGGATTTATAGTTGTGATCGTTTTTTCTTGGTTGCAGGTGGTCCCTTATTTCCTCAAGCTAACTACCTACCAGGTACTATAGTCGACGGGTAGTCGACGGGTTACTTTAGCATGGGGATTTCTCTTATTTGCTCCTGGGACAGTTTTTATATAGTGTTTTGCCCTTTTTCATTAAGCATTAGTCGTATGCTGGTAAATGAAAGTTTTATGTTTATTACAAATTGAAATGAACCATTAAGTCCAAGGAAGGACACACAACTGTATAGATTACACAAACAAGTTGGGTGCAAATGTTCTGCGTCAGGATGAAAAGAAACAGGGAATAAGTCTGAAAAACACGTACAGAGGGTTGTTGTTGGTAAGAGTTAGGTTGAAATGTTTTGAGGCAAGTTCAAACTATTTTGTTGACTCTACACAGATGTCATTAGTAGACAAAATCAGCACAGTGGATGGTGATACAGTAATGTATGTATGCAAGTGACACATTGAAGTAATAGTATAATTACATATTAGTGTAAAACACAAATACATCATTCCTATTTTCCCAGGATTCACAAACCCAAGGAAAAAATTGTGGTTCACTTATAGTTACATTTGGTTAAGGTAACTTGTTTCAGTAAATTGAGTGTTAATAAGTTACAGTAGTACAGTCATAAAAACACTCACTACAAATATTATATTATGAAGTGTAGGATCTTCGTTAATGCTAAACTATCGTCAATGAACTTCGTAGGCTGTTGGGCTGTTAACATAAGAGTATCTCAAGATGGGCTCTAAAAGAAGAAACAGATATAAAATGTTTTTTTTTTACCAAAATGTATTGGAAAAATTTGCACAAAGTCAAGAAATGGAAGTGCTTTAATTGAACCTTTTCATTGGGAAGTTGTGGCATTGAAGCAGAAAGTAATTAAGACATTGGGTTTGGCTTTTCTCCTTATCAATGGCCGATACTCGTAGATGTGAAAGCTCTCAGTTCACCAAAATACTTTCTTTTGACACATTAGCCTTCTCCTCGTGACGCGATCCTACCCAGAAACCCCCCTCAGCATGGCACACTCCAGGAGGGTATTTTGTCATTACTTCAGCTTCCTCTTAAAATATTTTTGATGCGTCCTTACTTCCCCCCTCTCTTCCTTTCAGCCCTTTCTATTAAAATGCAGAACTGTAAAGCCTCTCTCCTTCTAAAAGCCTGCTAGCAGCAGGGGGCTGTTAGCTGTTAGTGATGCATTCAGCTGAATGAGTGCATTACAGCTACAAACTCTAATGGGTGAATACATTCAATCACATATACACACAGACATCCAACTCTTTAAAGGGACAATACACCCAATTAAGACAGCCCCATGCAGTGCAGAGTATATTATGACTCTAGTGCTGAAGACAAATTATTTTATAATATATTGTCAGCTCTGTAAAAGCGTTAAAAATCTTGGTATACAAGTTTGGCAAATATTTTCACGAGATGTCATAATAAATAGACAAGGCTAATAATATTGTTAAATGCCTTGCATTTTTAATACAGTCCATTGGCACTTGAAATTAAACAGTATTTTGTCAATTTACTTTGGAGTTTGTTTGAGTCATTCTGGCAGAGTGGTTGCCCTTATAGCGTATATGAATATTGAAGACAATTGATTCATTTGTGTGAGAATTTTGTATACTTTTAATATCATGTTGGCTGAGTAAATACTGCCAGTAATAGCCAGTAACAGCTTTTCTATTTGCTATGCAATACTGTTTACATTTTTGTTCACCAATGCAATCGTAGTTTGTGCATCCTTATGCTGATGCTGGAAGAGAGCAAGGTGACTCCCCAGCAGTTGACTAAATAAACTGTCTCTCAGTTTGGCCCCTGTACCCAAAAGCAATGCTTGCATCTCTCTCTATTAGTCATCTTAGTGTGACACTATGGTAGCTCGGAGCTTGTGGCAGTCTGATTTGCTGCTCGAGGTTTCTTTTAATGAGGGGAAAATAAGTACTTGTTGTGCACTGACCCCCCCAACCTTACTTTCCCCTAAGCAAAAAGGTGGACTAATTAAGATGGCTTCCAGGGATTGAGAGGCTAGGTCTGGCTTCTCCCTGAGTGCCAGGACCTTGAGGAAGATACGGGGTGGCAATGTTACAGCCTTATCCGATATCGATCTAATCTGTTTTCCTTAATTTCTATTACTTTTTCAAGCCTATTTGGCAAAGTGACATTTCATTTAAAACTTTACTCTTATGAATTGTAGACAAATGGAAATATGAAGCTTCAGAAGAGCTTTCACTGGTTGTGCCCCTATTTGCGTATGGAACCTGGTCTAAGATTGGGCAGGCAGAGGTTAGAGATGATTGGAGAGTGAGGCACATTTGGAGGAAGGAGAAGTGAAGCGACGTACGTTGGGGCTTTCAAGTTCCTCTGGAGAGTTGGAATAGCTGCCGAGCTGTTCCCCCATTTGGCATGCACTTGTGAAAACAATTCCCTAGCTTTTAGTCACTCAGCAGATCCAGTTGCCCTTTCCTCTATGAACGCAAAGATAGTGACAAGGGGCAAGCCAGATGGGCTGAACATTGAGAGAAGGTTTGATGCTTGTTGATGTGGTAGAATAGTTGGTGTGGGATATAAATACATACAGTGTGAAGTATTTTTGTCTGTTTTTGTTTTTGTGTTGCAGCTCTGGCTATTACAGAGCCTAAAGGAGTGTGGTCATGAGCCAGAGGACAAGGACTTCACTTTTTAATTCTGCAAATTCCATAGATGCTTGGACCAGGAGGAAGATGTCGAATAATGGAAAAAGTAAGATTTTACCTATAAGCTTTACTCAAGTTCATGTTTTTTTTCTGTTGGATCCAATTGCTCTACAAAAATATTTTCCAAGAAAGACTACTATAATGTGTTTTATATAGTATATGCATCGCTGAATATAATTATTTTAGGTTAATCTTTCGTTGTTCTGAACCCAGTCATTAATCCTGTAAATCTATGTAGTGGCAGCAATAATAAGATGATAGATTCCACTTATTCAAAAATATCATAATGTTCTGTTGCTCCAGACTTAAACTGGAGCGGCCAGGCATCTTCAATTCAGTACAACAACTGAGAGAACACTTCCTTACCTTTGACCCTGCAAGCCCTGACTCTACCAACACCATGACATCGGAACTGGAAAGCAGCCTGACCTCCATGGACTGGCTTCCCCAGCTCAGCATGAGGGCAGCCATTCAGAAGGCAGAACTTGGGCACCACCACCATGGGATTCATGGGCACCACCTTACCCACCACCACCCTCAGGTGCATGGGCCTGGTAAGAAAGCAGCTCCACTGGACCCCGGTACCACTCTGGACCAGGACGAAGCTGCTCAGCACAGGGATGGAAAGCCGCCTTACAGCTATGCCAGTCTCATCACTTTTGCCATCAATGGCTCACCCCTCAAGAGGATGACCTTAAGTGAGATTTACCAGTGGATTTGCGACAACTTCCCCTACTATAGGGAGGCTGGCAGTGGCTGGAAGGTAGGGAGAGGGTAGTGTTTGTGTTTTTATGTTTTGTATGAGTGGGTGATTTCCTCAAACAAGTTTTTTTAATCCAATAATTTAACTGATTTTAATCCAAATCGAATGCAAACGTCCAATCTGATATTCATCTATTTCGGTTTCAGCAAGTTTAAGGGATGCATTCCCTTCAACACTACCGTGGCAACGCACACCTCTGAACAGGCAGTCTAGTCTGACAAACGCATCCAAACTCACCAACACTATACGGGAGAAAAACATCTAAAGAGGGTGGGGGCACACATGCATAAATCCCGTTCTGGAACAGATTAGCAGACCCTAGGGGGCAGCAGGGGTGGAGGTGGGAGCCATGTTAATCACCCCCCCTCACCCCACCCCCCATGGATATGAAATGTGTGATTGGTTAATGGGTGTGTATTTGATTGGTGTGTGAAAGCACACGCAGTATGACGGCTTACTTGTAAGCAGCACACGATATCTGCCTAAACCTTAGCTAAAGCTATTTTCAGAATTCCGTTCGAACCTGAATGGAAATAACACATTACCAATAATGTATTGCAGATACAAGATAAGTTACAAATAACCTAATTATTTGTCCATCTGTGTGCTGGTTCCACAACACCATAGATTGTTTGAGAAAGAAAACACAAATCCATACAAAATCCGTGCATATCAATGTTAAATGGCTGTTTGATTATCTAATACAGGACTAAAATAAAACAAAAGTTTGGTTGCAAACATTTTAGTCTTTGTTCAGGTATCCTCAAAAATGAAACAGAAGATAGTAAAATAAAAATAACATGTAATTTCAGATAACATTAAACTGATGCTATTGGCCCCTTCACAAGACAGTGACTTTAACCTCAAAAACAGTCAGACAAGGAAGAGATAAAATAGGGGTAAAAAAAGTTGCACAAATAAAGTAATATGGAACTTAAAAGAAAAAACATTTTACTATATGGCTTTAAATGTATTATTTATTATTTATTTTTATTGTAGTTCATGAACTTAGCTGACAATCATGAACATCAGCTGCACAAGTTCAGTATAATTGGAAGCACTATCCTCGTTTCTGTTTTTGCAAAGTTTTTAAAGACGTGGCTTTACTACTTTTCGAGAAAGATATTTCTGTTGGCTTTTCACCTTTTGCATGAATTCTGTATTGTCAAATTGATATCAATGTTTTTGATCTGTAGCCACCTATGTGTCAGGTTGGCACAACGGTGTTCTTGCAAAACAGAGTACATGGTTAGGTAAACCTTTGTTCCGGTTTTACTGTGATCGGTGCAGGGAAATAGTGGATTTAGCAGTGATGTGCATCAAAGGGAATGCTGTTTATTACAACACAGGTGATTACTGTCAGCTGCACACAGTGGGGCACAGACATCGGGCATCACGGGGTTGTCTGAGTCTGCCACATAATGTCTTCTATTTCATCCGAATTATAAACACTCTTGACACGGTATATCATCAATTCAGATTATATTCACACAGTACATGCAGGGTATGAGTCTAAATCCACTATCTTACTACTTTAGTTCTGGATTTATGCCTTACATAGGCATGCACAAACACATGCATAGATACACACACACACACACACACACACACACACACACACACACACACACACACACACACACACACACAGAGAATTGTATTTAAGCAAGAAGAGAAACTCCCACTCAGGTATGCCATGTACGTGTGCAGTCTACAGATTACTTTGGGGCAGGTGAGCAAGGGAAGAGAGAGGGAGGGAAAGACAAAGAGAGAGAGAGAGGACAAGAGGAGAGGAGACTGGTGAAGAGTGGAGGAGAGGTTTACTACCCAGCACACGCACTCAGTCTGCTCTGTATGATAATGTGGGTGTATAGGAGAGGGTGGGTTGAAACCAGGACAATATAAACACACACACACACACACACACACACACACACACACACACACACACACACACACACACACACACACACACACACAAAGTAAATTGTCAGCATTCAAGCATAGAATCTCACACAAGTACACTGGCACATTAACAACTGGATACATAATCATTATAATGAGATAAACTTCAAGGTCGTAAGAAATCTTAAAAGTTTTATAGGAAATCAACTGAGTCAATTTGACGCAAAAAGGGTATGGATGTCCATCTTAGTGTACTGAGTAGTTACAGGTAATGACCGCATTTGGCATTGTGAGTTAGACGTGGCTTATGGTATTATTGCCTTACCTCCTGTTCATAAAGCATAATGAACTTTGTTGCATCATGCATCATTACAGTCTTGGTAACCTGACTTTGATGTATCTTTAGAATAGGAGTACGTAGCTATATTTTCTTTATTAACCAAGTGTCTGTGACTTGTTATTAGCCACTATGCAGTACAGCTATGCTTCCTCTTGCCAAGTGTTCCTACACTCTAGAAGGTTGAGGTCCCTTCGCCCATATTGGTGCTAAAGAGGCGGAGCATTTTGTCCACATTTCCCTTAATTTACCGAGGACCTTTTTCTAGGTTTCATGGAAAATTCAAAAGCTAACTTGATTTTATTGACTCCAAACTTTTTTTTTAATGATTCCATTTGCAGAGTGCAGCTTAAAACCAGGTCTGTTTAAAATGTAGGATGAAATACAACGTGCACCTATTATAAATATGTCTATGTACCATTCTAAACCTGCCACTGTCCCTACGTTTTCATTTAGACATATGCTTTGGAGCCTGTGCTAACCCTGCCCACTGGCATGCCCTTTCAGCCAGCTAATTGCCTCTGAATTAGCAGACCCTAATGTGACAGTGCAAAGTGCAGTGCTGCTAAGATGGCCTTTGGCCTTCTACTGGATGCAACACGTCATGAATTCTATCTTCCTTCATCTTGTTGTTAGGACTTGTTGTTAGGACTGTTATGGTAAAAAAAAGAAAATGATTTTGTGCAGCTAAAAGTAATTTATTTTGTTTGTGTGTGTAATGTAGGATAGAAGTAGCTGTCTAATCAGACCAGTGACAGAACAGCAAACCGCCTGGCTAATGTTGTTTCTGAGAATTATTCTGACGTGAAGATCTAAAGGCCGAAATCCTGTGTGTGTGTGTTTTCTTGTCTGCTTTCTTGTGTTCCGGCTCTGTGAAAACAAATAGGCTGCCTTTGTGAAAGTGTACATGTTCTATAGAATTTGGAAAGATCCGATTTTATGGATGCATGGGTTCAAAGGAACATAAACCCTATATGAAGTTCATGATTCTTAGAGGCAGATGTATGTACGTTAGACACCGCAGCATAAACAGCAACTTTGCCAGTCCACAGAAAGCACACGTTGTGCCTTTTAATTTTACGTAATTTCGTAATCAGCACATGTCACCGCCCTCTTACCGTAATTTGCGGCGCCCGGTTTAAAAAAAACAATGGAATGGGCCTCCCTTTATCCTTCATGGCCGCCACTCTCATGAAACCTAGAAATACCTCAGGGCGTAATTCAATATTATTATTATGAATATTGATGACCCTATTGAGCACTATTTTTCACTCAATTGAAAAAAGAAATTCTTGTGGCAAAAATCCTCTCAGCACGTCTTGGCCTGTGTCTTCCTCTTGTGACTGCTGCCATTCCTTTTGGAAGTTTCCCCGTATGCAAGCAACCGCTACTTGGATTACAATAGTTTTTAAGCGGCGGTAAATTTCACTGCAAAACTGACGTGCGTATTCGGGATGAGTAATCAGTCTCTCCTTGCGCATCTCTTCCCATGTTTTAAGCAAAACTTCCACTTTTCCCTCAACCCTCCCATAAATGCGAACAGCTTGTCATTCAGTGCTTCTGCAGCAGGCAGAATGCGGTTTTCGTCATGTGCGGTCGGCTGTCCCTACATACCATGGCATGTTTTTAGGCACGTTGCGATGAAATTACGCCTAAAACGGGCGCTAACATGTTCGTACATCTGCCCGTCAGTATGTGACAGAATTCTCCAGCCCATATTTTTGAGAGTTGTGCTTGCCTCTTTGTATATTAGCTGTTGCTTAGCAACAAAGACATAGCTGTTAAATGCATGCCAGCATCTCAGGTTAACATGTCTGCTGGCCAGATGTGGGTGTGTCTGTTTGTTTACATGCTTGTCCTGAGTCTTCAAGGTCACAAACCTTCAAAACCCACACACATACACATGTATCCCTTAGCTAACACATATACCATTTAGCAAAACATTTTTAACACTATAAGCACTTTTAATTAATTCCAGTCTCTGTGTTTCGTAATTAAAAGTGAGACATTTCCCTTGATATTTGTGCAATTGGGAGTCACCCAGTGACATTTGTTTTCTTCACTAGTCACCTAGGGTAGTTGGGCTTGATTTCAAAAGAAACTGAAATGCAAAACATTTGCAAGAGTTATGCCTGCATAACTCATATCCATCTATCTATATGCAATGCTATAATTATGTTCATAAGATTGATCACACATTATACAATAAAACAAAGAAACAGATATATTTGAATGGTTTTACTAGTGCTATTTGTGTAGTGGTGTGTAAATGTAGCTATAGGTTTTTATTCTTGCTACATTACAGTCCCCAGAGACCCCTGCTCCAGTTCTCACTCCTGGGATGCCTTTGTACCCATCAGTCACACACACACACACACACACACACACACACACACCAGCGCTCAGTAGACTTTCTTAATCTCTTCTTCCCTTTCTTTCTTACACGCACACATGCGCATCAACGTGCATACACATTTCATATAGTGGATCATTTCTATGTAGCAAGGCATAGGAACGGGTGCATCAAATGAAACCTGACCGGCACCAATGCAAATGTCCACAATTTTGTGGTGGTGGTGGTGGGGGGGGGGGGGATGATGTGCTGCCAGAGTTTGGTGTGTGTAAGAACCCTAGCAGCTGACTTCAGCTGAGGACATACTGGAGACTATTCATGGTTTTGCTGGGCACCCCAAATAGGACTCTGTTACAGACACTGAGTCGGTCAGTGAAGATCGGAGTCTGAAGATGCTTTTAAGGTGGTAGGCCAGTTTGGTGAGGGGTGTGGGGCTCAAACGACTGGGTGGAATCGAGAATGACTCCCAGGTTTCGGACTTATGCGGTGGGGCAGATGGCACGGCCATGGACGATGAGGTGGAAAGCCCCCAACCTTCCGGAGCAGTGCCTTGGAAGCCACAACCATTGACAAGGGACTCAGGACAGAGTTGTGAGGAAGGTTTGGGGCTGAGGTATTGTTGGGTGTCATAAGCATAGCAGTGGAAGCTGAGACAGTGGCGGCAGATGTTCTGACTAAGGAGGAGCATATAAATGATGAATAGGAGAGGTCCCAGCACCGAGCCTTGAGGCACGCCTTGGTTGAAATGGGTTGTGGTGGAATTGGAGTCTTTGATGGTGACAAACTGCTCTCTGTTGGAAATGTAGGACTGGAACCAGGAGAGTGTGCTTTTCTGACCCAAATTTCGTACAGCCTAACCAGCAAACTAGCTTTTCTTAAACTTTGTTGACCCTTTTTTCAGCTGTTTAACCTTCCTTCTTACTCAGGGGACATCCCTCGCATAGCCACACAAATCCCCACACACTCATGACTTCGCTGACATTGAACAGATCTCTCATCAACTTTGTCAGGATGTCTCCATCTGCTTCTCTGACCGAACCCACCCTCTGCACTCATATGTAACTAGCGTTGATATAACTTCCCCCTCCTTTGTGTCTCACAGGTTTGACTCTCTCTTGCACCTCCGTCTTTGATACTTTTGATATCTTGAGTTCTTACGGAGCATCTCACTCTTAAACACGCCTCCCTTTTCCCATTTGCGCCATTATTGCTCCCATTTCCTGTCAATCTTATCTCACACTCTCTAACCTTTCCCCCGTTCTCTCTCTGTCCCTCAATCCCCCATCGCATGGTCCACACTTCCTTCTTCAACCAAATAGAGCAGCTCCAGAAACCTACATTTGAAAATTCACTCATGCTTATTAAGCGTGTCTTATGCAACAGACTGCGTCACATCCAGAATCATACCGTAGGTCTTTCTCCAGCAGCTCATGTCTAATAATAAACATGATGGCATCCAACATAGATTGAGCTTTATCTTGAGTAAGAGACTCAACTCTTAATAGTCAATACCTTTAATTCGCCGTAGAAACAGGAGGTAATGCACAACTTAGTGGCACAAGTGCTGATACAGATGGTACTTGTACAGATGCTAACACAAACACATATAGCCATGCACGTACTCCTACCTCCGCTGCGTGAAGCTTTTCACCGAAATCCATTTAGCAGCTGGGCAGCCACTGCCCCAGCTGGGACCAATTAACTCATTAATCAAAAACGCCATCAAATGAGTGGGCAGAAGTTGTGGCAGAGCGACGAATCACATTATCTCAGTTCATGTCACAACGGCTTAGTGTGTTATTTACCTACCAGCCAAGGCATCTTGTAGTGCTATGACTGAGGCTGTCCATTGGGTTTTCAAGTGAAAACGCACACTTAAACTATTATGCATGCTTTTGCGTTATGAGCACATATACAGATGCACACAAAGACACACACACATAAACATGGTTTCTATTTATATGTATGGCAAACACCCAGAAAAATTCTTACAGTAAGCAATGAAGAGGCCTCAATGTGGAGCAGTCTTTATGTGTCCAGCTGTCTTCTGTAGAACCACCGTATGATCTAATTGTCATATGTAGAGACAAATACTCTGCTTTATGTGAATGGTGTGTGTAAGGTGAAGGGTGTGAAGGAATGTGTGTGTGTGTGTGTGTGTGTGTGTATATGGGGTTTTCATTTAGCTAAAAGTCAACATTATTCTCTGGTTTATACAGCCCTTTGGTCAACATGAGATGTTTTAAATGTGCTTTAGAAATACATTTGATTTTACTTGACTTGACTGGATTATCCTAATTCCACGAAGGAATCCTCTAATTTAAGGAAAACAAAGTACTGAAAGAGAAAACTATCAACGAGACGCATGTACAAAATTAAAATATAGAGTTTTGAAGTATTGTAAAGTGCAAAAGAGAGATTTGTTAAGCTTGTGTGAGAGTGAGGAAGCAAAAAAAGGAAAGTCTTTGACAGACTTGGAGTGACAGCGAGGATACGAGAGGTTTAACCGGAAAGCAGGATAAAGAGTTGCAGCGAGGAAGAGAGAAGAGCTGTAGCAGGACTGTAGAAGATGGAACAAGGTAAATAAGTGCAGAGGGAAAGAGACACAGACCTGGGTCTCCTTTCCTCCCCAGTGGTATTAATTAGTGCCTCCATGTAAGGGTAGAGTACCAAGCCTGGGGGAGAGCAAGTTCACGTTAGGCCAGACTCCTCTCAGCCTTTTCATTGCATCTGCTAGCTATAGAAGCTGTCACATGCATGGGCTTGGAGGGATGCTGTACAGGAGTATTGTTTCAGAAAAAGCAGACTGTTCTGAAGAATTGACAAGCCTTTGTTTTTTGTTTTTTTGTTCTCTGCTATTTGGACCAGTTCTAATTCATATTAAGATTGTTGTGTACTTTTTTTTAGAAAGCTGGGTCTTAACTCTGTTATCTCTCTGTTATCTCTCTGTTATCTCTCTCTCTCTCTCTCTCTCTCTCTCTCTCTCTCTCTCTTTGCTCCACTGTCTGTCTTTTCAGAACTCAATACGGCATAATCTTTCCCTGAACAAGTGTTTTCTCAAAGTGCCTCGCTCTAAAGACGACCCTGGAAAAGTAAGTTTATTTTTACAATGCGGAAAAAAAACTACGCATCTCACTTTAAATTGCAGCACTAACTTCAGATAATAAATGGTATATTACAATATTACATTATTTGGAGAAATAAGAAAAGGAAGCTGCATTTCACTTCAAACATACACTCACTAAAAGAGCTCACAAACACACAAACATAAATATAATTTCTAGGCATATACTGAATTCATATTGTGGGCTTTGTCGTTTCCTGCTTTTACTCAAATTGATTCTATAAAGATATAATGTGATACAAGGAGTAATTAATAGTAAGGGTATAGGCTTATATAGTATATAGGCGTACACTGCCTCTGATGTAAGTCCACTCAGCCATCCCACCGGCATCTGTTACGTTATTACACCCCCCTTACACCATTACGTCCCTCACCAAAATGCACACACACACACACACACACACACACACACACACACACACACACACACACACACACACACAACCCACCAAGGCTATTAAATATTTACATCTACTCGGAGCATGTCAGTAGGTAGCCTATTGAGTTGTTGCTAGCAAATATGTTTAGTAATACTTCAATGATGCTGTTGATGATATTAGTGGTTTGTGTGTTTTTTTCAACTGCTGAGCTGAACATATGCTGGGCTTGATAATGTTCATAATTATTGTGATCAAGGCAGGATGTCTTTACAAGATTTGCATTACACTTTTCTTACAACACTTGGGTTTACGTAACCAATTCTCCTGCAGTCTTCATATTCCTGTGAAAGTTGGCTATCGAATGTGAGCCATTGAAAAATTAAATATCAGGAAGGAGCGTTTAAATAATTCAAACACACTGCTTGGCTGTGGCCTGTAGATTGATACAATGAAAGCCTCTCTACCCCGATTAACCAAAGGTAGACCTGACCAGAACTTTAACTGAGACCATGGCTGGAACCAGTCAATATATCTTTGTGGGATGGGCAGCTCTCGGTGCTGAAATATACATACATGTGTTGTATCATGAGCCCTCGAGATCTTGGAAACAAGCTAAATCATGTATGTAACCAGTGTTGTGGATTAGAGAGACACGGATTGGGGGGGAAAGAGGGGAAAATAAATGTTCAATAATGGAATAAAAGCAAGAAAAATGAATATATTGCCAAGAAAAGAGCCATGATATGTGTTCTTTATTGTAACTCGTAGAATTACATTTGCTGCGTTGGGCCATGGGAGCGAAAGACTGAGACAGAGAAAAAGAATGGATGACAAGAGTGAAGCATGGTCTAGCGGTGGACTCATTTGTACATCTCTTGTGTATCGAGAAATAGATGGTTGGAGAAGAAAATATTTTATTGATAGAACAGCTTTTTTGCTTTAGTACCTATTCCCCTTTACATTTACGATTGTAAAATAGTATTCCAGCTCTGGAAGGTATTTGTAACGTACACAAGATGTACGATGTTACTAACGGGGTGTGTATTCTTGTGATTTCCCAGGGCTCTTACTGGGCCATAGACACCAACCCAAAAGACGACACACTCCCATCCAGGCCAAAGAAGAGGCCACGCTCTGGAGAAAGGGTGCGTAGGCATGATACTCAGAGAGGCTTCACATGCTTGTCACTGATATGAACTGGCCTTACAGGGACCTGGTAGGTATAGTGGCCAAAACCTTGTCCCATTGACCATGTGTTACCATTGGCTTGGATTCGATGATGTCAACAAAATTTGCCTTAGTGCTGACCCCTGAAGGATTAGCTACACACAGCTGGTGTGCAGTGACCTGATCACTTGTCTGAAATCAGTGATGCAGCTTGCCGTGCACCACGGCACAAACGTTTTTCACCCACTCTGGATTCCCTCTCCATCGCTCAACCTCTCTACCCCTCACTGTCTGTCTATCTGTCTGTCTGTCTGTCTGTCTGTCTGTCTGTCTGTCTGTCTGTCTGTCTGTCTGTCTGTCTGTCTGTCTGTCTGTCTGTCTGTCTGTCTACTGCCCCTCTTTCTGTCATGTTTGGCTGT
Organism: Galaxias olidus; assembly: GCA_026901105.3. Classification (NCBI taxonomy): domain Eukaryota; kingdom Metazoa; phylum Chordata; class Actinopteri; order Galaxiiformes; family Galaxiidae; genus Galaxias; species Galaxias olidus. Next base: position 404,245 of record JAPMUY010006409.1, read on the forward strand.
TTGTCTATGTGCTGTCTGCTTGTCTGTCTGACTGTCTGCAATTCAGTATATGCCTGCATTTCTGTCCCAAACTCTATCTTTTGTACTATTTCTATAGCCACTGTCTTTGTTTCCTACCTATCATCACCAGGGAAACCAACCAGGGAGAGAAAGGGAGAGGGAAGAGAACTGGAATCAGAAGAAACCGAGAGAAAAGGAGGGTTATTGGGAAATAGTGCAGAATATGGAGAAAGAAGGAAATAAACAAAAACAAGACGAGAAAAGGTCAACATTGAAATGGGAACAACATATTTCGAGGTAGAAGTGAAAAGAGAAGAAGAGAGGAACAGAGAAAGCGTTAGAGGGGGAGTGGGAGGGAGAATATTCAAGGATTCTGTTCCAGTTAATTACCACACAAAAAGCCCCAGGCTGCCATTAGACATATTTTCTTCTGCAATGATTTTTTATTACAAACATTAATTAATTCAGAGCCTTGTCATCTCTCCTTACGTGTAAGCCCTTCAACCTTTTTTAGTATGCTTCAGTTACATTTCTACTCGCCAGTTATATGGTCTCACTTGATAAGCTGCTTTTGTTCAAAGAAATATAGCTGTCCTACTTTGACTAAAAGGAATGCAGGCTGTTTTTTATTTTAGTTCCATAGCCACTATCAAACTTGGTTGTACTGATGTGTGTTTTTAAGACTAAGAGTAAAAGGCTATTCTATTTAAAAATGTTTTACAATGTACTCAAAGTAATCTTAACAAATATTCTTTCACTATGGCTTTTTCTATTGTCATGCGCATTCCTTTTCAATTTTATTAATTCATTAATTTATTTATTTATTTCTAGATAAAGGAATTTCTTATTTATTAAGTGCCTCTATTGGGAAACCTGCTTCAATCCTTTCCCAACTGAGTTTATCATAAATTAAAGATTGCATTGTTGCCAACCAATCCTCTTACAGTAAGCAGTTTGGAGAGGCAGGCAAGCTGTCTTTAACAATGAAAAAAGTCCAAGTGAAAGGGTCGGTTGAATGCACCATATTTTTTACTTTCCAATGATTTAACATTACTTCTAGTATTACCTATGACTTTACTGTGAAACCAAACAATGCATCTTTAATAATGAATTAAATACAGTACACCCTATACATCCTACCTGGAGAGAGAAAAGCAGCCCTCTGCGCTCACGTTCTTCTTCTTTCCCTTTGTCAGGCGTCTACGCCCTATAGCCTGGAGTCTGAGTCTCTGAGAATGGACTGCATCATGTCAGGCGGGGCTTCCCCTACCCTGGCCATTAACACTGGAACCAACAAGGTAGGAGGAGGAGGAGGAGGAGGGGGACAATTGGGAGACTGGTTTGGGCCTACTACTGTGCATTTGTCCATCTCCCATGTAATTCCATACCATTTTAGAGTATGGCAAGGAGAGTCAAGCGCTTGCACTGGGGAATTAAATAAAACAATACAGTAACTCAAATAATCACCTTTCTGCTGCTAGTCTTAGGCAGAGCAATCAAAACCAACACAAAACATTGACTTACAATGTAATTAATTTACAATAAAAAATTGAACATTATTTGGCTAGGGTAATGTACTTTAAGTGCAATGTGCTCAGGTTCATACACCGTTATGTGCAGGTCAAACAGTATAGTTGGGGCGACACCGAACAGCTCTGCAGTGCAGCTACAAATTCAAATAATGAAATCAGATATTCAGTACTCAACTGCTAATATCAACAAGTTAGTAAAACTACACTTATTGCAGATTTAATTGATTCTATGTCACATAGAAACATAATAAATACATAATAAATACATTTTCACCCAAAAAAGAAACGCTTAGCGCACAGATGTGCTTAATGGATGCTCTAAATGTTCCCTTTAACATGCTAATAATTGATTGCATATAGATTTTACTTTACACAGATTTATTTTATTAATTTATACAAAATCCATATAGTAAACTTAGTTCAAAGGAGTTGGATCAATAACCTAGATATATCAAAAATCACCTAACTTACAGGAATCTCTCTTGTTTCCATTTCACTCGGTACTAGACACCAGCCCCATTGAGCTGTCAGCAGCGTCGATTGTTTTGACATAGCAGAGCCAGGGCCAGAATGTCTGTTGGCGTTAGGGTCAAAGATCAAGTGGCCTTCAGGACCTGTGCTGCTTCTCGGATCTGTCTCAGCCTCTCAGTCCGATGTCAGCCTCCTGACCTCCAGTCTGACCTTTAGCACAAATAGGATTTGCCCCACGGCAGACAGCACATCTATTTTTTAGCTCGTTAACTGGACTGGGCTGGGGATTGTCACTGCTGTCTTATTTAACATCTTGGTCTATGCTTGGTTTGTAGTATTTAATTGTATGGGCTCATAATCGATGTACTAAAGCCGAACAAAACATTCATTTAGCATTGATAGCACTGACGACGATAGAAGCTATAGCAATAACAACACTGAAATCATGGAGCCTTTCAAAAGTGTGATGAAGTGGCAACACTATACCACAGAAAGTCATATTAATAGTAAGGTTTGCTTAGCTGTGTTTTTCAGCTCTGTAATCCGGTAAAAAAAAAAACTCTCTTTGTTGACAAGTTCTGCTGCTAGTCTCCCAGCAAGGACATTTACAACAGATGTTTTTCTATTATTTGAATGTATAATTCATATAATTGATCCCTTTATTGGCATTATCCGTTGTTGACCGTAATTTCTACATATACGACCATGGTGGATGTGGTCTGTTGCAGGTAGCGCTGTACAACACCGAGCCGGAGGGCAGTGAGAGCCCCAGGAGCAGCCTAAACAACAGCCTGTCAGACCAAAGCCTGGCTTCTGTCAACCTCAACCGTGTAGGGAGCAACGCGGTCCATGGCTACACACAGGTGTGGCTCCACAACCCCACAGCACGCCGCACATGGTACACACCAATCCAGCACGAACGCACTGCTGGTGTGTGGGGCACATGCACAGCCTTAAACACTTGTTGCATAGTCTCAGCAGCAGAGCCCACACAATAGAGCATGCAGTGGCATTACAGAGGTACATCATGGTGGAAAAATCGTTGGTCAAGCCTTTACCACAAGCATAGCCTTTTCACATCACCTCATCACATCACATCACCTTCCTCCACTTGATGGCAGTCACAAGAAAAGACCACCCACTCCAACCTGTTATGGCTACATGTACACGTGCCCTAATGCAATGCTTGGTTCTCTACCATCAAAACCTTTAAAAGATCTGTTGAGCCATAAAACCGTTTGCCATCACTCAAAGAAGACACTTTTTTTTAGATCTATGGATGGTAATGTTTTTATCAATGCATGTTCAAGGACGTTTGAACCATGAGAAATATTTTTATTTTTTTATCTTTTAATGTAAATTATTCTCTATATCTGTTTGCAATCATTTTATTGGTGTGCTCTGGCAAACATCTGCCTTACGCTGGAATTAGACGGAGTATAAGGTTCGTGCTTACCCTGGACGCATTCAATTGGTTTGTTACGTCAATGCTCTGTGGGGGGGCTGTGCTATTGTTCCTGCCTGGGCCTGTGCTATTATTTCTGTGGTGCGACATATCTGCTGCTCACACAATCCCTGACCTTTCAGCAGGTTACATGAGGGAACACACACATTGCACACACACACACGTTTATTTAAATTAATGCTGTCCTGTGGTGTCCACTGTTACATTGCCTACGGTGTTGGCAAAGCCAAATACATCAGAAATATCATTGGAAGTGTGTTTTGCCCGTTTGGACAGATAGTACTCAAAACACGCTCCTTAGGCAATTTCAGTCAATGACTTTACTTCTTCCTTCTTTGCGGGAGACCTTTCAAGAGCAACGGTGTGTATTTTTTTAAGCTCTGGTTGCCTGGAATTTCGTGTGCTGTGTGTTTTTTGGAACATATTCCCGGATCCATTTATTGTCACAAAAGCAAGAGCTCACCTTTTGCCATCCATTCCTTTCTGCACTCACCTCCCACTTGCATTAGCAAAGGTCAACAACATCTCATCACATTAACCTCTCATTTGCAGAGGCCCTTTTCGGTTCCCCCTCTCTTGCCTCCTCATCTTTCAGGCGGTTATTCCAGACCTCATTTGCAGGCCGGTCGGGTGGGATCAGGGTTAGTTCCGCTTCATTAGCTCACACAGGTGACACCTTCCTGACTGAAGGTGATTACTCGTGGCGTCCCTCACTGAGATTCGAGGGATTTCCATCGCCAAGGTAGCCGGGTTGCTGAGCCATAATAAGGCACCGGATGTGTTGTGTCTTCCTGGATGCTTTTTTAGGAGGCACAGCCGTGGTCGCAATCAGTTTTAATTATTTAGCAGATTGTTGCGAGTCAACAAATGAAGGCACCGAGTAGCACACAGTGCAAGCACAGGATCCTTTTGATTGTAGATAATGTGCTGTGTTTCACTATGTGTGCAGCAGAGGTACTTAGCCCAACACGCAACGCAGTATGAAAATGACCCTCATTTTCCTTGTTTCTCTCTTGCCCCCTAGGTCAGTTCTCATTCGGAGCCTTCCTCCCAGCCTCTGAGTCTGCAGCCTCCGCCTCCTCGTGCCCCACAGCCCCAGTATAGCGTAGTGGAGCAGGAGAAGCCGCTCTGCTTCTCCGACTTTGAGGACCTCAGCGCCTCCTTCCGCAGCCTCTACAAGTCCGTCTTTGAGCAGCCCTTCTCTCGCCAAGGTGGGTTTCATGTCATGACGCTGTGACTTTGTGTGCGTGTGCGTATGCTATATATGCAGCAAACGTGTGCAAGCCTTTCAATTTGCCTTGTCAGGCTTTTTATATATAATTAACTGAAAGGTATGTACCCCCCAAGAAATGTACATGGTTGTGATAGCAGTAAAAGGAAAATCATGTCTGTTTATCAACGCCATTGTATTTGCATAAACAATAACCCATTTTTCCGCAGTCTTGTTCTGTCAAATAAGTCAAAGCAATTAAGGAAAATAATTTTGATGAGAAAAGCATACCCACTCACATTCACAGTACCGGTGCTGTATCTTAGATAGTAGCCAATTAGATACACTACTAGTGTTTTGGAGCGTCTGGCTAATTGGGTCATTCCGTCTCCTCCCACAGGGTTTCCTATCTACCTTATCCAACCTTGCACCTCATTGGACTCTTGTCAATCACCTCAATACTGTCTGAATTCAACTTTGGCCAGGGGCTTTAGAGGGGACCCAAAGTAGATGTTTGCTGTTCTGGATATGAATATTCACTCATTCAATTTAAAGAACGTGACATCAGCATTGAAATAGTATCAAAATATTTGTAGCACAATTGCACCCGAGTGATGCAACGAAGAATTAAATTAAATGTTTACGTCCTCTGAGTGGCACTGTCAGTTGTAATTTCATATGGGAGGTTGAAATACAGTGAGTCATCCAAACTCTGTTTTCCTTTTCTCCCTCGAAAACCACAGTGTGTTTAGACTACACTGAACAGGCTTTAGGTGACTCAGGTAGTGCTACAATAGGTTAAAATAAGCAATAGGAATTTTTTTAAAGCTTGGATTAAAGATTTATTTTAAAGACACTTTAGTTTTAGTTGAAAGCAATTCTACATAAGAATAACTCATGTTCCCTATGGTGTATGCTCTGATTACTGAAATTGGGTGAGCAGTCGTGGCTTGACAAACTAAACGATTATATCATTTAGCAGACACTTTTATCCAAAGGGACTTACAAAACATATGTGAAACAATGATGGTCCTGTTCTTCTTTGTGTTTTCACTGCAGGTTTAATGGGTATACCCAGTGAGTCCACCCAGCCGAATCGGACCTCCTGCTCCTACCAACCCCCTCCTGGTGGAGCCAAAGGCAGCAGTGGCCACCCGCGGCCCCACAGCCACCAGCATAACCACGGCCACAACTGCAACCACAACCAGACTCAACACCACCCTCATCATCCCCAGCACCTCTCCGCTCACTCTGCACACAGCCAACATTCCTCTCACAACCACCACCAGCCTCACACACACAATCCACGTGGACTTTCTAATGCACAGCAGCAGCAGCAGCAGCATTCTCTCTCCCATCAGAGCCGTACCGGTCCGTCAACTCAGATATCCTGCTCCAGCACGGGTAAGACTGGACTCAGGTGTAACTTTGTTATCGTTACGTAATAATTTGGTCTTCGTCTACGGGAGAAAAGGCAAGGTGTAGAAACTAGGCATGTGATGGGTGCTAGCTGATGCTGGCGTTTGGTTCTTTCTACTTGCGAGACCCTGCATAAGGCCAATTATGACCTATTTCTGTCAATGCTATTCACACATAATAAAGTGCACATAATAGACTTGTCATAATTTCTCACTGGGTCCCAGAACACTTTACCATGTGTAGCTGGATGATGCTGATAAATAGGTGTGTCTGTAACCTCACCGATATTTCTCCTCTCATTTCCCCAGCCTTTGTTCTCCCCTCTGTGTCTGTGGCGAGCTCTCAGGGCCAGCGAAAAGCACTACACAAACAGACACATGATTATCTGGGCTAGTTCCCCTTCAACCAGGCCTGTGATGAATGAAAGCAATCCGCTGTCTTTGATCCACGGCTTCAGATGCATGTTATTTGGGTTTTGGTGGAGTCCCCTCTCCTTGCAGGCAGCTGGTGCTTTGCTGTGTGCCAAGGCGCCATCTCCTGGTTCAGTCGTTAAGAAGTTGTAGCAGGCCAAAGCCAAATAGCACATTATGTTGCATAGGAAAACATTGTCACGTCACTATACGTGACGTAACCTAACAATCAGTAAACCAGTCTTTTTTTCCACACAAAAAACAATTCAGTTCTTTTAACAGAATTGATTTGAAATGAGTTGCCAGCTGTAGATATTTGACTGTCATGATGCATGATGTCTTGCAGGTTTGTCTGGAGATTGGTATTCTAACCTGGGCTGGCTGAAGGAAAGCTGTCACATTGCCAGCAGCTACGATTGGGCGGACGTCGACCTCTCTCCATTTCAAGGTATACCAGTTTTTAACTACAAACCACAGTAAGGATTATTTTTGATCTTTACTGCTCCACATGACCATGAATATACGACTAATTAATGACATAATGTTATAGACTTACTGTTCTATGAAAAGGAGTAGCCCTCAATGGAAAGGTAGCATCTATACTTGAGCAGCTTTCTGCACTCCTAGCCAGCAGCAGCCCCTCCTGTTTGTATGTGAATAATCCAATTAGAGGCTGGCTGTGTAGCCCCTCTTATCAGGGTCAGTGCACAAAGCAGCACATCTATACATGATGGATGACAGTGCATGGCGTTTAGACACAGCTCTCCCCCCACAGCACTTGACCTGGCACACACAAGAGGAAAGCTATCTTCTGCCATCTTTGGCAGTCCTCCAAAGGAGTGCTCTCTGTGGAAAAGCTCGGCGTTGCGTATCGTCATTGCTCATTCGTCAATCTTAGCCCGTTGCTTATGATCAGAGTCCTAGGTCGTGGGGTTTGCAATGCAGATATTTAAAACTTTCAAGCTGAAATATCTCCAATATATCGAAACACTTGTTGTTAGGTGAATGACATTCTACCGTGGATAGTAACCACACTCCTTATGCATACAAAATAGGTGGGCAAGAGCACGGCAGGTAAAACCAATTTATTTGGGATTTCACACACAGCATGAAGCATCCTGGATTGCTGGTGTCTGTGTATTTGCATGCGTATGTTTCTATGCCAAGTACATTTACCTGTGACTGACTGTGCATTAGATTCAGAATACAACCATTTGGCGTCCATGCTGGCCTTGATTCTTCTGAGGAGATTTTGTTATCACAGAATGTGCCTCTCCCGCCTTTGTACATCAGGCCTCAAGGAGAGCATGAGACAGGCAGAGCTAAACAACTGGTCATTGGACCCAGCGCAGATAGCAGAGCTGTGCTACTCTGTCAACCACTTCTTCAGCGCTACTGGAGTCATCCCACCACAGGGGGCAACACAGCCCCCACATTCAGCTCCCCCTCACCCCAACCCAGGATCCATGCATCACAGCAAAGTCAGTCAACTGAGCCAGCACAACCAACAAAATCAGCATATCAACACAGGTTTGCTAATTCAATGAAATGGTCAGTTTATTTATGAGTAATACGAATAAATAAATGAGCAAACTATCATAAGTTTCAGTTTGCTCTCTTTAGTGAGCCTTACGGCCTTCTATTAATTAACTAGTGAATTATTGTATTTCAAGGCATTTTGAAATGCTCACTCATGCTTAAACCAACATGACACTGTGACAACTTCTTGTTTGTCTAAAAGGGAATATGTATATGGACTCCAGACAGAACATGTCGACCATGATGGGTCCTCCAGGATACCCCCACATGAGAACCATAGTCCCAGAAATGACAGGTACTATTCCACCAACGCCTGTGCCTCTGGGTACAGAGAAGGGCAACCTTGAAGGTTGAAACTCAAAAACCTGTTAATAGGCTTTTATTATTTATATAGTGGTTTCACTGTATCATATTGCAAAGTATGTTCTGCAAGATAACACAAATTGTTGGTGAATGCACTGTATCGTATGTGTGCGTATGATTGAGGGAGAGCTTCTCTGTTTGAAAACGTGTTCACAGTTTCTTCTTCTGCTTCCTAGGTCATCATGGTCAGGTGAGCCAGCAGCAACAGCACATGATTCCACCAGGGCACTTCCAGATGAGACACATGCCGACAGATGAAATCCAGGATGATTTTGACTGGGACTCGATAGTGTAGAGGTGCCAATGGCAAAAGGAAGGTAAAGGACAGAAGATCAGAGACACGGCATGGAGCTCACCTACCTGATCTGTTCATCCATGGGAGAAACGGGGGGCAGTTGTCTGTAAAGAGGAAACAAGACTATAATGTGCGAACCGAGACCCCTTCTTTTATACTACAGGATATGGAGTCTAAAGACAATCATACCAAGTAAGACTTTTCACAAATTGCTATGCTAGACGTTCAGAGTGTTACGGTAAAAGGACGCAACTCTTTGAATCGTCTCCTGTCATTGTCCCCATCGGAAACAGGTTTACAAAATGCTGTTTCAATGTTAGGGAACGGTTATTGTAGGTCATTGTTTCAGTCCAGTTCAGAAGCTAAGGCTTGTGTTTAGTGATAGCATGTTTGTCCTGCAGAGGTATGCTGAGCTTCAGCAAACAAAAGCTGCCCCTGGAAAAGTTAAGTTGAAAATGGTTCCTTTTTTATTTAATTTTTTATTTTACAGAACTATAATACTCTTGACGGATTTGTATTTTCTTTCTAGATTTGACAGACTTGTGGGTGTATTGTTCACACTGTCAACAGCACTCTAAGAACTATAAACACATTTGATCAAAAATACTAACTTGTGATGATAAACCATCAAAACAATGAATTTACATGGTAAGTCATTTGAGCACCCTCTTGTGGTAAAAAGCTGTTTGTAGTGCTACAATGACAAAAAAAAACGGTTTCTCTTTATGATGCTTTTATCTGAATAACACCCTTTTTAATGTTAAGCTGTCTAGAGCTGACTTATTCAGTTGCTTCTCTGTTGCGTGTTTGTGTGCTCAGAATAGACCCATCTGCTAGTATCTTCATGGTGCCAAGTTTTCAGGATCCTATTGTTTAATGTGCTCTGTCTGGTCAACTCAAAGACATGATATTTTGCATTAGCGTTTAACGGCACTCATACTCTTTGGCAAATCTCTTGATGTTCAGAAATGTGAAACTCAATGGACTAACAATTGTTAAATACTGTGGATTTTAAGCAACCTCCTTAACAGAGCACTGTCAATAAATAAACTAGGGAAAAATAAAGTACTTTTAAACACTATGTGACCACTCGTATGTGGACAGGCAACATGAAATACTAGACCACTACTCTAGGTAGGTAATCCTGATGATTCTATTAGGATAGCAGAGAGATAGCAGTGTTTGCACAAAGGTTCTATAGGTAGCGTGCAGTTGGGAAAACAACTTTTAAACAACTTTAAAGAGCTGAGAAAAGACAAATAAGGAGCCGTCTAAGGGGACGAAAACTGAAATAAAACGAAGTACTTATACTGTGTCCATTTATTTTCTTCTTTGTGCAGTTGTGTATTGTATTTTTAGAATATCCCTTTAGTATACCATAACACTGTTAAAAATTGTATGCATATGAAACAAATGAAGTGTCAATCTGTATTTAATGGGTATGTATCGGTGATGACAATGAAAATGGAACCCTGAAGTGCTGTTTGTCGTGAAAGAGTCCAAATGATGTTCCAAATGTCAAAAGAAAAATATTATTTAAGAAAAAAAACTACTTGTCGCTGCCATCAATTACTGGGTTGAAGGACTAGCAAATAAGTATTCTATAAACTGACTATGTATGTTATACTTTCTTTTTTTGTAAACATAGTATGTCTTTGAAGGCCTCCCTTTCGTTTTCATAAACTAGATTTATGAAAATTAAAGAAAGAAATTAGGGAGAGCAATTATTTTGATATTCATCCTCCAAGAGAGAGTCACTATGTAAATACGTTCCGTATATTGTAAATAACTGAAAACTGTAAATATACATTGTGCTTTTGTGTGTCACAATGTTGTGTACTGCATTTTGACAGTTCAATTCGTTTCAGTGTCTATTAAAATGTTATTGGACATTTTAATTACAATTACCTTGCATTTGTTGTCGTTTAAAATTTCGAGGTAATGTTTCTTATGTTGTATTAATAGTTATGCAGCTTTAATAACTTCATGATATCATAGGGGGTTACTGCTCATCAGACTCAGCCATTGAGCTAATCACGCGCCTTTATTTTACGCCAATAGCTCTTTTACATTATATACATTTTTGTTATACAAACTCCATCGATTAGTATGAGGTTCTTACTGAAATTGCATTTCACTATCTACCTCCTTAAAGATTGGAGTATTACTTCCATTCATTTTGCGTTCCCTTCTTGTTGTCCAACAGGTGTCAGTCTTGTGCCAACCTGCGTCTTATTTGCTCTCTGATATGTAAACTGTGGACCACCATGCTTGCATGTGTGAAAGTCACACTATGTTCTAACAGTATTTTTGGCGTCTTTTTATTGTAAAAAATAACATTTAACAAAAGCAGGAATAACTACTGTCATTCAGCAACAGATACATACTACTGTTAAATCTTAAAAAAAGAACGAATTATGTTAAAAGCAATGACAATGCTTTGGTTGGATGGGTTGATTGACCGTCCTGCATCAGCTTTGAATGTTTTTACACAAATATTTGAATGACAAGGCCTCATTGATAATCTTATGGTGTTATTCCTTTGGAATTTTGACTATTCTTCAAGATATTTTCCTCTTTCAAAAGCATTAGGTCATGGATATTGTGTAAATGATTGTTTTAACTTGCCAATTGTGTGAATTTGAGATATTTGTGAGGTGTCTTGTTTGGATAAAGATACCATCAGTGTATGTATTTATGTTGCCAAGTGTATGCTGATATTGCAGGGCTGAAACAGGCTTGTATTAGGAGGGCTGGCCTTGCATCAAGAGTGTGTCTCTCTCAGGACTGGCCCATTCAAGCACAGGAGGCTGGACCAAGGGGCTGAGACCACCTTGCCATTGCCCAGCACCAACACACACACACACACACACACACCACCGCCCTAGACCCCCCCTCCCCACACACACATACATACACACACAAACCAACACTAGCACCCCTTCTCCACCCTTGACTCACGTACTCTCTCTCTCTCTTTCTCTCTCTCCCTGTGCCTGTCCCTCTCTTCTAGGAAGCCAGACTCTCTTCTTCTACCCTCAAAAATCCTTCGAGCACTCTTTTTCCCTCTCTCTCAAAGACAGACCAGTCTATCTAGGATTGGTCTTATACACGTATTAACCTCCACCGTTTTGAGTCAGGGGATCTTGCTGTTCTGTTGTGTGAAGCTTTTTTGAAGAACATTTCTTTTTTGCCCTTTTTTTTGTCATCCCATCTGGAGAGGCCATCGTGTTTGAGACAGGGCTTTAGTGTTGCTGGAGAAGACTACTTGTCACCATGAAAGTTCAGCTGCTGCTTCTGTTGGCCCTCGTCGGCCCTTTCTGTGCCGTCGCGCGCGCAAGTAAGTAAACTCCGGTCCATTACATTGCTACTGGCACACTGTGTCCCCTCTCTCACTCCCTCTCTCTGACCACTCTGGGCTCTCACACTCACGCCACACCACTCCTTTCACACACTCACACTGTCTTGTTTCCTCGTGCCTTTGTCTTCAAAATTGAATTAAATGTTTAGATCTCAATTTTGTCTTAATTTCAGAAGAAGGGAGACTTTTTCACTTTTCCCCTTTGTTACTTTCGATTAATCAGTTTTTCTATATGCTTAAGAGATATTCCGTAGTTGTGGTTCTTACCTACGTGTTCCATTTAGCATTGAATCGGTTTGGCACATCGTAGATGGAAAAGAAAGCCTTTGGCGGAGGGTGTTAATTTAATAAAGAGGAGGCTACTTGGGTGGAGAGTCTGTGTCGATTTTAACAGTCGGCCCCCCCACCCTCCCTGCTCTCGCTCTTGCCCGAGCCTGAGGGAGGGGGAAAAGTTTTATTTGGAGACAAGAGGGGGAATGTGATGTAATGGTGAGAGGTCTTGTGCCTCGTGCACATGAGGTTTTGGCTCTGGCAGAGCGAACGCAGGAATATCCTTTGGACATCTTCCAAGGCTGAGAGGAGGCAGGGCTCGTGGCACCAAATGGGAATATGCTTGTTTGTTTGCCAGCTTCTCTTTTTGCTCCCACTCCATGTCTCTCGGTCTACTATTACCCAGATGACTTGTATTTCTCTCTCGGATTTCCTGCTCACCAATATCCCTATCGTGCTCTATCGCTGTACTGTATCTCTGGTTCCAGCCACTCCTTTTTCCTGGATGGAAAAATAATGCCAGTTGAGAAGGAAAGAAGGTAAAGAGGGTTGGAAGCAGAGCAGCATAGAGCAGGGTGGGGCTGCTTTGCTTGTGGGTATTAATAGAGGGCAGATCTATATTTAAGGTGGTCAAATGGATGGTCGTAGTGAATTACAGAGAGCGAGAGTCCTCTGGGTGTTAGTGCTTTACAGAGATGCCCCACCCTCCAACAACATGTTGTTAGACAGTTTGGCGGGCCACCCCCTCCAACTTTACCCATCTTTGGCGGGGTAATAAGCTTTACCAATGCCCCCCTCCCCCTTTCACCCCTCCCTAACTTTGCCTACCACTGAGCCAATGCCTCCTCAAACTATCTCTAACTCTCCCCCCTTTCAACTTGCAGGGGGAAAAGGTTGGGAGGGTCGGGTCGGGGCTAGTGAGATTGGTTGGGTTTATTTTTAAACGGTAACCTTTACCGGTTGACGAAGGCACACCCCATGTACACGAAGCTCCACTCGGGGGGAAAAAAGTATTTTGAAACTCTTTAAGTCCTTAACTAGAAAATAAAAATGACACAGAATAATATGCACTCTTTTCCCCAACTCCGGCGCATGCGTTTCCATACAGAGATTTTTCATTCTCTGCCTTACCACTTCACTTCCCACGCACTCAACGCCCCCCGCCCCCACCCACACACCCTTGCAAGCTCATAACAAGCTTTGTCTGACTCTGCGAGCCGTCTGACTTTTAACAGCCCGAGCACATCTGGCGACGCAAGGGCGAGGTCAAGGCCCTCTGTCCAGGCCCACTTATAAAACCGACTCAAACGTTGTGCTCATACCCCAAATATGAGCCACATGCTGTAAAAAGCCAGCCATTACACGCCTTGCTCACGTCACCTCACATTACTTAACCCCCAACCCACCCAATGCCTTATAATAACAACACCAACTTTTTTGTTTTGTTAGTTATTTTGCTAGTGCAGAGCTGGCCGAGGTGGAGGCTTGTATGTAGCCCAGACTGAATAGTATTTGATTGGGGGGTCGGTGCTGACAAGATGTTCATTCAGACTCCACAGAAACAAGTTGGCACTCCTACAACATGGCCGCCCTAGCAAGCTGCCTTCACTTAGGACCCTGTACGTCTCCTCTCTCAGGAGCAACATGAATGTCTCACGTCTGTAGCACCTACGTACACCACGGGGTGAGACATGATGCAGGCATAAAAAAAAAGGGAAAACAGCGGCCAACTTATATAACTCGCCTTTTATTTGGTGAGGTTGATTAATTTGACAAATTCTTGTTAAATTGAACTGATATTGATACGGTTAGTGGATTTGTTCAATGATTGGTCCTCTTTACCTGAGTTTTTGAATGTGCTAACTCACAGGAAAAAAGTGTTCACCAAACTCTCCTTTCCATATCAGTCTGGTTTGACTTACTCTTTTTTATGTCAACTTGAGCAGTTACCGTAAATGTGTCCATGGTTACACTTTCGCTAATGTTGAATTAAAGTTCTGTTGGAGAGTCTGGCTAAATCATGGTGTGGAATGTTTAGCATCCTGTACGCTCTAGGAGAAGCAGCCCCTATATCTGCACGCGTTGTGTTGTGTCTGTGATAAGAGTGGCAGGGAATATTCCACTTGTGTTATCTAACTCTCCTACCCAACTTTGGTTCAGAGGTGCGGCGCAATGATCTCCCTGCGAAACATGCCTTGCTTAGCGGGGGAGGCTAGCCGCACTGTGCGGTGCCATACCGGGATCAGATGGGATGGGCAGCTCTCTATCCCTCCTCAGTACAGAGAAAACATTCTTGGCCGATGGGATAGATGCGCACTCCCCCACACGACTGCAGATGGAACCTCTATAGGACAGCTTATCGCTTGAGAAACACATGTAACACACCAACAAAGACACACACTCACACACACTCACACACATACACAAACACACTGGACAGTCTTGGTGGCAGCTGATTGTGATGGTGATGGATGTGTCCTGCTCCCTCCTTTTCTCTCCAACACTAAATCATGTTCACCCTCCCTCTCTCACGGTTCCTTACTGTCCACCAGGCAAAACGTCCACCCATAGGGGCCCCTCCGTCTCTCCTAGCCCTTTGCTGTATTCTTTCTCTCCCTCGTTTTACATTCTCCTTTCTGCTTGCTCGCATGCCTTTTATGCCCCCCCCCTCCTCCCCAAGGAGCTGGTTTAAAGAAAATCTCAAGGCAAGGTCACTGAGACACACTTGAAATGCTCAATGGGTGGATTAGAGAACCAATGATACAGACGCACAAACACTTACACAGACAGAAACAAGTAAACTCTGAAGATTTATCTCGAGTTGAACCAGCACTGTACACACAAGTATGGCTGCAACGCACATGACCCAAGCACACACACACACACACACACACACACACACACACACACACACACACACACACACACACACACACACATAGGGACATGTGCTGTGAGCTCAGACTATCATGCGAAATTAAATCAGATACAGACCGGGGGAAGGCCTGTGTTCTTGGTAAAGCGAGAGAGAGAGGGAAAACTACAGGCTGCTGCTGGGCTCCACTTTCTTAAACTTCAGAAACATTTTGTTCGTTCTTGGCTACCCTTCACCTTTTGACACCCTATATATTCCCCCTTTTAATCCCTCTCATTCTCCAGCCCCTGTGTTCCTCCTCTGCGGGGATGCAGAATTCTCTATCTCCACAACCTCATCCCTATGGGAGTGGCAGGGTCAGGAGTGAGACAAAGGGAGGTAGATAAAGAGAGAGAGAAACGGAGAAACAGCAAGAGGGATGCCGTGAGGAAAAGAGATAGGAGAAATGAGTTGGAAGGGGGAAGCAGGGAAACAGAAAGAGGTAAATCAAGCTACGCAGTATATGGAGGAAGGGAAGGCAGAGGGTAACAATCTCACCCTCATATTCCCTAGTGCAGCTGTATTAGGACCAGCACAGCGGGAAGGAAACAGTACTTAGAGCTAATTGTGGGAGCTGCAGACATAATGAAGCAATTGTTAATATAGCCCAGAGCAAGCAGAATGGTGGGCGGAGGGGGGGGGGGGGGCGTATACACGTAGTGCAAGGCCATTCTCATTGAAGCATAGACCACTTTATCATCACAGACATTCCAAACAAACAGAGAGTTCCAAAAAATACCTCTGCTGCATCATTGACAGAACAAACGTTTAGTTTTTCTTTTCATATTTGAACTGTTTTTTTTATACATAGAATGGGGGTGGCTATAAAACAACCGAGCCATTCAAAGTTTATTTCTAACAGGATGAAACAATCTCAGTTTGAAAAAGTTGAACAATTGGACAAAGGGTGCATGATGTCAGATGCTATTTTTAAATGGATTATGATTTTTCCCTTATTTTCTGGGCCTCCTTTCCCTAGGTTTTCAGTGAGCTGTTGAATTACAGGGGGAAACTGAATTTTGCTTGAAAAATATATGATTGGATGCTAAGATGCTGCCAGTGGCAAGATACCTGTAAACCATCATTTAAGAGTTTAGACACCTTGTTCATCTGAAGCTGTACTGTCTAAGTAAAGCTTCTAGTTATGGTTTAGGAGGAGGGCCACTGAGGTAGTTCTCAAAAGAAATGGTAAGGTTTATCCAGTCTCTGCAGCCAAGACTCAGTGAAAGAGGTGGTTAAAAACAAATGCTCATGCAATTATTGGATAAAAGTGGTAGCCTTCTTTTTATTACATTCTCTGAGAGCCTCTCTAAAGGCATTTTGTCTCATAGCTTTGTTTACAAATAGCCTATATAATATTATCCATAGAGAACCTTCAAAGTTGATATTTAGTATTGTCTCAGACAATTTTTTAAAGTTAAAAAGTTTAAATGCCTCTGTTGTGTAGTTAAACATTGGCCACTGTTGTTTTTTAAGTATTGCCTTCTGCCATCATCCCCATACTGTTATGGCGGGTAGCTCTCTCAACAGGAAATGAGGCAAAGGATGTGGCATGCGAGTTAGCAACTATAATCCCAAAAGGCAGGATGGAGTGGCGGGGTGGGTGGGGACAGAGAGTGGATGCACGTTTGCTCAGTCACAGGGCGTGGTGGCCATGTTCTCACTCCTGGAATGAACTGGGAACGGGGAAGAAGGGCTAAGAAGGGGAAAGGGAGTGAGGCACGATGAGTCAAAGTAGGGAGTGAGAAAAAGAGGGAATACAAGCTCTGGAAAAATGTTGTCAAGGAGGAATGTGAATATTTACATTATTCTCGTAAAATCTGTTCCTCACCCATCCTCATACTTAAAGGAGTTTCCATTTTGACTCTCCTACTGACAACGAGGGCCCAATCCTGACTTTCAAGACAGACGAAAGCCACATGTAGTGTTGCCGTGTTGAATTGTGTGGGGGGGGGGGGACACATTTTCTTGAAAGTAACCCTTCAGTGTCAAGATTACCTCGCATTTCCCTATGACTGATCGATCTGTTTGCTGTTATGCAGGCTCAATAGTTTCCCGTGTACAGCGAGACGCAGTGACCGATGCTCCAGAGGCTGTCCCTGACGCTGCCCCAGAGCCCGTCCCAGAGACTGGCCCGGCGGCCACTGAGGCTGCAGTCGTAGAAGCGGAGCTTACTGTGTTCACCGAGGCTCCTGCCGCACCCGCGGTGGACGGGGTGGTAACAGCCATGTCTGTGGAAGAAACCGCCGTCACGGACGCAGCAGTAGTTGCCCCCGAGCCGACCGCAGCCGCCGAGGAGCATGTCGTGGAGACCGAGGCCGCCGCAGTGCCCACCGTGGTACCTGTAGTAGAGCAGGTCGTCACAGAGGCCCCTGTGGTGGTTACTGAAGCCCCGGTTGTCGTTCCTGATGATGCTGGTGCCGTTGAGGCAGAAACAGAGGATGCAGTCGTGGTGGAGGAAGGGGCAGAGGGTAAGGAAGGACCGTCGGGCAGCGGAAATGCGTTTGGCCGATTTGTCACGTAATGCACAGATCTGAATGACTAAAAGAGGGAAATGGAGGTGAACTTACAGAGCTTGAGAGGAGCTCTGCCGTGCGCAATGTAATGTTCTCAATAATATACAAAGTGCAACTTTTATTATCGTTATTACTCTTTCTTTTTCTCTCTGGATATTCTCTTCTTCCATCACTAAATCCTTCTCCTCTCCTAATATTGTCAATGTGTTTATGGTTTGGTGGGATAATTCTCTTTTTGTGTTTCACAGAGGGTCTTGCTTCTGGGCAAGTGGTTGGCATTGTGATTGGTGCATTAGTGGCAGTAATCATTGTCATTGCTGTGGTGATTGCCGTGGTGAGAAAGATGGGCAAATACTCGTAAGTGCTGTACCTCCATGCTATATAGGCACACACACACACACACACACACACACACACACACACACACACACACACACACAGACAAACTAAAACGTAAAGTCACATGTAAAATCAGATGCGGAGGTAGATGTTTAATTTCGAGATACAGTGAACACAATTACAAGCTTATTATTTTGATGATGATGTACCTAAGACAATTTAGCCTTTTAACCATATTTGGTTTTGTCTACATGGACACATTTGTATTCAGGTCTTTATTTTAACTGCCAGCTGTATTGACATGCACCACATTATAATCTCTGAGAATGTTTTCATGTTGTTGTAAGTTGTGTCTTGTTACTTGCTGACAGAGAACGTTTTTTATGCCATAGGTCTGCAAAGAACAAAAAGCCTGCGAAAAAAGAGAGCATCTTGGTTTCTGTAATTTTCTCTTTTGACTGTTTTCCCGTTAATCATTTTAACCCCTTGACTACCGTGGCCCTAAGTCAAAGACAAATAACAGCCATGTCTCACAAACT
Organism: Galaxias olidus; assembly: GCA_026901105.3. Lineage (NCBI taxonomy): Eukaryota > Metazoa > Chordata > Actinopteri > Galaxiiformes > Galaxiidae > Galaxias > Galaxias olidus. The sequence goes on from JAPMUY010006409.1 coordinate 422,888, forward strand.
GACAAGCTCGCTGCTACTCCTGTGACCAACACACAGTCTCGTGGCCTTATGAGGCATAACAATTCAAGCCAACAACTGGCTCTATTTGGTCATGAAATAAACTTAATTAGGCCAAAGCCCCAGGGTTTTGACTTGAGTTGATGAATTTAGATGACGAGCTTTTGTTAACCAGTTTACAATATTGCTTAATAATTTGAACAATCTGAATGGCAAAAGGTATTTCACGTTGGTTTCAATTGGAGTAGCAAATGAAAAGCGGTCATCTTGTGTGTTTTATCCCAAGAACTAATTCTAAAATAGTTTTTTTGTTGTCGGTCTATTTTGAAAAGGTGTATCGCACATCATACCACCTTCAGGTGTGAGCTGACATAAGCTACGCTTAAACAGGGTAAAACGTGTTCAGTTCAAGATCTTCGTTTGTCAAATCCCCAAAACTCTATGTTAATAATTCCCTTGTAATAAAATAATATCAATATTTTGCCATTCTTCATATTCGACGGCAATGTCAAGAAGCTACAATGCTCTGAAATGGTTGATATTTTAATCAAAATCTACAACCTACATGTTTTTGTTTCTTCATTTTTTTTTATAAATGTGAGTGTGCCTTTCAATAGCTTATTGATATGTAGTGATATAATGAAAAGTAACGTTTTTTCAGCCTCTATTTTTCAACCATCAACTGACTTTCCCTGGAATTTAACTAAATGGAATCCAATAACGTCCGTGTCAGGTGTCATAAATTCTCTCTTCTCTTTTTCTCCATAGCCCCTGAGGAGAAAGGCTGCGAAACAGGAAGAGCGCCCCAAGTTCTGGAAATTCTGAACTACTGAACTATGTCATTTCCTGTCATTAAACAAGCATGCTACCAGCACTCTAACCTAACAAGGATTCTGAACTGTTGCCTAAAGGAGGGAGAGAGAGGTGTTAGGTGGGGTGGAATACAGGGCGATATTTCCTAACCCCCACCCCAATCTATCAGTGGCTCTGTCTCCCCTCACTCCAACCACCTCCAAACATCAACAACCCACAGAAAGAAAAAGGTGGCCACAGGATGTCACAAAGAATTTCATACTCTTTCATATGCGTTGGTAAAACAAAATGAAGCAAGGGATTATCTGACTTGTGGTACAAAAGCTCTCCCTCTAATGCAGTGATATTTTAACTCAGATTTGCATTTGAGTTGGTAAAGAGGACCTTAAAATAGATACGAATAAAAATCAACTAAATTGAACACGAAAAGAAAGAAAAATATGAAACAAATGAAAAAGGATGGGTGTGGAAAAGGAAGCAGGAAAGAATGTGATAAATTCCATAGGGTGTATATACCATTTAAAGGGACTACATACAGTTAACTACCTTCTAATTTGTTTCAGTTGTTGATAAGGTTTCAGTATGATAAAATACACGTACAGGCTGACTTGGGCTATCATTTTACCCAATGTACCACTGAAAAACTCAACAACAATCAACGACTTCTAGTTTTTTTTCCAGTTTTTTTCTCACCTCCACACTTTGCTAACAAGTCCCCCACCCAAAAAAGGGAACATGTTCAACAACTATATGAAGCACTGTGTGCAGAAGTTGATCAGACATTAGGCTCATTTTCTGATGGTTAGCTGGGGGCTAATGAAAACATGCCTTTATTTGCAAGAGTAACGTGACATTCTGCCAGCTTTAACACTGACTTATAAACACCTAATACATATCTGTGAAATTTAGCAGAAGGGTTTGTGCCACTGTCTCTGGTATTCCCTGGATAGTTTGGAGAATATTTACTTTTGAAGTGCATTAATGTGAATTGACTGTACTTTAACTCTCATTCCAATAAGACAGATTTGATGACTTCAGGTTTAATGCAACAACAACTTTGTAATTTACAGGTAGGGCCTTGTGAATGTAAGTCACCATACAGCTAACACCATCCACAACGCTTTCTAGTACCATTTTAGAGTCAAATACAAATTATCTTTATACAGTCTCCCCCAGAATGCATGCACAGGATGACATTTCATACTTGCACTTAGATTCAGTGCAAATTGTTACAGTGGGTAACACGTTTGTCTTTTTTCATTATTGTATGTGGTCATTAATGGGTGTACAAATAATTCAGTCTCAGCTTAGCACCGCTTGCTTTAAGAGCTCAGTTTAATAAGTGCACTGAATGAGTGATGATAATGTTTAATGAATCCGCTTTAGACACTGCAAAAGTTTGCGACGAACTTTGTTTTTTCCTCCCCCGCTTTGCTCCATATTATCAACTCTAGGTCTTTAATTATTGGTGTCTGATTTGTTTGAGTCCTATTTAATTGCAGTGTTTTTGTTCATACTGTTTCAATAAAAAATTGAAAACACTCCCAACAAACGTTTCACTGGTCGTGACTTGTCTTTTAAATGTGTTTGTTACAATACTTATACTGTTTCTCATAAATTTCTTTCTCCAAATTAGTTACAATAGCAGCAGCGTAAAACATTCTTGATTAGCGTGTTCATCATATTTACTCACACAACAAACTGATTTGACCATTCAGGCAATACAAAGCTCTAAGAACACGGATCATGGTCCTAGGGGAACACATGGCAGATACCGTTGAGTCCATGGAGGTCTTTGACACTTGTGTTTTTTATGTTATGTTGTGGAGTTTTTCAAATGATGCCGTTAACCTGAGGCAGTGGTCCAACAGTGGCCTGTGAGGGGTACAGAGCTGCTCTCTGTCTGGATCCCTCCCATGTGTGGTTTTAGGCAGAAGCCCAACGCCCACTGCCCAACCCAAGCAGCCAGCCGGCTGGCTTAACAGCCCTATTTATCTCTCTCTCTCTCTCTCTCTCTCTCTCTCTCTCTCTCTCTCTCTCTCTCTCTCTCTCTCTCTCTCTCTCTCTCTCTCTCTCTCTCTCTCTCTCTCTACTATTGGGAACAATGAAGTCTTTTGAGAGGTAAGATGGAAAGGCTGTGAGCCTTGGGTAGCAAGCGCTGGCTAGCAGCTCTCCTCTCTTACTTGGGGAATTTCCCATTACGCCCAAAAAGAGATGCTAATTCTTTACATTGAAACAGGGCAGAGTCCCACCCGGGGACACCTTTGGATTCCCATGCAGACGGATTTAGAAAAATATGCTTTCACGCATTTATATGTCAAAACAAAACACAGTATGTACAAAACAAACAGAGGGTCAAAGTTTGCCTCAATTTGATGAATGTAAAATATTTGTGCTAATGCTCACAGAGACACATTTCTGGAAAACATTTCTCTAAAAACAGTGAACATGAAGTATAAGTGTGGGCACATGCGTGTGAGCATGTGTATGAGCTTAATGTACAATTGCTAGTCGTGCGCGTGTGTGTGTGTGTTAAGAATCTAGTAATGCAAGCCCTGGCGTCTGTTTTTCTGCCTTAGCCATTGGCTTGACCCAACCCCAGTGTTTCCTGCTGGCCCTCCTCCTATAGAGATGACAGCGTTTATAAAAGGAAAGCAGAGGAAGGGAACACTCAGCTCTTACGTGCGGAAGCAGGTGGTCGACTTCCTCCAAAAATAATGTTGAACTGATGTTTGTGCAGCAAAGCCATTAACGTTTCTTGTTCAATCTCGTCTTAATCAGAGCAAATAAACAACTGTACTGACTGAAACAACTGTTGGTGTATTTAAGATATGACCAAAAACAAAAAGTTGTTCTTGTGTAGAACAGTTTGAGATTATTGAAAGGGTTGATGCAGCTGATATACAGTGAGTCTTGAAGACAAGACCAAACTAACTTTTTTGTGAGAACTAATAATCATTAATTTGTGTGAATTGTGATTGTGCGATTATGAATTAAAGATGGAAGCAAAGATGATGACTGTCTTAGACATCAGCAAAGGTCTAGGAAAATTTTATGGTAATCGCCAACCAGTTCAAAAACATGTGTAGCAATACCTTTAACCATCTCCTCATTCAATAATATAATTTTTTTTCTTATAGTGTATTTAGTCTTTTAAAATTTGCAAAGTCAAACGAATGTGTATTCTTCTTCTACTCACTGTGGAAAGATTAAAAGCAATGATTTGTTTAAGTTATTTTGTTTGTGAATAAGTTAGACTGTTATGATAGTTCAAATACGTCTATGTATGGACCGTAATGTGAAAACAAAGTTAAAGATGAAAAAGAAACACATATTCTACAATTTCAGATAAAACATTTCCACTCGTCTTCTTGAGGACCCTATTTCCTCTTTGCAGTATGTGTCTATTTATGTTCTTTTCAGGGATTTGGCATTAATACCAGATGCATTTCTAGGATTGCCAGGAAATGAGTGTATGCCTACACAATCATGGCCATGTCAATGTGCTGGTGTGTTCGCGCTCGTGTGTACACACACATGGGCTGGAGTGACACATGCCTGCCTGTGAAAGTGTATGAGATCTTGATGTCATGGAGAGAATGTCAGCCCATGGGGCTTGAGTGCAGCAGACAGCTGGGCCTAAGGGTGGGGAAAGTAGGTGGGGGTCCCAAGGGGTGATGGTGGGGGGGGAAGTGTGACTAACAGGGAGAGGACTAAGCATGGCGGTATAGTATGTGTGGGATGGGGGAGGGGAGGGGCTTGGAGAGGTATGTAGATTTGGGATGATTGGGTGGTTATCTCAGTTTGCGTGTGCGCTCCTTTATGTTTCCATTGTTGAATGAGAGTAAGCGATGGAGAAACACATCCAGTATGTGGGAAAGTGCGTGTGTGTGTGTGTGTGTGTGTGTGTGTGTGTGTGTGTGTGTGTGTGTGTGTGTGTGTGTGCGTGCATTGGACAGAGGAACTTCACAGGGTGTGTTACTCTAAAAGGGTCAGGGTGCATGCCTAAGTATGTGTATGTATAGAGAAGTGACAGGGGGGCAGCTTCTATGGTGTGCACACGTGTAACCTCAATGTTTACTATGGTTTGAAGGACCCGGGGTTTGACTGTTGAACCAAAGTTTGTGACTTTGTATATGTGTCCATGTGTGTACTGTATGTGTGTGTGCACACATGTGTATGTGCACATGATTTGCATGCACAGGATGCGTATGCATGCATGCTTAAGTGTGTGCTACACAATTGTGCATGTTTGTACAGTGCACACTTTGCCTGCACATCTGGTGTTCTGGGACAGAATCGGTGGTATTTATTGTCCCACTGACATGGCTGTACACTCATGAGAGGCTGAGCTTTGTGCTTGGCAGCTGGGAACATGCATCGCCATCGTGTGACACTCAGCTTCTGTGAGAGACACTTATTGTTCTGGTCCAAAACACTGTACATTGATGGGCTTGATACACAGAAGCATTGTAGGCCACCACCTCACCCTCCCTCCTTACACTTCCGCGTGAGTAGCACACATGTCATAGCCCAAGACAGTGGCTGCCTCCACAGGATATTCTCCTATACATTATTCGTGAGAAATGCTTTTCCCCGGTCTACTTAGAGTGCATCACATTTCCAACTCCTGTATTTCTTTCATCAAATATATAAATTGGGAAATCATCTTTTTTCAAGAGAAAATGTCTTATGTATTTTCTACCTGCAACATTGTGTGCATGATAGTAGGTGGTTGTCTTGGAAAGAGAGACTATACAAGATGGCTGATCTTGATTTAGTTGCTTGGTTTCTCACTTCTTGCATGTACTGAAATGAAAGATTATGAGGCCTTGAACTTTTGGTCTTGACTGTGAACTATTTGTATTCCACTTACATATTACCGGTAGGATCTGTAATTCCCTATGGTTATACCTACTGATTGTCAACTTGATTTAAGCTCAACTCAGAATTTGTGAGTAAGAGCAACATTTTAGTTTCTTCTTTGATTTCATGACAACCTTAATGTGGGTGGTAGAACGTGTTACTAGAAACAGCTCCACTGAAATGTATCACATGGCTGAGTGGTTTATGAGTAGCCAAAAAAAAGGGCATGAATATCTTTGACATGTAAAAGGCAGCAATTGACACACATGGACACGGTAACTCAACTCAGCAGGTTCAAGTGAGGGGATATAAAACAAACTGCTATTGCACTTTGCAATCTCGAAAAGTTATGCTTATTTTAGAAGAGAGAGCACTCACGTTTCGATTTTTTTTTATATCAGGCCATATCTATATTGTCAATTAATAAACCATATAACCAAATGTGGTATGTGAATACTTAATATGGTGTCAAGTACAAATCTGTTTGCCTTAGAATGTGACAATAGATCTGGCCTTTAAGAATTTGCAAAAACCGTGACTTTCGTCTTATCAGGATTCAAAATAACTTTCATTTGACATTGTTGAGACTGTACGTTGTTAAAAGCGGTTCGCAGGTTGTCAAAAGCTTTGCTTATCGTAGTGGCACTATGGTAAATGACCGTACCATCAGCGTAAAAATGTACATTGGTCTCTGGCAAATTACAGTACTGTGCAAAAGTTTTAGGGAGGCGTGAAGTCCTTAAAGTTAGAAAAAAAGATATATGAAAATATTAATGTTTCTTGTTTATTTTTTATCAATTCATAAAATACAAAGTGAGGGAAAGTAAATCTATATCAAATCAACACTTGGTATGACCACCCTTCGCCTTTAAAACAGCATCCCCTTCCTAAAACTTATGCACAGTACGGTATGCCACAAGTTATTTGTTTGAATTGTAAATTATAGTGGACCAATTACTGATTCCTGGGGTACATTTTACAAACAGAGAGCATAATGTAAGTATGAGTTCTGTCAGATAGATTGTTTACAAACCATCTAACTGCTTGATCTGAAACGCCAATGCTGCACAGCCTTTGCTTTGAAATGCTTTTGACACAGATGATCACGTCATTTTAAAGGTCTATAAAACGGCTATAATGAGGGGCAGGGCTGTTTGTTGTCTAGTGCACAAGTGATCATTTACAACCTTCATGGCTGCTGTAATTGTACTATGTTGCTTCCTGAAAACCTGACAATTGCATTTCTTGTATATAAACTCTTTAGGTTGCTCACTGATAAGGGATTCTAGCAATTTAGCAAGAGAGCTTGATTGATTAATGTTGAGACAGCCCTGCAATTATCCAAAAGGATTTGGCCAGTAAGAGAATCAACCAGTTGAGTGAGATTTAGGATGTCACACTGACTTTTAGAAGCATCAGATGCAGGCATTAACCAAAAGCAATTCAAGTCCTTTATCATAACAATGTCCTTGTCCTCTAGATGGGAATTACAATGCATTCTAGAACCTAAGGTTTCCCCCTCAAGGTTCAATGCTAAACATTAATATTGTTTACAAACAGATTCTGAAAGACAGCTTGACAATGAATTTGTTCCTAACATGAATTGCCACTCCTCCGTCTCTTTTAGGTTGGTCTGTGGATATACACATTATATCCGGTAATATAAATATCCCAATCAACAGCAGAATTACTAAGCCATGTTTTGGATAAAACCAAAACATGATTTGGCCCATATCCTTGTCACATCCATTTTCAAAACCATACTGCACACATTCAAATCCAACAACTTCTCAAACCAGTCATTGGCCAGCAATGGTTAATGGGTAATGTAGAATTGTGCTTTTAACACACTTTTTCTATTTCTCATATTTAATATTTGTGTAATAGACTATTTTAGTCATGCCTGTCCAAGAAGTTTAACATAATCAATTAAATTATGGAATACCATTAATAAAAGAAGCAGCTTCAGTCACAAATCTCTCGTAGACATCCAATTTATATATGTATATATATATATATATATATATATATATATATATATATATATATATATGTGTGTGTGTGTGTGTATATGTATATATATATATATATATATATATGTATATATGTATGTATATATATATATATATATATATATATATATATATATATATATATATATATATATATATATATATATATATATATATATATATATATGTACATATAAACAGTTGGACAAGCCAATGCACAATACTAACAATTTACTAATGACATGAAAAGAACACACAATCTTACATATCGCATGACAAAACCACCCATTCGGTACGTGGTAGTCAGACACATGTAGGCCCTTTTGAATTATTATGGGTCCTTTCAAAGAATGTTCTTTATGTTGCCATGGATCTGAAGGCGGAGATATGCCATGAGAACAGGGGCTCTGGACATTAGTGTAGGTGCTGGATTAATGTGAGCCAGTTTCTTGTGACTCAATTGACAATTGTTGTAAAACAGAAGACTGGTCAACGGTTGGAGGCAATAGAGCATTCCTCAAATAAACACACAGTCTGTTAGCTGTGTAAGCTTTTGTTTTCTAAAGTAAACAGAAACAACAAGACAAGGTTTTATCAGTGTCTAAAACATGTTACTTATCACATATAATTAGTATATTTGCATTGCAGTTAGACTAACTTTGTTGCAATGTAAAAAACAGTGTTATATTGTCAAAATAATATAAATTATAATACATAAACTATTTAAAAAACAAATAATTATAATATGCAGCTTGCAAATACGTGCAGGAAACCCAATGAAAATTCAGCCACAGCACCATTTTTGTCAGTCCGCTCACACAATAAGAGAAAACAATGTATGCAATGATATAATTTTTGTATAACTTTATTGAATTGTAGTAAACAAGTATGCCCTATACTCATTCAAAAGGAGGCCATGTCCTCTAGAGGAGATTGACAGAAACGGCAGTATCTTAATTATTAATCATAATAAAAATAAAAAGCTAGCAGGACGGAATCTGGAATCTAAGAATCGTAATTTTACAATGGTAATTTTACAAAGCACATGATAGAATTCATACTAAAAGTAAAATTATAAAGTGTGTTGACTTGTATTGCTATTGATCAGAAACACCCAGCAGGCCCTTTGAATCCTGCTCTTACAGGCAATTAACCAGCACACTTAAAGTATTTGAGTATGACTTATGGGGTAAATTGATATCAGCATTATTGTAAATGCACAGACTATGAGTTACAAATTTGTTAACACAAAACACGATCCACAAAAAGATTCAAAATCCACAAACCAACAACGCATTATCCGCAAATATATAACACGATCCACAAAAAGATTCAAATCCACAAACACATGATCCACAAATTGAATTCAATGACTTGTGTTACGGGCATGTACCGCCATCTAGTGTTGATGCTATGTATTGCATGTCCTAAGCGTACCCTTTTCTTGCCCTTAAAGTTCCTGGAGGCAGTTTATGTGTAGGAGGTGATTTTGGTGACCCCTACCGTTTGCTTAGTGTAATTATTTTCCCTAACCATTGCAAAGAAGAGATGCAGAATGCTCGTGGTCATTGCATATTGCTAGTATGATCAACTACTATATTCCAAGTATGGGCATCTTTTCCTGATTTGGTGACTCACTTCCTTGTGCCATAAAGCAGTCACAGTTTCGCGGGAGATCACCCCCGGTGGTAGACAACTTTTATATTGAATATTGAGACTTCAAGTGGACTGATCTGAACTGCGATTTTTTCATTGTCCCGTAGACATTACAATGTGCAAACTGCAGAAAGGTATATAGCCTACCTTAATACAAAAATAAAGTTGTCTAGGCTGTAGTGGCTTTAAGCGTTCTGCGAAAGGCACTTTAAAATTAGGCTATTACCTACAAAAATGCCTTCAACATATTTTCAGAATAGAAATTATCACATTTTAATGTTTTAAAATGTAATATTGCTTTTAACGGGATTTATGTAGTTTCTCCCTTAATTTCTTAAAATACTGAACAGAGACACATTTTATTCTTGGCAGAGAAAACAAAATAAAATGGACATTGGTATTAAATTGTGCAACATCAGGAGGAACGCTCTTTTGAACCTGGCCATCTTGAACGTAGCCTAGAAAAATAATTCCTCCTCTTCACTAACAAACCTTCTGCTGATTGGTCCAAAATGGATGATCACCACATCCCGGCCAATCGAATTCCCGGAAAAACTGTTACTGTAACACAATAGTGAACTATACAAGTCAACAGCTGCAACCTGCTACAAGAGAATCCAGCTCTCCTGCAACTTTGGGTGTTAAAGACAAGTATGTTTTCAAATTGTAATAGCTGCAAGCATAGAACAGTATTTTATTAAATTGCATGTAGTGAGAGGTTCCCATTGTTTAGCTATCTGTTCCAGGCTGTGCAAATAAGAGTCGTCACCAAAATGGCTAATGTTCTTAATCAATAACAGAAATATTGAGTAGTTTGTTTGATCGTACAGTAAATATTACAGCAACGATATAGAACTGGTACGTGGGCGTGCAGTCAAAGCCGTCGAGATGACATTTGGAAACGACTTCAGCTGTCTCTCCATACAGCTACATGCTAACCAACTAGCATTATCCATTATTTGTCTGACGCTAGGGTCTGGCGACGTGTTGTTTGGTAAGTCAGCAATGGTGCACGGATGAGCTCATCGTCTGTTCAACCAGGTGAGAAAGATTTATGTATATATGACAATGATCATGAGTGCAATTATTTTTTATTTTTAACACTGTATTTAAAATTTTTGATCTGGGATTCACACTCAGTCTGTCTGTAGTTATGATTCAATGTTTTGTGCAAGATTGGCTTAAGTGAACGTTAAGCGTCCTGCAGATGTCGTAAAAGGCACAAGTCAATAGCCAAACACTTGAAGCTGTTTTATTACATGCCAAGACCAATAAGTGCAAAACTTGTTAGTGTAAATGTAACATAAGACATGACGTTTGCCCACTCTGATGCGTGTTTGAGCAAGGCAAATTGCCTTTATTCGTTTCCCAATAACCTGACATGTCTTGACAATAATCAGGGTGAAACACTTTACAATCGTAGGCCTACCTAATGTTGTACTAACTATTGTAAGCTGGAAATTATTATGCAAGTATTGTTTTTTTATTTTTATTTATTTGGGTAGTGCAGTAAAGAGGAATTGGACAAGAGAAATGTTGGACCTTATGAGCCATGTTTAACCCGTGGAGGCAGTTGTTAGAAGCATAGCTAAGGGTATTGGCAAGCTTTTTAGAAGACTTTTATCACAAGCGATTTTATTATATACAATTGTTACCTTTAAGTAATGCTAGATTATTATTGGAGTTGACAGTATTCCTCTTAAGTCTTGCTGTACAATTCTAGTTTAACCCACCTGTTAAACCCACATATTATTACTGTGACTTACACAGCCAAACTGTAAACATTAGTATTTGTGATGTTCGTGGGGTAGCCTATAGCCTAAATTCATGTTTAAACATCGAATCCTGTTTGTGCTGTCTCAATGAGACTCTAATTTATTTATTGTGTGTCTTACTAGGTTTGAAACTTGTTACGCACTCAGATTGCCTGTTCCATTGCCAGCGGTGGCTCCATAAGGTGGGATAAAGCATTTGGAGATGGAGGACTTGTCCCATCTGTACAACTCTGAAGCTGGTGAGGATGAAAGTTTAGAGGAGGAAGAGCCAGGGGACAAGAAACATTGGGAAAGTCTAAGTGACCACGCATATGAAATTAATAAACCTGTGACCCAAGTTGCTGAATTTCCAAAGAAAGATAATAAATTGGAATTTGTTGCTTATAAACTTCAAGACGATCCTGACCGTTATCCTCATTTAGATACTCAGGGTTTAATTTCCTGCCAGCACTATGTGAGACATTTTACCAGTAAGCAGGGCGTGGAACGTCACATACACATTCATGCTTTTGCTAATTGTCAAACACACAATTTCAAATGCAAATATTGCAGCAAGTGTTTTTGTTCCAAAGTTGGTCAGCGTCTGTATGCGAACAGGCACGAGAATGCGAAATTGTAACCTGGCTATTTAGTAAAGCCAGCAGACTCTCTAGGTTCTGCCTCACAAAGTGGTTTGGACTCCTCCCCAAGTAGACCTAATAACTCAATTTCAGTTAAGAGAGGCCATGCATCTTTTTTAGATGAACACAAAATAATTCACAAAGGCAACATTTGCAAATATTGTAAAAAGGTAATTAGTACGCAAACTAATGTGCAAAGACATCAGAATCCATAAGCACCACATTCGTCTCAAAGCTGTAGACAAGTCCTCATCACTCGGAGGTTAACACCAAGGTTCAACCCATTTCAATATCTCAACAGGTACCAGAGCCTAGTCACAGCACAAGTCTTCTAACTTTCAAAGAAAACGAGGTAGAACAACAGGGGCAATATATGCCAGATATCTCTAACAATATCTCTGAGAATCTCAGTGTTTACATAGGTGAAAAGTTAGTGTCGACTAGCACAGTTAGCAGCTGTCAAATAGTTGATTTTAACTCGAGTTCAGGTACTCTGGTTGGAATGGGTGCACTGATCTTTCACCTTTCCCAGCTCAGTCAGTTAATGAATGTAGAGGCAGCCAAAGGGAGAGAAGGATGACAAAAAAAATAACTGCAACACCACCCCTATTACCGCAAATCCTAACAGAACTAGAGTCTGAAGCAGTTGGGTCCTCCTCCTCTTCCTCTTTGTAATTTGTGTCATCTTCAATAGAAAGTGTCCTTTTCCAAAACACAGATCCTACAATCATGCAGAAAGAAAGAACAGTTTTTTTGTCGCACAAGTTGAAACAGCTCCTTCAGACACAAGATGGACTTAAACCCACCCTTGCTCTCGTTACAGATGGCCAGACGATTTGTTCACCAACTTCCCTCACTGTCCAGCCCTTAGGATCTGGGAGGTTCAAGAGAAGGACAGGACCTCCACAGCAAATCCCTACATCAACTACTGAAAGCATAACCGAGGACACAGAAGAATCCGACAGCCTCAATGCACAAAAGTTGGATAGTCAACATAGTTCACCTGCACATACTGTACCCAGCAATGAAGAAGATAATTGCTCCTTTCTTTTAGCAGAACCAGTATCAATACAAGAGAGCTGGCCCTCAATAAGTGGTGGTAGTTCTTGCAATCAGCAACCTTTGGATCTCTCTAACGCTGTCAGAAACGATGACGTTGCTCCAGGGGAGGTCGTGCTTGACTTGAGTTTACAACGAAAAAGCACGGATGATTATGAAACAAATCTATTTGTCACTCAACCATTGGTAAAGAAAAGAAAGCCAAACACATGTATGTTAGAGAAGGTGTTGATGAATGAATATGTAAACCCAGACATCAATGGAGAGCAGGCCATAACCATATTAGATACTCCTGAGGCTCCTTTACTCACAGATTTTACAATAGTTTCCGCTTCAGATATTGCTGCTAGTGCAGAGGGACTTGTATTTGGGCTAGCTCTACCCGCTAGCACTCTCAATTCAGCACCTTCCGCATTTACTCCAATTGCCATGCAGTCTTCTCAATGCACCATGTCACCACCTCAAACGTCTCACTCTGTGTTAACCACTGCTCCTTCACTATTTACAGTTTTATCACCATCAACATCATCTATGAACAGTCCCTCAAACCAGCCTGCTCTTCAAGTTTTTGATCCAAGTCTACCTTCTGAGCCTTTTGTTATTTGCACTGAAAATACATTGAATTCCACAGAGTGTGATATAACCACTGCTTTGCCGGAATGGGCCTCCGCAGATTCGGCAAACCTGCTCGCCATCACTCAACCTATTAACCCTATTAACTCAGCTACAAATCTACCCGGACATGTTATTCTCTCTGAGCAAGGCATAAATCAAATAGCTCTCAACGCACCTGTAGTTAACGCCCCCATTGGCTCTGAATTGCCATGTTATACTTCTGCGTTAACTTTAAATGAGTCACTTTTAAACTCTTACAATATTACTAGTAACACTGTTTTGATTGAGTGCACATTAGCTCTAGATGTTCCAGGGAATCTGGTTCCTACAGCAATTACATTACATGAAAATACTATCGCGTCTTCAGAACCAACTCAAATGGTCATAAATCACTTACAACAACAAATTCTTTCTCTGTCTAATCCTGAAACTGTTGACCCAAACATGCTAGTATCGTCAATTGCAGAATCGATGTCACTCTCAAACTACTCTGATGCTTTATCTGATAGTGAAACAAATGCTGATATTTTACCTGAGGCTATTAAAGAGGAAATAACCACAAAAGAAGAAACGGCAGACTCAGGCACCAATGAAATGTTAGTCCAAGCCTCGTCCTCTTCCGAACCAGCAAAAGCAGAAGAAGCCTTACATGATGCACCGAATGATAAACAAGTGCAAGACACTTTTACCAAGAACTTTATGTGCAACGTATGTGATAAGCCTTTTCATTCAATGAAGGAATTGGGCCATCATGTAAGTGATCACTCAGATAAATGGCCATATAAATGTGAGTTCTGCCTCCTACTCTTTGGCAAGCCCTCTGCATTGCTTGATCATCGTTCCACTCTACATGGTGTTGGAAAAACGTTTGTTTGCGGGGCATGCGCCAAGGAGTTTGCCTACCTTTGCAACCTCAAACATCATCAGGAGGAGTTACACCCTGGCCAACAATGTCTATACACAGAGGAAGAAAAGGGCAAGCTAAGACCTCAGAATTACAACTCGACTAAGGACAACCCTGAAGAGTATTCAGAACCTTGTTCCTTAAGAGAAACCGAAAAAGACATTAAAAAAGAAAAAGCTGTAGAAAATGTTAATGAAGAATTGTTGACGGCAATTAAAATTATGGGTTCGGATGGGAGCAAGCTGAAGGTGTCAGATGTTTGTTTTGGAATAAACCAGCACTATCCCAGTTATAAGCCACCTCCATTTCCTTACCACAACAGGTCACCTGCTGGATCTCTAGCCTCTGCTACCAACTTCACGACCCACAACATTCCACAAACCTTCAGTACAGCTATCCGGTGTACCAAATGTGGCAAAAGCTTTGATAACATGCCAGAGCTACATAAACATATTCTAACTTGTGCTAATGCCAGTGACAAACGGCGTTACACCCCCAAAAAAAACCCAATCCCACTTCGTCACTTTGCAAAAGCCCAGAACGGAGTGCTTTCCACTACAAACGCTACAAACGGGCAAAATTCTCTGCAAAGGGCAAGTCCGTCAAATAAACCCAAACCCAACTACGGGCCACCAGCCAAATTGAGGATAAATTCCCTTAATAAAAGAAAAAAAAAAATGGCCCAAAGGGCCATGTCTCAGAAGAGTAAGGCAGCTTCTGCAACAAATAAAGTCATCACTCGAGTGGAGGAGGAAGTGCAGGAGATATTTGTTTGCCCTCTCTGTAATAGGGAGTTTACATATCGCCGCAGCAGAACCAAACACATGGCTGCATGCCCCATGAAACCTACAAAAGAGGTTAAGAAAAAGAAAGATGGAGGAATTTCAATCACCAAGGAAAATCATGTTAACCTTCATACAGTAGGAGTTATTTCGGAAGAGCACGGCAAACGGCAGGGTTCTGAACATGCCCAGAAACCTAGAGCTCAAAGTTCTAGTCTGGCCAAAAGGCAAGCTATTCTACCTGTGCAAACAGTCCTTGGAAACAAAAAAAGCAAAACCGCTATTGAAGAAAGTGACCACTCAAATCAAGAAACAACCAAATTGAGTGATTCTACAATTATTCGCACATTTAATCCATCACTTCGTCAGTACAGTAAGGTACAACACGGTGTCAAAAAAACTCCAATTAAAATCACACTAGTGAAACCTCAACACACTCAACTGCAACCTAAGAAGAATGAACCCCTCTCTGACCAGCCCTGGAATGGAGCAGCAAGACCTGTTGGCAGCAGTCTACTGCAGGCCAGTGTCAAAGTTCCAGTCAATGACAAGCAGATGAACATTCAGGATCCAGTAAGAGAGAAGGAGGTATTGTATGCATACATTTATGCAGGCAAGCAAATGATCATGATTGTATGGTACAGTGTATGTATCTAACGTCCCCCTTTTTCTTTCTTTAGAAACCTATTTACTGATGCTCCCCTCATCAATTTCTTTGGAGAAAGCCAAGAAGCTATTTGAAAAAGTTAAGGAGGTCCTTAGGGATTGTCAACCTTTTGTAGTCATATAATTTGCATTCATTTGGTGTAATAATCACTAAAGTGAGGTTGGTTGTTGGCTAATATGCTGATATAGGCATATGCATCTTGAAAATAGTGGGTGGCTGCACCTATTTTATATACTGTTTAATGCTGCGTACCTAGCTATAAGTTTAGCCACTGACAGGTATTGTCCGTCACATAGTTACTTCAGAAAATTACTAGAAAATTATTTAAAATATATTTCTGCAGAAGGCAATCGAATGGTTATGTAATCACAATAATCTGTGACGTTTTTGTTCCTGCTAATTCTTTAAAGCATGCCTATAATTTGTTCTAGAATCACATTTTACTGTGTCCAATTGTGGAAAAGGTTAATTCTCTTTATTTAATTATAAAGGTTTAAAGTTTATTTAGGGTTAAACGGGTCCAAATAGGCATTCAAAAAAGTCCTGAAGGATAAGCCCATTTCTATTGAAGATGCTTCATAATAATGACATGTCACCATTCAAATTTTTCAGAAAAACTTTGACATGTTCTAACATTATCTAACAACTAAATGTTAGCGTTTAACAGTTATCGTAATAATTTTTTTTATTTATAAGTGATTATGTAGATATCGTCAGATTGTAAATTGCAAACTAACCATTCAAATACTTCATGGCCCTATTGCTTGCCAATAAAGTATTTTAATGTTTGGTCAATAGAATTATACAAATTTCAAATGTTACATTTGGCACGCAAATCAAAGCGTCTCGGGCTGGTAGTCTTTGGATATTAGTAATGTTCATTAAAAAGTGCAATTTAGTCTAGTGGTCCAGGTTTCTTGTATTCGGACTTGCCACAAATAGTTTCTACTTGTATAATTTATTGTACTGCTTTGTATAGTGTGCTCTATTTATTCAATGTGAGGAAAATATGTGCTTAACATTGTCAAGGCAGTGGTGAATGTAAAAAGACTGTCAAAATTTGATACCAGGAAAGCAATTATTTTTTTCTTATGAAAGACAATTCTTATGAGAACAATGTTCTTGATGTGCCATTGCAAGACAAATTGTGCTCGTGCAATTGTCCAAATAATGTGTTGATCATGTTATACTGAAGACATGTTATCAAGTGAGAACAAGTTTGGAAAAAAACCAATCACCTAAAATAATGATATATATATATATATATATATATATATGCATATAACGATATATATTTGCGCTTAATATCAGCCTGGATGGAAAACTGCTTTCAACAATGCACATAGCTCTGATACTCTCAAGTATGTTGTTAATAACTGGATGATACACGGAAATTAATTAATATATTTGGTAATCTTTAACACAATGTACTGTGGGTGCACATTTCTGTTTTTGGACTATAGTGTGATTTTCTCATTGTAACGTGATTTATGTTGTTACTCCCTGAACAAACAAACAATATTATCTTAAACTAATTCAAAATATGAAATGATGTATGCATAACTGATTATTCTTTAAGCAATTACATTACATTTTACATTACATTGCATTTTAGTTCAGTACAAATTTTTGTGTTTAGTCTCATTGTTTTGATCGATAAAAGTGGAAAGAGTTATAAGTGAACAGAATAAATATATTTTATGTATGCTGCATACTGTAACAACCTTGTAAGAAAATATCTGACTTCAAAAAATGTCTGAGCAAAGTGGTCATATATTTCTTGGAGTAAAATGTGTGGACAACAAATGGATAGGCAATCTATGAATAAGCAAAACAGGGTAGTTCAAATATAGGCTTTTGTGAAAAGCAGAATTCAGAGTGTCTAGCAATGAAATGCTGATGTACCTTCTAAATGTCTAGGATTGTTAGAACCTTTTTTTTTTGTTGCCTTTTCCTATGCCCACTGTTGCATTTTTTTTTTAGACCATAGATGTAAAGTCTTTGTTGGTCAGGAATGTCATTGACTGTGAAAGTGCTTATAACATATACATGTGAAAAAAATTATGTATATTTATTGATCATTTAAATAATTTATAAATCCGAACAGGTGTGTGTGATTTTGTTTTTTTCAAGTGTAAAAAATAAAACATCAGTTCAACTTTAATGGTGTTTCTATAAAACTTGTCAATTTACAGATTAAGGTGAGCTCTCTGATATTTCTCAGAGTGAATATACAGCAGGTAATTTCTTGAAAAGGAACCTCTATAACCTTTTCACTATAACATACTGTAAATTCCATAGTGTCCACAAGGTGGTGCCCATTCCTTTTGAGCAGACATGTTTGTGGAAACAAACTTTCAACTCCAGCTTTCAACTGTGGCTGCTCTATCACTCGGTTCCTGCCTGGCGGTCGCTGCCTGTTGTGCCTGGGCCACTGATCAGTTTGTGTTTTGTCTGCTTTTTGACTGCCTATATGGCTGCCCAATGCTTCACATGTCACTGCCTACTTTTGACAAGTCTTTCATTCAAATTAGTCAGTTTCACATCAAAGCTAGGACAACTTTGCAGAAGGCATTTACAGATTATTTGTTTAGCTGGTGGTCCCTGAGGGCCTTCAATGCTCTCAGAGAAGGCCCAAGCATTTTAAAAAGAATATGAGGCGACGCTTTGGCAGAGCTAATTCAGGCAGGCATCTCAGACATAGTTACGTCAATCGTACAGTCGCACATGCTCAATAGCTTAACGCGGTCTACTTAAATTGCAGTTCACTCACCACACTTGCTCCTACTACTGCTCCTGCTCAACCACACTGTGCACCCGCTCTTGCTGCTGCCCACTTCCACCCCAGCTTCCACCTATTTGAGGTCTGTTGCCCAGTATCTGACGGGCAATGTGCAGATATCTGCTCCATACCCACGGTTAAACAACCTGTTATGCTGTGTTAGAGTGCTGCTTCAGTGGATCCTTTTGGATAGCTTTACACTTATCTTACAGCTAACTTATTTACGTGCATTTATTTTTTGGCCCATTGGTTTGCACTATATTGGCTTTTAAAACAGTTAGTTTGTGGAAAACTAGTTTCTGCTTACGGCCGACCTGATACAAGAGACGGCGGTGCCCGAGCCACTTTCGGGCAATGCCTGATGCCCTGAAAGAAGGCCAATCTCGTTTCATTTGCAGAAGGTAATTCTATCCACTGACAAATGCGATGTATGGTTGTTAGGAATGAGCAACACCTTTGCTTCAGGGCTTACCCTTCTCTGTGGGCCTGATAGTGCTTGGGAAAAACCAAGAGGGTTCCCTCTTGCATCCAACCTGAGCCATCGGCCGTCCCCACGCTTCCTGGTGGTCCATTTCGGAGGAAATAGTCATGGAAGTTCCTCCTTGCGAAAAGGAAGTGGGGAGAAATCGCCTCGTTTCGTAGAGGTCATATCACCAACTCACTTGGTGCCACGTCTGGCCAGGACTTTGTTTGGGGTTTGGACTGTGGTGATTCCCGTCTCATCTACATTCCTTATATCTTTAGCAGTGAATTCATGTTTGGCCAGGGTCTCAGTCAAATTACCAAAAAACATTGAGGCATTTGTGTGATTAAAGCTAGTAACTTTGGCCAAGCTTGTTGCCTGGGGGCTGCATGTTTGCATAGAGGGATGCCTTATCAGAAAACCATACAACCAGTCAGAGCCTGCCATCTGATTTACATGCCAGGATGGAGGTTGCTTGCAACTGAAAGCTGCTAAAAGCGGGTAGGCAAACCTGAATACAAACAGGTAATAGTGAAACACAAATAAGGGTCATTGAGTAGGCTATATTTCTGCCGCTCACAAGTCATTTTTATATTAGTAGCTGAATACTAAATATGATTGGTGCTGTTCTTGCCCAGCTACTGAAACAACGGCACACCCCTAGTCATTACTAGGCCCTATGCATGATCAACAATTTTACTTACTTGAGTGTCAATCCATGCAGCTTCAGCTAAAGGTCTGGCAGACAGCTCGAAGTTGGTGCAATGACGAGTAAGCCGCTATACTGCGCGTGCTACACACATTAATCACTGACACACCTGGTCACAGTCAATGTCATGTCAATGAGGGAGGGGAACTATTTTAAGGGCATGAAGTCGAAGTTAGGTTCTGTGCTGTCGGATGAGGTTACGGGGAAAATCCTCCCACCTCCACCCCAACTGCCGCCCCGGGTCTGCTAGTCTGTTCCAAAGGGGGATCGATGCATGTGTGCTCCCTGCCTCTGGAAGTTGTTCCGGATGTACAGCAGGGAGCTTTAATATTTAGCCGACCCAGTCATGCCAAAACAGATGTATTCATATTGGATAAATATTTTAAAACGGATGAGTTTTACATTTATTGAATGATCTGACTGAAATTATATCGATCAGCAGTCTCAATCACGCAACTAGTGAGCCTGTTCTCCTGCTCCAGTGTAAAAACTTTGCTGTTTAGATTGTAGCCTACGTTAGGAAGTGAAATTCAGCCCTGGCCGATTCTCCTCCTTGTAATCTTATCTTTCTTTTTGATGTAGTGGTACACAGTCACACGACATATAGCGAATGTCTGCTCTCACTGACTGGCCAAAGTAAGTTCATCCTACTCTCTACCTCTTCATCGTCTTCTCCTTACCCTGAGTCTAGTTGGTCAGAGCATGAATAAAAACCTCAATATCAGATTCAGCACAACCTCCTCCATCTGTAAGACCCAAGGGTCATTGTGAAAATGGAACCCAGTATACTACACACATGGCCTGAGGTCTTTCCTCTTTCTGTATTTTCGACATAGACATTTATTTTTTCAATAACAGATGTAGAGCACTAGCATTTTAAAGAGCAAGGTATTGATTCCAGTCTCCATGGCAATAGAAGGAAATATACATTATTAGTATAGAAACTGGGCTTTCTGACCAATTGGTTTCACCTTTGTAATGCAGTCACTAATGACAAAAAAATTTATTTTTTGTCTTTCTTTTGTTAAAACCAGGCATTTACATACCTCACAAAAAATGAATGAATCCACTTGTTTAAAGCCAAGAAGAGACATGTGGGTCTCACAGATCACCTTATTCTGTGAGGCTGGGATGGTGGTCGAGGTAATAGGAATACTGAGCAATGTCAGCCAACATTATGGGTTTATATGAGTTTAGAACTGGACTGGTGTGGCTCTAAAGTTTGTGTAGAACTCTGTCCTGCCTTACTCCGGGAAATATCTACTTGTGTACAGCACATCAACTTGAATATAATGTGACTGATCCCAAGATAATTTGTCATAGTTCTGTTGAGACTGCTTGAATATAAATCATGCTTCAGCATATAGTACTTAAAATTGAGTAAAAATCAGCGTTCACCTTTGTCAGGCTGAATTGCATCTGCCTCGAAATATTTTCCCCCAAAACATTTTATGTTATAATTTCCCACCCAAACGTTTGTTGCCTTAATATACATTCACAACTTGATGCATTCTTTTTTTTTCTTTTTTTTATGTGGCACAGCAATCTGCACCTGAGGCTACATTATAATGGATGAAAGCTAGAGAAAATGCTCTTGTCAACGTCAATTCCTGTCAGTATAGCGCTCCCCGAGGTGTTAACAGGGACTTCACAGATCTGGGCTGAGAGGCTGTGGTGGAGGAGTGTCATCTCTGTCTACACACATTATGGATGACTGACCGCGTTCCTATGCACAACATGTTGTTAACTGAACAACACCTATGACCACAAACCATAATCCCTGAATGCAAAAACGTTGAATTAAGGGTGGACGACGTAGAGAGGTGATGCGTCACGCGTGGGAAGAAGAAGTCTTAGTGTTATTTGAAAGCAGAATGGCGTATGACATATGATGTACTTAAAACATTTCCGTAAAACTTTACCTCTAATTTAAAACACATTTTACAGATGTTACTGTACAGCTTTAGTACCCCTTTTAAATATAATTGTATGCTAAAACACAGCCCCCTGCATTGTTATCATACAGTTATAGACATTAGCTATGAAGGTGTTGAATTTAGACGAGGCAAATCTGTTTGTATTGAGTTAGACACATGATAATTAATTTCTATTTTATAAGTCATGTGGCAATTCTTATTAAGCATTAGGAAGTATTCCCTGCACCCAGTAAGTCAGATTCACTGGGTGGTAGGTAGGCAGGGAAAGTTAGGCAAAGGCTTAGGGTATACCATTGAAGGTACCACACTAGTAATAAGCATTATGCCTTTATAAATTAACACAAATTAAAAAGGGGCCATAGTTAAATTGTATTGTTGCATAAAAAAAGAGAAGAACATGGGAAAGTGGAAATAAATAAAACTCTCTACTATGGCACAAATAGAGCTTGTTGGAACGTACTTTCTTTGCTACAGAGGGTGCCAGGAAAATATGGTCCGCTGTTAGATTTCACAGATGCCTTCCTGAGCTCATACATATGTTCTGAGATTCTGTTTTTGTATTGTTTTACACACACTCGCAGATTCGCGCTCGCTTGCTGAGCGCACGCACGCACACGCACACACACACACACACACACACACACACACACACACACACACACACACACACACACACACACACACACACACACACACACACACACACGCACAAAGTAAGAACTATTAATCTTCTACCAAGACCTCACCTAAGGGTTTGTATTCCATAGATCAGAGGAGCATAAATCTCTCATCTCTTCAAAGCTCATTAAACAGCACTAATTGTACCAGTTATCACAGTTATGAGTGCATTGAGGGGGAGATTGTGTCTTAACTGTGTGTTTTGGAATGTAAATTTGCAAGGTGTTTGTGTGTCAGTATGTCTCTTAGTGAGAAAGAGTCTATGTATGCTTTTGTGTGTACAAAAGGGTACGTATATACTTAGATGGTAAAATATTTGAAGTGACTAGAATTGGAAGTGTCAGATTGTGGAAAGACAGTAACCTCAGTCTTGATTTGACCTGCAATTTGTCATAAACAATAAACCGCAAAATAAATTGTCTAAGCCTGTGTCTCCTGATCATCTAATCAACAAAAACATCCTATTTGATCATTTCTTATTTGTTTCCAGTCAAATTGTTCATGCATTATTCAGATATTTAAAGTCGTGCCATTTGACTAATGATCTGATAAGAATGGCACAGGCAGATAATGATGGTGCAGATGAGATGCTATTTGGTGCTAATATGCTGTGGAAATGTCACAGTCCCATCTGGTGGAGTTCAGATGTTGACACAAGGTTGGACATTGGCACGCTGCTCTTAATCAATTTGACTTGCCAAGAGGAGTGTTTCTTGGCTCATGAGTTTGATTGATTTACCCATACTTCTCAGTCTCATTATGATTAATGGCTATGTTGTAAACTGTTATCCTTTCTAATGGACAAAAAGCTCACAGTACCTTTTTCCATTGAGCCAGTAATAAAACCAATGATAAAGCAAGGTTGATGTTTTTTTAGTGTCATCTGTGACTATATTGTTGTGTGCTATTTTGTCTCTAAATTCACAGGATATGGTTATTTCCTTTTCCTTTTTGTCACATGGGGCAGCGTTGTCCTTGTGTTAAAAAGTCCGATGTACTACATTAGGTAGAACTAGTACTTAAGCACATACCACGTTTTTTGTGTTAGAATTTGAATTTTGTTAATGCAGCTTGAAAAAATATTTGTGAAGTGTTACCGATGTCCATACCAGGATAAATCTTACAATAAACAATACAATCGCTTGTCCCTGCATCTGTTTCCTGCCCACATCCGTTGTAGTCTTTATTATACTTACCTTTCCTCAGCAGCCTTTTTTTTCTACATCCTCCAACAAATTAAGGTTACAGTTCATTTCCATTTTAGGTCTTTGTAACCACACATCAAATGAGTCAAGAGTGCAGCACTATAGGTACAACTTTGTTTGGAATACCTGTACTGATAAAGTAAAAACAGACAGTCCCTTTGTTTTTCTCTGCTGAAAACATATTTAATTATTAGAATATACAAATTTTTAAGTTATTTGTTTTTAAACTGTTTAATGTCCTTATGTTACTTTTTATGGAACAACTTAAACTTTCCAGCTGAGGGAGATCAAGAGGAGACAGGAATTACAGTCAGATCATCAATACTGATTAGAGACACTTTTGTACTCCTAAAGGCTACAAATTCAAAATAGTTCCCGCATCGTGAATTTCAAGATGATGTCATGCCAGCGGCTCCCACATATCCATAAAAAGTCAACTAAACTCTTAAGTCTGCAATTAATTACATTTTCAATGCAGCCCTGAGTGAGTGAGGAGAATACATCTAGGGATATAGTTAATCTCACCATTGTCTCCTTTGATAGATTCTACATTATAGTGTATTGTATTGTCCCCCCAAAATGGTCCCTATATTACAAGTTAGTCTGAATTTACGGTATAATGTAATACAAAATAACAAATAATGTTTTATGTTCAGATACAGTGCATATAACATTTGTCCTTTAACATACATTTTTTTTCAGATTTTCTGTAAAAGCCTGCTCCTACTATATTCATTTGTGAGACTTTAGGACTGTGCTGCCTTAGATTTGAAGAAACTTCTCATTTCTCATCTGCATGCGTTCTTATTTCCCATGGTGCTTTCTCTCCTCTGCTGAACAGATAAAACCTGATACTGCTCTCCTCATAATTTGCCATGTTCCCAGTTTCTACCCTATTGTCCTTGAGAGAAAAGTGCTTATGTCTGCAAAAATGCAAAAATACCAAAAGAGAGTGATGTAGAAAGAGATAGGGAGAGAAGGTGAAAAAATAGGCAAGTACATAATTGTCCATTTTGGATCCTTAAAACTGTTGTACTGCTGCAATTGTTACTTCTCTTGTTTTCTGCCACATGTAACTCTCTTTGTATAATTTTATGTATTTACAAAGTATCATCATGAAAATAAAGCATGATGATGCATATTTTGAATGTCAAATTAGTTTTAGTTAAGAGTTGAGGTTGTCTTGGTACACCCAGATATGTAATTGAAAAATATAATCTTTATTCAACTATGTGCTATATTTTCCTATCCAGTTCTTGTCGCTCGCAGCAGCCTGCTCTGTAGGAAACACGAGCCTTTGTATTGAAGGGTTCAATCTTATACTATTCTATTTCTATTTGTTTGTAAAGTCGCCCAGCAGAATATGTACCAATGATACTCTACCATTCCTTACTTAATTCCTGCTGGCTTGTAACAATCCACTCAGCTGTTAACCTTCCTTTGGTTCCTGGGTATTATATTCTTGTTTTAGTTGCCCAGATGGGATCCTTTCCTTTTTGCCACGGTCACAAGCTACTTCCGTCTTCTGTGTCTGACACATCTTTATATGTAGGCATAAGCACTTGCCACAATTCCATATTCAAGCTTTGTAGATGATACTGTCACATTACACAGCATCCAAACACAAAGGGTCAGATAATCATTCTACGACCTCACTGCTCTGTCTCAGCCACCAGATTAAGAATCACTAAGTATATACGAAACGCACCTGACATAAAATGTTTATTATATGCCATGATGTGGTTTATTGACTATTTTGCAGTACAAGATACATTCGTTTCCACTGCATATGCTGTATCTATTGTCCAAAGCATAATGAAAGCAATTTGCCATGAAGCATTCAGTATTAATGGTTAATATTTGCACAAAAGGCTCATTAAAAGACACTGAATTAAAATCGAATCAGCGATACAGTGATTTAAACTTAAATGTTGGCTATAGTTTCCAAAGACCACTACAACCTGTAAAGACCACCGACCATCAAACAAATAGTTTAAGAATGTTCTTGTCTTTCTAAATAAGTTAATATACATTATCTAAATCTCTTTCACAATTTTCCATATTTCATAACAAAACAATAGGACCAATAATTAGAATGTACAAGTGGCATCAATCCAAGATTATAGTCATGACCACGGCTAGATCGTTTGTGCAGTTTTTGTAAGTGCCCAGTGGAGGACACTACAATTCAACTTATTTTGTATAGCCCAATTAGCCCAGTACCCCTAGTACTGCTCAGTGGCCTCATTTACAGAGTTTTAATCAGCCTATTGAAGTTGACTGATATTGGTAATGAACAGACTTTCAAATACCATGCATTCTTTCCATCCATCCATCCGTCGTTCCGTATCTATCTATCTATCTATCTATCTATCTATCTATCTATCTATCTATCTATCTATCTATCTATCTATCTATCTATCTATCTATCTATCTATCTATCTATCTATCTATCTAAATATCTATCTAAATAGTTTTTGTATTTACGGGCAGCATAACTATACTGAATTTAATCTGAAACATATTGCAAATAATTAATTTATTTACTGTAACTCAACCATGAATGTATCTCGGCATTGTGAAGAGGTGAACAAAAATTTGGAGTTAGTTCAGTTGGGCCACAGGCCAGCACCTTAGTGTGAGGATTTTCTTTGCTGCAGATAATAGATAGTATAAAGATCAATGCAAATAGCTTGTGCTCTAAAAAGTATTTTCTTTCCCTTTTCCATTTCCACTATGTGGGCCGCCTTCGGATAAGGTTGTGGCAGCCTTTCAGAAAACTACAGTGGATTAATGGTAAATGAATTGGAAGTAATAAAAAACTATAGTGGTGATTTTAAATGCGAGTGCACTGTTGTAGGTATGTGTGTATGTGTAGGTGTGTTCACTGTATGCATATCAGGAACTCTTGCCCTTGATCATGCATTTGTGTTGGAAAGAAAGAAAGTTGGAATAAGCACTGGGCTGGCTGATATTAAATGTGGGAGATTAGCTGGAGAGGAAATCGAAGAGGACAGGGTTTGCCAGTGACACAAGGACAGGGAAACAAAAACAGGATGGGCTCTCAGGCGGACATGGAACATTCTGAAACGGAGAGGGAGAAGTCGTTAAAGTGGTGAAAGTAGGAAACTGCTCTCCCATTGTGTTATCTGTGCTGTTACCGCACAG
The DNA here is from genome assembly GCA_026901105.3 of Galaxias olidus. Classification (NCBI taxonomy): domain Eukaryota; kingdom Metazoa; phylum Chordata; class Actinopteri; order Galaxiiformes; family Galaxiidae; genus Galaxias; species Galaxias olidus. The sequence goes on from JAPMUY010006409.1 coordinate 449,596, forward strand.
AAAGAATAAACCTCTCTGCCCAAGGAGGAAGACCAAAATGACAGGGGAACACAGTAATGTAATGTACTGTAGCATTCGAGCAATGTGTAATTGGAAATCATGCAAACACTCATGATAAAGTAGTATTAAAAAATACAAACAATTTCTGCATGGTACATCTAATCGTGCAGTTATTAAAAATTGTTGACACACCCAGAATGTTGAGGTGAGCTAAGGCGCCGTCATGGATCAAGGGTTTCTCAAACACAATCACCCTTTGTCTGTGTATTGACATTAACTTACTCATAAGACACAGTAATGAATAATTGGTTAGTTTCAAGATCAAATCACAAATATAATAAATTGCCCAAACCAATGTTCTGTGTGTCAGATTTTGCTTTTCATTTTTATATTTTTTCTCATATGTTCTTTTCTGACCAGCTGTGCAGTCCCTGAACAGGCTAAATTACCAGATTGCCTGCTTCATGGTGAGTGGAGTCAAGGCTTTGGAACCAGAGGACAAGGCCTTCCTGCCAATGGAGAAGTACACACTCCAGAACTCAATCACACTCATGAGGCATCTTCCCATGGATTCTCAGGTAGGGCCACTGCTTTATGACATTCAAACTCCTACATCTATTTAAACAGCGGTTATTTATATTTGTTGCAAGACTTAACAAAAAGCTCACAAAATTCAAAACAAATGTCAAATTGATACTGCTCTATCTAGTAAAATGAGACTATACAATTTTACTGCTATGACATTGCTATAGGTCATTTTCTGACATAAATAAATTCCCTGTAATGTGAGGGCTCATGTCTTAATAGCACATTTTACTATTGATGTAACCTGTCCTTTTCAATAATCGTCCAAACTAGACCGGTACAAATTGCTTTGAAGAAATAGATTGCTGGAACAATTTGTTAAGGGCGCTGTTAAGGTTAGAAAACATTGATATGCCTTTGAAAACTGAATAACAGCATGCCTTTGACTGTAAAGTGTACTGTGTAAAGCGTACTGTGTTATACCCTATACAGAAGCAAAGTTATTTTAGAGATCATTTTGAGTCAGAGATTATGACACAGGTCAGGACAGACCAGGACAGACCAGAGTTCAACAGTGTGTGCTGATTGCTGGCGTCCTTTCAATCTCTACTTTCCCTTCCCTCCGTCCGCACTCAATATTTCTCCGGATTAGCAACGACGACTCCGGTGTCCTCAAGGAAAAAATGTAAAGGGCATCAATCACGTGAGGGACGAGCGGGAGAACGTTTGGGAATTGATGTTTTTCCGATTGCTACAGCGCCAGCGTTGCTAACAATAACCTAATGAATGTGCCGAAGCCCATTTGCTCCATCCTGTGCCTCAGCAGTCATCTTTGAACAGAGCCGACTGGGACATGGAAGTGAACACGGGAGAGTTTTTTTATCGGCACTCCTTGCTGTGCTCTATGATTTCTCTCTACGGCACTCTCTCTTTCTCTCTCTTTCACGACGTCTGTCATTCTTGCACATAATTTCCTGTAACCTTGGGGAGTCTTTAAGATGAGAGGAGGAGACAGGGAAAGGAGGAGGAGATGGTTATCCCGGTGGATTCTCATGAGATCAAATAGAGGCCGTGGGGGGCTGCTTTCAAATGGAAGAGGGATGACAGTTGTGTGATTGAGTTGTTTTCGATGCCATAAATATGCATGTTATTCTCCTGGTGTGCTGATGCTTTGACAGGTGTGTTTAAATGGCATACAAAACAGTGAAGTGATGTAATGATTTCAAATTAGATGTGATTCCTTACTGTACATCCGCCACGGTCAACAAGGAAAAGAAAAAGGCGAAGCACGAGAAGGGTGAATGGTAATGCCAAGGCCTTTGGTACCAACAATAGCTCATAGAAAGTGATCCTACAAAGGCTCACTGTATAGGCCTGCCGCTTGTCGCGCCGGGGAAATAATCGACATTTGAGGATGATGCAGCACTAAACACCTTTGTGTTCAACAGGTCCCCAACAGCTCTACAAGGGAGGCTATGCTTTTAACATCGTATTTTTCTGTTTCCCTTCTGCTCTCCGTCCCTGTCTGAGGCTAAAAAGCGTATTAAATGTTCAAAGTCCGGAGAAAATCCAGTTACACGCCAGAGGAGACGTGGCGAGACTGTTGATTGGCTGCAAACTGATCTCAGGCCCTTCTGGCCCTCTTTCTCTCGTTTGCTCTCACTCATCAGTGTATGGTAGGGACAGGTGGTCATTTCTCTTTCAATACTCCAGACTATCCTGGCAGCGACTTCTATTCACTCTCATCTTTAACAACCTTTCTACCAACTTTTTGACCACTTTTCTATATATATATTTTTTTGTTTTTTTGGGTGATTCTCCCTTGCCAATTTCCGACAGGGGGACTCTGTTGCTTATTAAACATTACAAACATCATGTTAGTCTTAATTATTCCCGTTCAATATTGGATGCAATAATGAGCATTTGAATTGCACACTTTCTAAGCTATCTTTACAATTTCCAACTACCTCTTGATGGACAATTTAAACTAACACAAATGAGCATGCAGGGGAAATACAACCATTAGAGATCAGGGCCCACAAAACATTTGCTCCTAATTTGCTGATTTAGGAGAAACTGTCGCACATATAATTTTAGGGCAAATTCTTTGGTCTAAGAGTATTTCACAAAGCATTTTAACGCTTAAACCAGCTCTCTGTAGAAAGGTAGAGGTAGTCAAGACAAATCCTAATTCTCTAAGACCCAATCACAAACAATCCTGAATGGCTGCAGCTGGAAATCCACCTCGTAATTACGTCAACATTTTAGAAACATTTAACAATAGTCTACTAAGCTTTTGAAAAGGTCTCCCCTTTATCGCAAGTATACTATATCATCATGGAAATGGTAACATGATACCTCCTTCTACAGTATTTCAATGATGAGATCACTGAAAGAGACCCGTCCCTTGTCAGCCAATTACAGTGAGCATAGTAAGTAAGCTCATTCATGAAACATGACATCATCCATAGCAACAAAGTCAACCCTGCCCTTTCTCTCAGCTTGAGTTCGCCCTATTCCTTTGAAAATGTTGGTCTCAGCCACTTTCAAGAGGAAAGTCCTAACTAGAAGCTTTTACTGCTGTGTAGGAGCACGCTTAGTGGTAAGTCAAAATGCTTTGTGAACATGGGCCCTGATCATTTCTCCTCCTCCTACGGTTCCCCCAGAGGCCCATCTGGTGTGGATCCTACAGTCAAGCTGGGAGGATATGGGAGGTTGAGTCTTCACCCCTTCCCTCGCTCCCCTTTCCTCTGTCTTGCCATGACTGACTGTGACTAAAGTGGTGGAGCTATCACTCATCAAGGGAAGGGGTCGGAGAGGAGAGAAGTGGGTTGGAGGGTGGTAAGGGTGACTTTGACACTCACAGGAGAGAGACACTGATGAAGGAGGCCTGTCTGACTCACACACTCACACCTTTGCTTAATCATCAGTGTAGCAGTGGACATACTGGTGTCATCTGAGAGTAGGCGGCAGCACACACAGCCACAATCAGGACTGCCAGGCTGGTTACATTATGTGCTCACACAGATGGTGACACAAAGGATTGGTCAAATCTAAACGAATTAAGTGAACACTTGCAAACCAATGCAGTTCTCTAACTCTATAAAGCCTATATTTGACAATGGTAATGATTTTGAAATTCACTTGAAAGAATGTAACAACCAAGGCCTTAGTAAACCCTTAACAGCACAACAGATGAATGCCGCTCGGTTTCTGCTCTGCAGCATAGGGGCCAAGGCAATAATCTGTAGAGGGAAAATTGCCATTCCAAAGTCAACTGTAATAAATCAATTACCCTTCCTTGAAATTTCCAAATAAATATTTCAACACAATAGATGGACTTCTCCATATATTAACTGATTTAGAGGTCTTGAAAGTGCCCAAGGTCATTGAACAGCACAGCCCTCCAAGATTCCCAGAGGACCAGGGGAAGGACTGGGCGGATGGTAGGGGGCACTGGGGTCTAGCTGGGTCAGTCTGTCCCTCTCCGGCTGGGGTCTCAGCTGGCCCTCGAATGGTCTTTGCTCATGCATAATACATCTGCTTGGTCCCATCTGCCCTCTACTCCTCTATTCTGGCTCCATTTGGGCCCCTACAGGAGCCTGGTTCCAATCAGAACGAGCTGGAAAACACCCTGCCATGAGGTACCAAAACAATCGTCTTCACGGGCTTATCTTAGGGTGTAACAAATGAGGATGATAATAAAAAAATACAAAAGCAGTGTGGCTCACAAAAAAATAGGTATTCATCGAAAGTATATTGCCGAAATAAACTGAGTGTGTAATATATTTTCCTTGATAGCAATTCCTTTTGGTATCAACTATAAGCGCATAGAAGAATAGCAGTTCTTAGGAATGTCTATTTGAGCCATCATCTTTGAAAGCAAGTCCCTTTCATTAGGCTGAATACGTTTTACATGTATACTTAACTTTTATTTCAGAGAAATAAATAAAAAAAGCTTAACAGTGGCAAATAAATTATAGTACGCACATATTTTAGTTGAGTAAAGGGCAAAGTCATATTGTTGATTATTATTTAATTAATGTTATTAATAATACATTTAAACTGTCTATAAGTCTCTTAAATTAATCACCGCTCATATACTTGTCATTCTTTCAGTAACACTTTCAGTAACAGTGTTAGCTGATTTATTGAGTGGATGATATCCGGATGGAATTTAAAATGACTCCTTTTACTCTTTATCTGCTGTTCGCAATATAATGTTTGGGGGCTCACACAAAAGTGTCGTCTGGGAGGCATGATATTATACTTGAAGCTGTTTGATACGTCTGTTGAGTAGATTGAAGATGGTGCCGTATCGTGTAGGAAATACATTTGTTCAGGTCCTTACTATAGTCAATTGAAACACATTACTTGTATGGAATTTGTAGACCAATTCCTATTCACTAGAACACTAACATAAAAAAATATAAAATTTGACCCTTTCATTTGAATGATAACGACATAAAATTGTACTTTACATACTCGAGTTATGTTCAGATCTACAGTATTGAACCCACCCATATAAACTGCGGTAAAATACAAGTGAAATCAAGTAAGCAAATGAAAGGCCCAAAACAACAAGTTAAACAATTAGGAACGCTTGATATTGTGCCCTCGTGCTTTCACAGAGAGTGAAGCAGAGACGCTGATGTCACCACTGTGGCATAATCTTTGTGTTTTTTCATGTGTGAAGCCAATTCATGCCTCATGAGCTGGTCCCTGAACATGCTAAATCAATAAGCACTTTTCCAATGCGGTAGTAAAGTGGTCTATATACCAGCTCCATCCTCCCCCATATCCACCCATTGACACATCCGCAAATGGCACATCTATGGCTAATCATTTTGGAAAACTGGAAATAATTAGGCTATTGATTAAAGAGGGGGGCCGTGTGGAAGGGTCAGCAGATCATTGTAAAAACCTTGCACTGTCATACATTTTACATCCTCTGTCAAGTAAGCTCCACCCACATCAGTTTTCATTAATTGTGGTGAAAGTCTGGCTAGAGCAGAGAGACATGGTTCCAGCTTTGGCTAGCTCAAGCAATAGCTGTTAATAGAGTCACCATTGATCCGCAAATGGAGAGTGATTGGGCCTCGGGGTATCCAACCCCTTACCAACATCCATACCCACACAATCACAAACACACACACACACACACACACACACGCATGCATGCCCGCACACACACACACACACACACACACACACACACACACACACACACACACACACACACACACACACACACACACACACACACACACACACTCACACTCACATATACACTAAACACAAATGCACTGGTCCCAAACGCCAGCTAGAGTAATGACTAAATGGTTCTTCTGATCCCGTGGGATAGCAGAAGATGAATGTGTGCCCTTCAATGCTGAAACAAACGCCTAAGGTCAAAGCCCGGCCTAACCTATTATAACCTAGACATTTCCCCTGAAGCCTACTGGTTTTGCATTCGAAATTGGACAGATCCCTACTTAACTGTATTTGTTGGTCCAGGTCCACAGTAGGTTATCTTTTATAACCTTAGTCTGTAGTTTAGTTGGGTCGGATTTAACTGTTAAATTAGATGACTTAGCCGGGTTTGGCTACATAAAATGGGTGTGAGTTCACAATTAAGCTGTCATTGATGAAAAGCAGATCGGCAGCAAATTGACAGTGTAGACAAACCAGCTTCAGGTCAGGCAGTTACGTGAAGGATTTTGTTATCTATAATTACAAAACTAAAAGAAGAACAAATAAATCATGTTAAGTCATCAGGCTCATCAAATACCCAATGGTGCCACTGTTTTGTGTCTGAGGTTTAGCTTCAAGATCTGGATGGTTTCACAACACAGGCAAAAGATAGCCTCGCCTTGTGTCCACATAAGAGTTATGCCGTTTTAGGCTCGTGATTCATTGCACCATCCAGGCACATCCTCAACTGTTTTTACTTGGATCTAACTAACGACCATCGAGACTCAACTTGGTCGGAGTTTAAGGCCACCTTAAAGTCTCTAAAGCATTGTCGCTCCTCACCAGACAGTCTGCTGAGGTCAGATACCTAACCACTCTTGGAGCAGCTAAGTGTTGTAGAGAAACACTGGCAGATGCATATTTAGCCCGGAAGGTCTGAGACGCTGTTCACAAGGTCAGACAGAATGCAAATCTTGACCTTCATCTACAGTTTTCACTGCATTAATTCAGTTACCGGCATTTACGGAGAGGATACAGACACGGCCATAATCGCTTGGTGGCCGGTAGTGATGACAGGACTTCAGCTGACACATTTGTGTGAGCTAAACTGTCTCCTGATGAAATCTCAGCTGCTCAGGATGGAGACACAACCAGGTGCTGGACAAGCATATATTGGCACCGATCTGTACAGTATTACTTTCCAATCTTTTGAACATGTCATGTAACCTACGCTGTGTTTGGAATTGCATATTATGCATCCTTATTGTACTAAATATTAACAAAATTTCCAGCATATTTAGTACTTTAAGGACACATGGTATGCGACACAGCAGTAGTGTAGGCAGATAGTGTTACTCTCATTGTGGTGAAAATAACCTTCACTTATACCTATATGCACCACCCAATTTTTTTCCAACATTTCATTAGACTTGGCTCCTCTTGGCTAACAACATGTGCAACAACTTGTGTGTTATTTTAATTTGCTACACGTTTTCTAATGTTATCTAATGATACGTTCAGGTTTGCTATATTTCTATGACTAATCCTTACAATGACTTGTGTGACTTAGGCACACATATTAAAAAATCCCTCTGAGACTTAAATCTCTAACTGGCCATGTACCCTACACTACATTGACCAACTGCTGTAACCCCTAAAAATAGTACTCCAAATTCTTGTTCACCCTTAGATAATATATTAAATTGATAGAGAATTGTTAATTCAACCCCTTGCTGCACTAGATTGATATAGATAGATTTGTTGCTAAAAAGGTCAACTTTGGAATATGGTGCAAAAATACTTTCCAAGGTCATGGATTCTAAGTGTAGTATTCTTGCACTCTCACATTGAAAGATATATTTGAGCATCACCCTGTAATAGTCAATGGCTCTCAAACTGTCTGAGGTAACTGTTCTGTCTAATAACACAATTGATGGTACTTACGGGAGAAGAAGTCTCCTGAGGCGCTTTGGTAATGAATTCCATAACTTTACCAATAATACCTGTGTTGCTAGGCATCCTGCCTCTGACAGGCCCATCAAAGAAAATCAAAATAGCAAAAATTGGGACTGAGTGGCTGTGACTGTATATGACTCTGTTCAGCTCCATGTGTACTTCTTGTTGACATTTTCAAAAAGATGAACCTAGGAATTAACATGATTTACGGGTTTGGTGTCTAACTATCTCTTTTTAAACTGTGTACTCTGCACCTCCATGTCTTTATTGGTACATTTGACTGGATCACAAGCCTGCTGTTTGCTCCAAAGGCAGGTTGTGAACTTATGTATGTTATCACCGTCACTCACTGCAGCTAAGTGATCCCTTGATGCAAAAAGATAGTGCACCGCATTATTCGCTGACTTAGATGTGACTGTGTTTGCCTCCAAATCTATTTTGCTCATTGACGCAGTCCAAGTGGAAACAGCTGTTGAAGGAACCCTAGTTGTATTTGTTAGTATGTTTAGTGCACACGAGTGCTTGTGCTCATGCAAATGTTACTATGGCAGAGTATTACAAGATGATTTACATCATTAGTCAAATTGAATAACTTCCTTTCTTCTTTTGTATTTACAAATCGTTTCCTTATTCCGTTTTCACATTTCCTTGATTCTATTCTTCTTCTTCTCTTCATTCTAATCTACTCCTCAGTGGCTTATTATTTCAAATAATTTTACCTGGCAGAATAATGTCTTGAAGGATTAAATGCTTTTTCCTTGATTCAGAAAAGTGTTTAATATCCATGAGGCAGTCTGTTTGATTTGTGCCGTGCTTGTGGCAACATCGTTAAGTGGAGATGGATTTCTTAAAGACCTGAGCTTTGACAGACTAAATGCCTCCACAATAACCTAACTGTCCAGGAAAAGGTCAATAGCATTATGTGTAATTCAATAAGTGTCTTTTCCGAAACCGTTGTACAGCTAAAGGGTGCACCACAAAATGTTACAGGACAGACACAGCGGCTCATTTTGTCAGAACTGTACTTTTTCTGTTTGACACATTCTCTAGCATCCCCTTGTAACAGTAAATACTGTAACTGATTACCTGTGATGCTTTCTTGTACAGGTCAGCGGGTGCAGCATGTAGGAGTTCAAAACATCATGAGAACACTACCAATAACAAATTTATAAAATGGTTTATTTCACTCGGTTAGCGGTAAAGGGGTGAACAGGGTAGGTGCAGATAATTTCTAACAATGTCTGTCAAAACATGCTAGGCAAGGGGACAAAAGGCTTTTTTTTTTTTCAAATGTGGGTCAAATCTGTTCAGGTAAGTAGAAGTGGAGAATGTTGATCAATGTATACAATGTTTCACACTGGAATCATTTAGCAAATTACTTGGCTTTGACTTATAGGAAAAAAATTATTGAATCTCTGTTGTCTGATTCATGAAAAAAGTATTTAATTGGTGTGAAATAATTTTATGTGTGTGGAAAAGTATTCATATTGTTATTTCTCTTTTTTTACGAGTGATTTAGTGGTAGAATCCTGAGTCACATTGGTGGTTAATTAAACAAGAACAAAGACACACACAGAATCTACCTATAAAAGAAGCCCTTCATTTAACAAGAACAAAGACACACACACAGAATCCACCTCTAAAAAAATCCCTTGAAAATAAAAAGGTTTAACACATCCACGGAGAGAAAATACTCTCCCTTTGTTCTTTTTGTATTCATTGTTGAAGCAATTAGTCTAAATTTGATTTGTACAGCACAAAACTAATCAGTTTGAGGGTCAATTTAATTACACTCAATATATGTAATTCCTGTATTTAGTTTTGAGTGGTTTGTACTAATGTAATAATAACTAATTGGACGTGGGACTTTTGACTGTACAGTTTATATCTTTTGAAGATAACAACTCAAAAGGTCCTGTTAATCCATTAAGGTTATTATGTTTCATAAGTTCTGTGCAAGAAATATTGAAACCTCTAAGTATTGAAAAGGAAAATGGAGTAAACGTAGTTATGAACCCATACCGAGCATACCCATACTGAAGCTACGATTTGTTATTATGTAGAAAATTGAGCAGGCTAATTAGTTCATACAGTATGTATAATTTCATGGGTCATCAAATAATTTATACCGTTATGCAGCAAGACACATTCTGCTTTGTATTCCCATGCTCTGAGGCTTTCAACCTCTGAAGTAACAATACAGCAAATATAACCTTTTGGAGCATATTTTGAAAACTTGTTCAGTGCTAACTCAGTAATCACACCACATGTGAGTATGTGCATGTAGCCTAGCATGGTCTTACTCGTTAAGTTTTACAAAACAGGTTACCACTGCCTTTTGAAAATCAAGTCTTGCTGTGGCACAGTATTGCAATAACAGTGAGATACGAGGGTAAAAGTAATTAAATTGTAGCTTCCAATGGACAAATAACACCATCAAAAATACCAAATCTTAAATCCTCAGACAGTTCTTCATTTTGAAGCTCTCCTTTCTCCCTCACATGTTTTTTCCTTTCTTTCTGGGAAGCATTCTAGCAGTGTCATGCCTAATGTAGTGTGATATTTGTCTACTCATTGATCTCGGGCAGCGGACACCGATGTTTGAAATAGACAGGGTAGATTTCCTCCTGGTTAAATACCAGAGTAAATGGGATTAGGGACTGGTCCCACACGGGGTCTATGAGGACTGCTGAGAGAGCCGATACACAGGGAGGACGCTCAACATAGAGATAGATAATTGTGCCCTGGATAATTTGACAAATAGTAACATTAAGCAGCAATAAACAGAGGTTATTCAAGTTCTCTTGTTCTAATTCAAAAGAGATGCTGGCTTACCTATAAGGATGAATACTTAAGAATATTTGGGTTTGTTAATATCCAAAAGCCCAGGTTTAATTATTTGCATATAAAAGTTCTAACTACAGCCCAGGTTTATCTGTACTTTGTGGTTCAAGGTGATTCCTATTTACAATCAACAGTCCAGCCTATATCTTGGATAAACTACTAAACTAGCACAATTAAGTAAATTTGCTGCTGTGTTAAAATTTGTATTTATGCTTAATAATATACAGTGTTACTGTGAGTAGAAGGTCTGGTGAATCAGATGTATATCAAATATTGCAATAGCATTAACAGTTACTGTTAATACTATTGCAATATTTGTTCTACATCTGATTCACCAGACCTTCTACTTACAATAACACTGTATATTAAAATACCTTCTCACAGCTACAGGCTTCTTTTCACAGCACCTAACTCCATGACGTGAATAAAGCAATTAGCACAAACACATGCTACGTTCAGCTTATACCGCATGCCATGCTGTAAGCAGTGACTTTAATGCATTTCTTATGGCTGTACAGACAGCATAAATAAACGTACTGCATAATTCCAGAAACACTCAACAAAGTTATTTCACGTGCATGTAATTTGTGTCAACAGCTGACACATAAAAAAATAATTTGCCTAAATGATTTCATGTGAGAATGTATTGAGATGTTGAAATCTTTCTCAGACTTATGGGGTCCTACAACCTTTTTATATTTTGTTAAAATGGTAATATCACCTTTACAGGCACATGATTCAACAGCTCACTAACCAATTATTTAGGTGTAGAACACAGGCATGCAGTTGATAAAGGATAATGACTCTCTGATGATTTAACCTGAGAGGAATCCTTCAGAGGATGGTCCACACATACTGTATGGGTACTGTATGTTATCGGTGGCACTACTGTGAACTACGGGTTTACATCACTCTACAGTACAGAATTTAACAGCCATTTCATCTCGAGGCATTTCTGTACATTTATCATACCTTTCGTATGCCTAAGTTTACTAATGCCGAGGCCTAATCCAAAATATTGTAGGGTTTCTTTGAATGGGGAAGCTCATCACATTTCTGGTGGATTCTACATACATAATTCAATACACTCAGAATGTATTGTTTATAACAGCGTTTGTAACAGTTTCTTATAATACCACTTTTTACAGCTAGAGGTTGGCACATGGTGCATAATGTCTTTTTACACACCATTTTTACACCTGTCAGTATTCTCTGCTAAAACAAACCAATTGAATAGGTGTTGTTTCTTTGCCTTCTTCTGTACAAAAATGATCAAAACAGCTACTCCAGTTGCTTACAGAATATGGCATAAATCAAAAATATTTACTTAGATTTTCTTTGCACCTAGGTGCATATGATGAGGGACATTTAACTCCATGAGCCATGATTCCTTGGACTCTCTATACTGTGGGTGCGCACATTGTGTGTGACTGCATGTTTACAGTATTTGTTTATTTGTGCACACATTTTTTTTACAGGAGTTGAAAAATAGCCTGATGAAAGATTATTGGATGATTTTTCACCAGCTATTTTTATTCACAATCATAGGCTCAATTTCAAATTTCAAATTGACCGCACTCATATTCAACCATGTGCAACTTTAATTAGACCATGCAGACTGCGCAAAGCACTAGCTAATACTGTAAGATCTTGGGATTGAATGCATATTGGGCAGCTTTGACTTTAGGGATATGCTGCCTAGGCAGATGGGGTTGGATATTTGTTTTTCAAACAAATGGATTGATATTATTCCTGATGCTAATTTGGAGAGTTTGTAACATCTAAACATTATATCTTTGGTTTCTTACGTGGTCATTGTTTTGCGTTTGAGTATTTTGTGTTCTGATCGAGTCACAGAGTTGTAAAATCAAGTTTTCAGATTCCTCTTGTTAGTGTTCCTGTATTTGAAGTGTAATCCAATGGTGGGGCTATATATGCTTGAAAACACGATCTTCTTTTTCAGTAACCTGCTCATCCCTCCAGACAGTCATAAAAGTCTGGTGATCTGATTAGATGACCATTGCAGTTTAATAGCACCTCTTGCTGTTTTATATACCTAGTAGGCCTATCAACTTTTCAGTTTTTTTCTTGCCCGTGTTTTCTTTTCGAGGGTCATCAGCAGTTTTGTATGTGTTTTTTGCTGACTCAGCTTGGGCACGTCTGGCTGTCTTTCAATTTAGCACCTTCAGATAACGCAGGCTCTTGCAGTAGATAAATATTAAATTATAACAAATTACTTTCTCACTTTCTCAGCAGACATTTTTGTCCTCTTCCCCAAAGGCATTTAACATTAGTTAAACAATTACTGTCCCTATCTGTAATTGGGAGCGCAAAAGAAAGCTTGTAGCTCTCTGTAAATTAATGCCCTCTGTATTATCAATATTAGCCAGCCAGCTGCTTCTTAAGGATAACAGGACATTATTAGCTAGTGCTGCATTCGGTGAGGGGGCTTCAAAGAGCGAACCACATTGTGTACATCTATCAATATGTATTTGCCATATAATCTGGTGAATGATCTATATGCGTGATTTTTATATGAGGCTGTCCCCACGTTGCTCGCTGACTGCTTTTTATATTATGTGACTCTCAATACATTCAAAAGTAATTGGTGTAACTCCTTGCCATGTTTCTTTTTCTTCAAATGAGCTATCTGGTAAGCACATTGACTGTAGAACTTAATCAGATTTATTGGTATGACCAATGAACACATAGAGCCAAGCCTACGTTTTATATGTTGAGTTCTGACAATAATTTTTGTAATACTGATATTGTACGTTGGCAAAGATATTGTGTGTTTTCTATCATAAGTTGTTGCTGTGTTTTGTAATAAATGTGCATTACGTAATGATGATGTAATGTTGTTTGTCTCCACTTCAATCTATCAGTTAGCTATGATTAGGCTATCGCTTAGGGCCACCATTTCAAAATGAATCTAATTATTTCGATAATATTGTTGTTCATTCTAAACTAATTTGAAAGTTACCTAAATATGACTCTAAAATTTGTTTTCTCTTCACTGTTTTTACATCCTATCTTAAAATGAATGAATGAATTATGTAAGATACACTTGTTTTCTGTAACATCTTGAAGACATATTAAAGCCATGGTTTGAACACCTTTTAACCTGCATCTTTTCAATTATTTTCTTTCTCCATCTCTATTTCTGCAGGACTCACTCTACTTTCCCTCAAATAGTAATGTCCCTTACAACCACACACATAGACTCACACACACACACATTCAGTGAGGCGGATAACGGCGACAAGCTGGTATTTACCTCTCGCCTTGCCTCTTCTTATTTCATTTTTTTATCACTCCACTTTTCCCATTATAATCGACTTCAGAGGGGGCACAGTGTGCTCACTCAGTCAGAAAATCACATTTGAATACACAGCCAGCAAGCTAATCTATGCTCTGTAGAACTACAACCCTGGACTAGTAACAGCTGCAAGGGGCCTTAAGAAACAGCGCTTCTCTCCTCCCTGCACCCCTAAATTCATCTCTGTCAAGTGTTGCCTTTTTTTCTTTATCTCTCTCTCCTTCTTCCACTTCCTTTTTCACGACTCCATCACCACTACCTTTTTTTTTTTTTACTATTATCTCTCAGCCATCTGGAAAGGGGGCGGCAGCTGAAAAAGCTGGGCCAACCACAAAAGCTCAGGCTCATCCAAGACGACCTTTTGTTTGGCCATGTCCCATACTGCTGTATTCTTCTTGTTGCCTCAGAGATCAAATACACTCGTGTTGTTTTGGCTTTTCTGGGTATTTAGATGCACTGCCCTCTTTTGTGTGCTGTTGGTCCTTGGTTGTATTAATTTGGAGTCGCCTCAGCATTGTGATTTTCTGGTCTAGACTAAATATATTCTTACAGGCCCAATGTTTTAAGAGTGATTGGTTGTGTTTCAGATTGGTCCTCAAAACTGAACCCCACAACCCGAGCAGCACAGAGCCCCCTATCTATAATGAAGATCCTCACTTCCCCTCATACAGGGCAGGGGATGAGTTTGGCTCGTTCTCGTTTTTTTGGCTTAGCCCTGCAATCATAGTGTAGTGAAAAGTGCCCACTTACCATTGTCCCAATATTCAGATCTATGGCTGTTTGCAAACACTAAGGCCTAATTTCATACCAGAGGTAATGACTTAATTTGCAATAATCTACATATTTTGCAGAGAAGGACAATGAAGGACAGCCAGGAGTAATGGAACAGCTGATTCCCAGTGCTCAGGAGGATGGGCAGCTTCCTTCCTATTAACAACTCCCATTCCTTATCTCCAGTATAATCACAATGACAATGGCACAGTATCCAGCCCAGATTTTATTCAGAGTTAAACGACAGGTACATTTATTCAAAGGAAGAGCTGATAATCGTTGACATGCCCCGAGAAAACATTGGGATTCAGGCATTAGCATGAGCCTTTATGCAGCCAGCCAGCCCAGTCCCCCAGCACCGCTACAGAGCATCTCTGTCTACATTAGACACAATATGGCCCCGGAATACAGAGCAAAAGAGAGAGGAAGCGGCTCTTAGATGGATGCACAAACAAACACACAAAATGTTTAAATAAGCAAGCACCCCCCCCCCCCCCACACACACACACACACAAAATATGCACACCATACCACACAAAGTATGCACACTCACACAACACTCTGTTCAAAGTACACAAATTCGCGCAGCACAAAATGCCACCACACACATGCCTTTCATTAGGAGAATGGACCATCTGTGAGCTCTTTTGGGCTTCCAATCAGTGACATTGTTATTCGGAACACTAGTCGTCCTTAAATGGTGGTTCTATGGGTTGCTTTCACACTTTTTGGCCTGCTGTCTGATCCAGTTGCTGTTTGAAAGGAACAGTGCAATTTCTTTGCTTTGATTGTTTGTTCAAACTTTAAACTTGGAACTAAACATAATTATAGAATAGTTTACTTTCCTTATTTTAATTTACATTCCTTGTTAGGAAATGGTTTGGACTGCTTTTTAACTTAATTGATGTACGCCAACTATTAGGGTCTCATGTGTAAAAATGCCAAACATCTTTTTATGAAACTTTCGCTAAAGGTAGGTGACAGGTATTGTGCTCAATTTGCCACCCTGTGTGCAAAAACCTAATCCCTTTTATTCCATGCATCACAATACCACAAACCCCCCCAAAAACTGCTAGCACATGGTAACGTCACAGCCCTTAATTCCATTTTATCTGTTAACTTTCAACCTGAACCACAGCTAGCCTCACTTCAAACTAACATCATTGTATCTTAATTACCTTCAAAGGCTTGTTTATGAAAAAGCTCAGCCTTGACCTTTTATCACCATGCCAGAAGCAGTTAGGCATTAAAGTGTATATTTAAAACGTACGCTTACTGTCATCGCTCTTGCATCTGACTTGGGACACCGGGCTTGTATGTGGGAACCGGGGAGGGATGTGTGCAAAGGGACCAAATGCTTTGGGGGTCCTAGTAATACATCAGTGACACCTTCCATTTCCCACATCCCCTTACCTCTTTAATTTCTCAGACAGAATAGAAATCTTATCAGTGTGTGTCAACAAGCTCCTGTTTGTTGAACTCAATCTGTGTATTTATTTCCAAGCTCAAGGTACATGGGTTTGACAGCAGGCAAGGACAGCAGAGACATCGATATCCACCCTTTGGGAACCTATTTGTTGTCAAACGCCAATTGCTTTTTTTTTTGCCAGGAGAACCCAATTGCTCACAAACCCCAGGATGGAGAGATACTGGGGAAAAGAAGTTGCACCAATGAAAGGTTGAACACGCAGGAAATATAGGATAAAAATAGGATGACTTAATTAATTAGCTGTGCATTTTATAGAAATGCTGATCAATGTAAACCTTGCTGGCCATGCAAACCCAATGCAAAAATAAAACATGGAAAACCCAGATGAAAAGAAAAAGTAGCTCTCATCCTTTGAACACTGGTGTTATTAGTCTCCAGCTGCCAGGCTCCGCTATTGTGTTTTTATTGACAGTTGAAACACTGGGGAGGGCAGGGACCAGAATAGACAGACTGCTACAGTGAACAAGACCTTGTGTTGATTTCTCAAGCCTTGCTCTGTTCTTTGTCTAGTTTTTTTTAACAGAGCTCAGTTCAGTGTAGAACTCATAGCCTTTCCTGTTTACCCCCACGATGCTGCTTACATGACTTGCCCACTACTGTTTATGGTGTCATGTGAAAGTTTATATTGGGGAATGTTGTTGTATGCATTGCGTGGGGAAACACAAGCTCTTTAATTCAATTGATTGGGGTGTTACTATTAATGGGGATTGTGGCAACACTTAAAACTGTGCGGCGGTCACCCTTACCTCTCAAATTCTTTGTCATCCTTGTCACGATGTAACACAATCGATTGATTCTGTTCATCACATGTATGCTATTACTTGTTGTATTATCTTGAATCACTGTTCACAAACATCGTACTT
Organism: Galaxias olidus; assembly: GCA_026901105.3. Lineage (NCBI taxonomy): Eukaryota > Metazoa > Chordata > Actinopteri > Galaxiiformes > Galaxiidae > Galaxias > Galaxias olidus. The sequence continues at coordinate 466,556 of JAPMUY010006409.1, forward strand.
TTATGAGTGTGTCCAAATAGACAGCGGTTTCCGTCTCTGTTGGGGAAATAGAGAATCAAATGGATTCAGAAATAATTGTCAGTGCAGAGGTAGAGAACACAATGTGGTTTATTTTGTATAGTGTATGGCTGCTGTCTTTGCTTTTTCTTAGAT